>BTPG01000002.1:10040322-10047822 GCA_036245525.1 Semisulcospira habei | reverse complement strand
TTAATAAAGTTTGTAAAATACATCTAATCTGTTCGATTATTTCTGAGTAAATATTGTAGTAGTTGGGCTTTGAAGGAGCTCACAGACTGTGCTGATTTAATATTTTTGGGGAGTGCGTTCCACAGTATTGTACCCGAGTAAGAAAAAGACGTCTTGAATATGTCTATTCTGGGCTTTGGAACTACCAGGTCATTTTTACGTGTGTTGTAGGGTGTGCTACAAGTCTTGAAAAGATTAGATATGTAAGCTGGTGTTTTTCCTACTGTGGCCTTATATACCATTACTAACTTATTAAAAACAAAGTGTTGACGGAGAGGGAGCATATGAAGTAAAGCAAGTTTTTCGTCGGTACTGCTTTGTTGTGGAATGTTTTTATCTAATATAAGTGTTGCTGCTCGCCTATGGAGTGAGTTTAATCTTTTTAAATTTGCGGCATCGCTACAGCCATCCCACACAGATGAGACATAATCAATATGCGATTTAATGTGTGCATTATAGAATAGTTGTCTTGTTTTTCTGTCAGTGAAATATTTTAGTTTAGCAAGAAGAAACAAATTTCTTGAGACCACCTTGCATATCTTATCTGTTTGGCTCTGCCAGCTGAGACAGTTATCAATGTGTGTGCCAAGTACTCGATGTTCTTTAACTTGCTGAATTTGTTCTGATCCCAGAAACAAGTTCAAAGGAGGGGGATTGAGCTGATGTTTTTGTCTGGTGGCGACGAGCATGCATTTTGTTTTACCAGTGTTTGGAATCATGAAATTATCCGCACACCATTTTGATGTAACATTTAGACCCTGCTGAAGGGTGAGGTTGACACTGAAAACATTTGAATCAGAAAAGTCTAATGTGCCATCATCTGCAAAAAGGCTGCAGGTGACTCCAGTGGGAGAAATATGTAGAGGAAGATCATTTATAAAAAGAGAAAATAATAAGGGGCCGAGTATTGATCCCTGTGGCACACCATGACGAATTATACCCTCTGCAGATTGTTTGCCATTTACAAGAACAAATTGAGTTCTATTCTCTAGGTATGACTGAAAAAACGCCACAGCGTTGCTACTAAGCCTGTATGCTCTAAGTTTCTGTATAAGTAGATTATGATTGACTAAGTCGAAAGCTTTGCTAAAATCTAAGAATACTGTCCCTGTCGTTTGCAGTTTGTTCATTGCATCGAGCCATCTATCAATCAGATGAATCAGCGCTGTATGACAAGAATGGCGTTGTCGAAAGCCTGATTGCAAGGGGTGTAAAACTTGATGATTTTCCAGGAACTGTTGTAAATGATGGTGAATATGTTTTTCTATTGGTTTCGACAAAGTCGAAAGTAAGGAAATGGGCCTAAAGTTATTTGACTCAGAAAGATCTTTAGTTTTGGGCAAAGGAATGACTTTTGCTTTCTTTAGGCTAGATGGAAATGTTCCCTGTCGAATACAAAGATTGTAAATATACGTCAGAGAATCAACTACATATGGGAGAGCTAGTTTCAGTATTGCAGTACTAATGCCATCATGACCAGTTGATCTCTTATTTTTTAGCTGAGATATCGTTTTACCAACGTCATAAACCGTTATAACAGGAATGTTGAAAATACTTGACTTGAGCTTTTCGGCACAGAATTTATCAAGTACGTCTGATATTTGTGACATGTTTGGATAACTTTGTAATAGGACATCAGCAGCAGATAGGAAATGTTTATTAAATGTATCTGCTGAAACACTGGTGCATGCCGGCTTTTGTTTAGATTTAGAGAGAGAGAGAGAGAGAGAGAGAGAGAGAGAGAGAGAGAGAGAGAGAGAGAGAGAGAGAGAGAGAGAGAGAGTTCAGCACCAATGGCGGTAAACAGAACTACTCTGTTAAATGTTTGTTTTGGACTGGGTACATGCATTATATTGAGCAAAGTTTTGATTGATATTTTGCCGAAAACAGACAGATGTGATTACTTGATCCGAATCAAATGTCCTCGTCTTACGACTCGGACATTTCGATTCGGGTCTCGTAATCACGTCTGGCTGTTATCGGCACTATATCAAGCAAGATGCTGCTCAATATAATATAATAGCAAGTACGTACTGTAGCTATTTATGATTGCGATGCTAGGTATTTTAAATGTCTTAACTTAAAACATATCGTAGGAGTGGTTTTTACACTGGATGGAAGAAATTCCAGAAAGTCGCGCCCGAAAATGAATAAATAAGTAAATTCTAGGCAAGGCATTTCAAAGGCTAGAGCAGTTTATAAAATTCTTGTTTGACTTATTCTGCCCGCGACACTCCACAGCAAAATATGTCTCGACCATGATAGTTTAAGGTTGCTGGCAAGCTATTCTGCCACCAACCTTGAACTATCATGGTCGATCTGTCTCCTGAATTGTAATGCAATCCTCAGAGTATAATTCCAGAATGTGGGTATTTTGTACAGTGGCACAATGAGTTAAGTGTAATAGAGAGAACTCTCTTGCGCGCAAAGGAGAAGCAGACCACGAAGGTCTTTAAAATTACGACATTCACGCTTCACAATGTAAGGTCGTCAATTTTCCCAGTATTATTATAAAACAAAACACTAATTATTTATAACAGGGACATTGCAAAGTTATGAATGCTTGGTGCGAAGTTATGGCTGTGTGTTGCGAAGGTGTGACTGTCTAGAGCGAAGTTAAGACAGTGTGGTGCCCAGTTATGACTGTCTGGTGCGAAAATAAGACTGTGGTGCCAAGGTACGATTGTCTGGTGCGAGGTTACGACTGCGTGCTGCGAAGTTATAACTGTCTGGTGCTAATAATACTGTGTGGTGCGAAGTTAAGGCTGTGATGTTCGAAGTTATAACTGTCTGGTGCGAAGTTAAGACTGTGTGGTGCGAAGTTATGACTGGCTGGTGCGATGTAATGACTGTCTGGTGCAAAGTTAAAACTATGTGGTGCGAAGTTATGACTGTCTGGTGCGAAGTTAATATTGTGTGGTGCAAAGTTAAGGCTGTGTGGTGCGAAGTTATGACTGGCTGCTGCGAAGTTATGACTGCCTAATGCGATGTTAAAACTATGTGGTGCGAAGTTATGACTGTCTTGTGCGAAGTTAATATTGTGTGGTGCAAAGTTAAGACTGTGTGGTGCGACGTTATGACTGTCTGGTGCGAAGTTAAGACTGTGTGGTGCCTGTCTGGTGCGAAGTTAAGACTGTGTGGTGCGAAGGTAAGAATGTGTGGTGCGAAGTTATGACTGGCTGGTGCGATGTAATGACTGTCTGGTGCAAAGTTAAAACTATGTGGTGCGAAGTTATGACTGTCTGGTGCGAAGTTAATATTGTGTGGTGCAAAGTTAAGGCTGTGTGGTGCGAAGTTATGACTGTGTGGTGCCTGTCTGGTGCGAAGTTAAGACTGTGTGGTGCGAAGGTAAGACTGTGTGGTGCGAAGTTATGACTGGCTGGTGCGATGTAATGACTCTCTGGTGCAAAGTTAAAACTATGTGGTGCGAAGTTATGACTGTCTGGTGCGAAGTTAATATTGTGTGGTGCAAAGTTAAGGCTGTGTGGTGCGAAGTTATGACTGGCTGCTGCGAAGTTATGACTGCCTAATGCGATGTTAAAACTATGTGGTGCGAAGTTATGACTGTCTTGTGCGAAGTTAATATTGTGTGGTGCAAAGTTAAGACTGTGTGGTGCGACGTTATGACTGTCTGGTGCGAAGTTAAGACTGTGTGGTGCCTGTCTGGTGCGAAGTTAAGACTGTGTGGTGCGAAGGTAAGAATGTGTGGTGCGAAGTTATGACTGTCTGGTGCGAAGTTAAGTCTTTGTGGTGCAAAGTTACGACTGTCTGGTGCGGAGTCATTGCTTTCTGGTGCGGAGTCATGGCTTTCTCGTGCAGTTAATACTGCGTAGTGCGAAGTTAATATTGTGTTGTGCGAAGCTGTGACTGTCTGGTGCAAAGTTAATATTGTGTGGTGCAAAGTTATGACTGTCTGTTGCAAAGTTATGACTGTATGGTGCGAATTTGTGACTGTGTGGTGCGAAGTTGTAGTTGTGTGGTACGAAGTTATGACTGTGTGGAGCAAAGTTGTGAATGTGTGGTGCTAAGTTGTGACTGGTGAGTAGTTGTGACTGTCTGGTGCAAAGTTATGACTGTATGGTACGAAGTTGTGACTGCGTGGTGTGAAGTTGCGGTTGTGTGGTGCGAAGTTATGACTGTGTGGAGCAAAGTTGTGAATGTGTGGTGCGAAGTTGTGACTGTGTGGTGCGAAGTTGTGACTGGTGAGTAGTTATGACTGTCTGGTGCGATGTTAAGACTGTCTTGTGCGACGTTGTGGCTGTGTGGTGCACTGTTGTGACTGTGTGGTGCGAAGTTGTGACTGTGACTGTGGTGCAATGTTGTGCGATGCGAAGTTAAGACTGTATGGAGCAAAGTTGTGACTGTGTGGTGCAAAGTTATGACTGTATGGTGCGAATTTGTGACTGTGTGGTGCGAAGTTGTAGTTGTGTGGTACAAAGTTATGACTGTGTGGAGCAAAGTTGTGAATGTGTGGTGCTAAGTTGTGACTGGTGAGTAGTTGTGACTGTCTGGTGCAAAGTTAAGACTGTTTGGAGCGACGTTGTGGCTTTGCGGTGCACTGCTGTGACTGTGCGGTTCAAAATTGTGACTGTCTGGTGCGAAGTTGTGAATTTCTGGTGCGACGTTGTGATTGTCTGGTGCAAAGTTAAGACTGTGTGGCTATGTTGTGAGAAGTTATGACTGTCTGGAGCAGGTCGCTTTGAAGTGTGATGTTTGATTGTCGTAAAACAAAAGACTTTTCTGCTCTTCTTCTTCTTTGTACGCAAGAGAATTCCACCAGCTCCGCACAATAAGCAGTGACATCCTCTTACTTACTTACTTACTTACTTACGCCTGTCACCCCTACCCGGGTATAGGCCGTCGACGAGAGACCTCCAGCAACTCCTGTCCTGTGCTTCTCCTTCGATTCTACTCCAGGTGGTTCCCAGTCTCTTGATGTCTGCTTGGAGGTCTCGGCGCCAGGAGTTTCTCGGCCTACCTCTTTTCCTCTTTCCCTGGGGGTTCCATGACAATGCCTGCCTAGTGATACTGGAAGCTGGCTTTCTCAGGCTGTGACCGATCCATCCCCATCTTCTTCGCCCAATTTCATTCTCTGCTGTTATCTGCTCTGTTCTGTCCCAGAGTCTGACGTTGCTGATCTTCTCTGGCCAGTGGATTTTCAAAATTCTTCTAAGGCAACTGTTCATGAAGGTCTGTACTCTGTTGACTGTGGTTTTTGTCAATCTCCAAGTCTCTGCTCCATATAGGAGAACTGCTTTTACATTGGAGTTGAAAATCCGGACTTTGGTGTGTTGTGACAGCTCTCTGGAACTCCACACTTTTTTTAACTGGAGAAAGGCTGCTCTGGCTTTACCGATTCGTGCTCTGACATCTGCATCAATGCCGCCTGTTTTGTCTATGATGCTCCCGAGATAGGTGAAGGACTCCACCTCCTCCAACGGGGTGCCAGCAAGCAAGATTGGTTCTTCCCTGGTTGTGTTCAGCCTCATTGTCTTTGTTTTCTGTTTGTGAATGGTGAGGCCCACTTGGGACGAGATGTCAGCAAGCCTCGTGGTCTTGTCCTGCATTTGTTGACGAGTGTGGGACAGTAATGCCAAGTCGTCTGCAAAATCGAGGTCGTCAAGCTGTGTCCACAGTGTCCACTGTATTCCACTTCGTCTGTGCTCTGTGGTCATCTTCATGACCCAGTCTATGGCCAGTAGGAAGAGGAACGGAGACAGCAGACACTCCTGCCTGACACCAGTTCTGACCTGGAGCTCCCTGGTGAACTGCCCTTCGTGGATCACGCGACATGTCATGCCATCATAGCTGCTCTTGATCAGGCGGACGAGCTTTGTGGGTACACCGTAGTGTCGTAGGAGTTTCCACAGAGTCTCTCGGTCCACGCTGTCAAATGCTTTCTCATAATCCACAAAGTTGACGTACAGCGGGGAGCTCCACTCCAGAGACTGTTCCACGATGATGCGGAGAGTGGCGATCTGGTCTGTACATGATCGGTTCTTCCTGAATCCTGCTTGCTGGTCTCTCAGCTGGGGGTCAGCGGAGCTCTTCATTCTCTCTAGGATGATCCTGTTGAAGACCTTTCCTGGTACTGACAGCAAGGTGATTCCTCTGTAGTTGGAACACTTGCTGAGGTCGCCTTTCTTGGGAAGCTTGATTAGGTACCCCTCCTTCCAGTCAGCTGGCATCACCTCCTCTTCCCAGATCTTTCCAAACAGTGGGTACAGCATCTCCACTGTTGTCTCTAGGTCTGCTTTCAGAGACTCTGCTGGGATGCCATCTGGTCCTGCTGCTTTGCCATTCTTCAAAAATGCCACTACTCTTCTGATCTCTTCCCGGCTGGGTCTGTCACAGCTGATGGGTAGGTCGGTCTCTGCCAGCTGGATGTCGGGGGGGGGGGGGGGGGGGGGGTCGGGTGGGGCTAGGTCTGTTCAGTAACTCTTCAAAATACTCGGCCATCTGTCGAGTTGGTCTGCTCTGTCTGCAATAGGCTTGCCTTCTTTGTCTTTTACTGGTCTTTCTGTATGGCCATACTTACCCGACAATCTTCTGGTAATGTCGTAGAGCCGTTTCATGTTGCCGCTGCCTGCTGCCTTTTCTGCCTCTGCTGCCAGGCTGTCTGTGTAGGCCCTCTTGTCTGCCCTGATACTCCTCTTCACCTCGCGGTTGGCTTCCGAGTATTCCTCCTGTGCCCTTACTTTGGCTGCTCTCGTGCGACTGTTGTTGACCGCTGCTTTCTTCTGCTTCCTCGCTTCTATCTTCTTCAAGGTCTGTGCCGACAGCCAGTCCTTGTGGTGGTGTTTCCTGAGCCCTACAGTGTCTTTGCAGGTTGAGTTCAGCGCCTCTCTAACTGCCTTCCACTGCTGCTCTGTGGTGACCGCCTCCTCTTCATTTACTAGCTCCTGTAGCGCTTGAAACCGGTTGGACAGCACCAGTTTGAACTCTTCTCTAACTCCAGTTTCTCTCAGGAGGCCTACATTATAGCGCTGTCTTCTTGTTGTCTCTGTGCGGCTTTTCTTTAGCTTGAGCTTCATTCTTAAGGTAAGCAGATGGTGGTCTGAGGCGACATCTGCTCCCCTCCTCACTCGAACATCTTGAAGGGATCTTCTAAATTTCTTGTTAATGCAGATATGGTCTATTTGGTTCTCTGTTGTATGGTCAGGTGAGACCCAAGTTGCTTTGTGTATTCTTCTGTGTGGGAAGATGCTGCCTCCAATGACAAGTCGGTTTAGAGCACAAAAGTCTACAAACCTCTCCCCGTTCTCACTCATCTCTGAGCCTAGTCCCTGTCTCCCCATCACCTCTTCGTATCCGGTGTTGTCCTCCCCTATTTTGGCATTAAAATCGCCCATGACGATGGTGATGTCTCGCTCCGCACATTTGTCCACGGCACTCTGGAGTCGGTCGTAGAACTCTTGTTTCTCTTCCTCGTCACTGTCATTGGTGGGCGCATAACACTGG
>BTPG01000002.1:9977822-10035322 GCA_036245525.1 Semisulcospira habei | reverse complement strand
CTGAGCAATTCCCCTTGGTATGTGTACTGTCCTACAGCTACTGTTGCTATTTGGTTGTAAATTTGTTTTCCCCGGACGTTAATGAGAATCTGAAGAAATTTGAAGGAAAACATTTTCAGCATGTATTGTTCATGGATACTGTTAGTGCAAATATTTGACGTGGTTTGACTGAGAAACATATAGTACGTGCTTCTGTTGTTGTTGTCAGATTGTGCTGCTCATTAATGTTGATCCAAAATCAAAGACTTGCACGCACTACGATTCCCAACTTTGTTGCAGACCAGACTAAACTCCCGCTAACGAGAACTGCAGTCGAAGCATGCGCGCTGACCCCGGACTCCGACAGCCATCCAGATCCCGCCACGTCACACAAGTTGACCGCGATAGGGGAGGTGACCCAGGAAAAACCCGCATGCAGCGTCTTGTTCTGTTTCTATCAGAAATTGTCTGAAACGGGCAGCGCCCAAAGCATACTGCGCGTGCAGGACATCAATGGCTCATACTGTACGCACTTGGCTTATGTGTCCCTCTTACTGACGACGTGGAGCGTGGGCCAACCCATCTATATGCTACCTATTTCCAAATCCGTTCCACTGGTGACGTTATTTTCTGTCATGTTTTGAACCTGTACGTTTAACACGTTCTGCCCCAGGACTGAAATCCCCCACATTTTGAAGTTGTCCTCGGAAGGACTTTATTACAATTCTAGAGACAGATCGAGCGTGACAGTTCAAGGATAGTGCCAGAATAGCTTGGCGCCAACCTATTCTGCCACCACCCTTGAACTATCATGCTCGATCCACGTCTTGATGTGGCGTGTCGGGGCTGAATGAGTTAAACATGTCGGAAGAAAATGGCGAGAAAGACAAAAACGAAGAAAGAAACTCACATAGAAAAGACATATTCAGAACAATGTATTAATATGACGGTTTAAAGCTTGTTTCCCAATAGACATAGAAACAAGAACACAGTTTACCAGTTATATCTTTTCCTTATCTTAAACGTCCCTTCAGGTCACGAACAGATAAGTAGCAAGTTGTATACTTATAAAATAATACATCGTGTTATGACTGTCTTTTCTATGCGTGACAGTTTTTCCTTGGGATATTCTCTACATTTCGCATGTTTGGCAGTCACCATTGTGGTCTGCTCTTCGGAATGAAATAGCGATATTTTTCTCAGACGTAAGCAGACGACGGCGTCAGTGTGCGCTAATGCCGCTAATTCCGACGTAGTACCAAGCGTCTGTTGCTCAGTGATGACCCAGCTGTTTCCTCTTTCCCCTGTCAGTTTCTTTTTTTCATCGAAACTTTGTGTCGACACCAAGTGAAACTTCTGCCGTTACATTGTTGGCTAAAATGCGAAAAGAAAACCCTAACGAAAATTCTAACATGCCTAGAGAAGACAAATACAACACAAGTATGTTGTACTTGTCCTTTTTAAGCGTGCTTCTTTCTTTATTGCACTTAACACGTTTAGCAGTCAGCTTTTCGTTCTAGACAGATATGAAAAAGGTACGCAACGGAGAAAGAAACACGCTTAGAAAAGACAGTTACAACAGTGTGTTGTAACTGTCTTTTCTAAGCGTGTTTCTTTCTCCGTTGGGCACTTCTATGCATTTTACACGCTTGGCAGTCACCTTTTTGGTCTGGATTAGGCAGAGATGGCGAGACAAATGGTAGAGCTAAAGAGGAAGTACCCCCACCTGGTGTTGATGCTGGGAGTGGAGGACCATAAGAGCGGCAACTCTCCAGTGAACGTCTACTTCCGGGAGCTTGTCCTCTCAGATGAGGATATGGAAAGAATTGCTCTGCACGCTGTGGACATGCTGCGCACCCTACAGTTTGACGGATTGGATATTTATTTTAACTACCCACCCTATGACAAGTAAGGTCATACTTCAGCATTATACAGACCTGTTGGGGAAAGGGTAGGGCGCAAGGAGGGGGATTTGCGGGGTGGTCCGCCCCTCTTAAACGTATCCACTAGCGGTCTGCTACAGTGTATCGTCTGATTACATTCCCCCTGTACATGTCGCCACCGATACTGCTTACAATACCACACACACACACACACACACACACACACACACACACACACACACACACACACACACACACACACACACACACACACACACACACACACACACACACACACACACACACGCGCGCACACACACACACACACACACACACACACACACACACACACACACACACACACACACACACAGAGGAGCACAAAAGCCTCACAATGGGTTACCAACCATTTCATGTGAAAATGGGTTCCCATATTTCTATTTATTCTAGGGCTCTGGAATTGATGCGAATGTTTAGAACTCACCTTATAACTAAGCTCTATAACTTAAAATAAAATAGACATTTTCTAGAAACAGAGCCACTAGATGCAGAAAAAAATGGGTTTCTACCAATAAAGTGGATGGGTGTCTCTCTCACACAAAAACTGGCATTACAGTCAAAATGGGTGTTTCACAACATTAGGCGTCTGTAATAAGGTCAAGTGCATGGAATTTTTTTTCCACTTTCATTTTTTTTCCAACTTAATGTGTATGTATGCATTAACATTCTTAACATTGTATGGTGCAAAATTGAATGAACACTGGCCTGTAACCTTTTGATTATGATTTTTACAGAGGAAATCTTTTAAACATTGCTACGTTTTGTCATTCTGAAGCAAAACAGTTATGCATGGCATTTATGTGAGAATTCTGGAAATTAAACGACTTAAAAAAAAATGTACTCTGCACTTTGAGACAAACAGCAACAGAGCATTTTGATTATTAACCCTTATTATTCGCAATACACCAGTGTGTGCAACAAGTGTGACTAAAATAGTCCAAAGGGTAGTGGCAGAATAGCTTGGCGCCTCTAGGCGCCAAGCTATTGTGGCACCACCCTTGAACTAATAATGCCATTGGTCTATGTCCTCATCTGTAAGTTCTGTAATGTAGCTTGCATATATGGCAGTGTACAAATTTGAAGCTTTTAGCCTCAGTATGATGCAGGTTAAAAAGTGTGGAAAAATATGAAAGACAGAAAAAGATCCAGACGAAGAAACTAACACTTAACTTATTCTACCCCAGACACACCAGAGCAAAATAAAGACGACCATCATATTTCAAGGCTGATGCCAGAATAGAGTGGCGCCTATGGCCGCCAAGCTATTCTGGCATCACCCTTGAACTATCGTGGTCGATCTGTGTCCTGCCCTGCAACGCAGTTTTCAGAAGATGACTTCAACATTTGGGGATTCCGGTCTTGGGGTAGAATGAGTTAAAATGACAAAACAGAACACTGACATTAATTAATGAACTGACAACATGGGAAATCAATCACTTGAAACTTCAGCCTTTATTAATCACATCAAAGGTGCATGCATATAAAAACACAGTAATTGTTTGTAGACACTTCAAATCAAACAATCAAGAGCAGTCAAACCTTTTTCTGCCAACTTTGTGATGAGGAAAACTAGTTCTTGCCCAAGTTCGGCACGTAAAGGGTTACCGCGACTTATGTGCCTCTATTCATAAAATGGAGAGAGAAATATAATACTGAGTTCTAGCAAGTGCGACAATAAAGTTTAGCCGAGTTGGTACACCTCGTCCAGTGCCTAGGTTAAATGCACCAGTGGTGCCAATGTTGCTATATTGGCAGCAGACCGGTCGCTCGGACCGGTCTGGTGCACCCGATCGGTTTAGAGCGTGTTCTTTCTGCACCTGTAATGGGCAACCTCGGAGAAAGAATCACGTGAGCTTCGTTTGACTGCTGCAAAATAACATGAATAAAGAATAAACCCTTTCCCATATATTCAATCCAGCAATTATGCATCCATCCTTGTGCTAGCACCACGAAACATTACGCGATTTGGCAGATTTTAAAAAATAGCTTTTTTAAACCCTCAATGGAGGTGATTTTTGTGACATCTGCGTCGTTTGCGGCAGAAAGCACCGTCAAAGTTGAAGTTCGAGAAATGAGCGCACTACATGTACAATAGACTTGATTCAGTGGTGTTGGGCATGACGCAAGCCTCCGCCATCTCAACACAAAACTGGGGTGATCGGGGAAATAAAAGGCTACAAGTTAAAACCGCAAACAAACCTTTTTTTTTGGACTGCGATCACAATCTTCTGCGTGAACGTACAAGACCACACTACAAGTGCACAAGCCAACCTGCGCGCGCAGTTCTGGTGCAGATTTCCAGTCCGAGCGACCGGTCTGGTGCGAAAATAGCAACTGCGCTGAAGAAGTACACATGGGCGTGCTTTTAACTAAGAAATATTGCATAAAAACAATCTTACCTGATGGAACAACGGTTGGCGGGACGAGAGACAATAGAAGGGGAAACAACTCAGTTCACTCTGCGCAGCCGAACGACGCTTGCTTCCGTGGTAATACACTGGCCCAGTGCGTTTTAAACACACACATTAGATAAACCTGCAAAAATGGGACATCCAATTTTTATATTTTTTTCTGACTTTTGAATGTTAGATAATGCAGAAACAACCCTCAGAAAAAATTGGTGCCTGACTTGGTCACCCAGAATTTTACACACACCCATTTTCCAGAAGGATGGTAAAGAAAGTCGCCCATATTAGTGGTTTTGTGCACGCACACACACACACACACACACACACACACACACACACACACACACACACACACACACACACACACACACACACACACACATAAACACTGTTTACATTATCACACAAACACGCTGCTTTCAATACCACAGACACACACACTGCTTACAGCACCACACATTCACAGCATTACACACACACACACACACACACACACACACACACACACACACACACACACACACACACACACACACACAAACACACACACACACACACACTGCTTACAGTACCACACACACACACACACACACACACACATACACACACACACAGTGTTTACAGCACCACACACACACACACACACACACTGGTTACAGTACCACAAATACTTACTCATCACAATACCTAAGGCACACATTGATTACAGTACCACACACACACACACACACACACACACACACACACACACACACACACACACACACACTTCTTACAGTACCACACACACACACACACACACACACACACTTCTTACAGTACCACACACACACACACACACACACACACACACACTTCTTACAGTACCACACACACACACACACACACACACATAACACACACACACACACACACACACACACACTTCATACAGTACCACACACACACACACACACCATCACACACACATACACACACACTTGTTACAGTACCACACACACACACACACACACACACACACACACACACACACACACACACACTTCACACAGTACCACACACACACACACACACACAGACACACACACACACACACACTTATCACACACACACACACACACACACACACACACACACACACACACACTTATTACACACACACACACACACACACATTCGCGATATAAAGTACGTGGCTGCATACACATAAAAGGTTAATACTTAAAACGGAAAGTATACCCATTTTTCTAAAATATTCTGATATATAAAACAGACACATTTGCAGTGCCTCTGAATTGATCAGTGTTCAGGTCGTACTGTGTAGGCAATATCTGTTCATATTCCTCATAACCCGCCCATCCAATAGCACGCAGGTGCCGTGGATTTTAAATTTCAAACTAATCAGTAAATCATAAATACCCATGCACATTGACCGTGATAGGTCATGGGTGATTCCAGAATAGCATGGTGCTTTCAAGACAGCAAAAGGCTTTGGTAGTCATAACACATGCATGCGGTCATGAGACTCCATGTCCTTTGCAAAGTGATAAGGCTGTATATACCCACTTAATAATATTTTTTCCCTTCTTTTGACACATGTACTGATATATTGTATAACAAACAAATTATTATTCATAAACTTGCAGGATATACTTTCCTTCCAATAATCCCGTGCAGACCATAAAGACCCAATATTATGTCCTAATATAGCGAAATTGACCACTTCAGCACCTATGGCGGTATTCGGAAGGACTCTGGTAAAGTTTTGTTTTGGACTGCGTACATACGTTATATTGAGCATAGTGCCGATAAACAGACAGATGTGATTACTTAATCCGAATCAAATGTCCTCGTCTTTCGACTCGGAATCACATCTGCCGGTTATCGGTTATATATCAAGCAAACTGTTGCTGAAGATAATATAATATAGGAATCATGCTAAAGACAGTAAGCACGCCTGTTTGTCTCCAGCCAGTAGACGTCCCTCAGCTCCTCTAGCTTGCTGGCGCACGTAAGTCATCTACACAGTGCGGAAAGGTCCTCTGGACGACGTCAGTCAGTCAGCCCGCGCACGGCTGTGATTACTGTATACACGACTTGGCGCAGGTCCACTGAGGCCAATGTCAGCCCGAGGTTGTTATTGCAAGATACCAGTAGAGGAAGTAGTAGTACCAGTAGAAAAGGAAGTGTTTAATGATAACCCTGTTGTACATGCTACCACATGTCAACAATACCGGTGGGAGCATGCACAAGAGAGTTATTCGAGACGTGCCCGCATACGGATACGCGGCTAAAGCCACGTATCCGGAAGCGGCACGTCTTGAGTGAGTTAACTCATATTGTTCTCTCTAGATTGATCAAGTTCTTGAGGACGTTCATGCGCGTGTTCGAGAAAGAAGCGGAACACAGCGGAATGTGGCGACTCAAACTGTCCGTCTGCATCCACTCTTCGCACGTTGGACACGCGGTACAGGAAATACGCGACATTGCGGCCATTGTTGATGTCCTGCGCTACGATATCACGACGTCCGTCATGTCTGTCCGGGGCCAGCCAAAGGACAACGACGGGCCAGGCGAGGCACGCTTCAACTACAGTGGTGATATCCTCACTGCATTGGCGTGGTTTGACAGAAATAAATTTAGACCGGAGAATATCGTGTTGTCCATGAATTTCGTGGGCTCGGCATTTCATGTGTTACTTTTGCCTGAAAACCAATTTTACATTATCAGACACTTGTCTTTGCCGCACAGCAGAAAAGCCGGTTACTCCACGTATTACGAAGTCTGTCAACTGCGTGACACGCGTTCTTCTAGAGAGTGGTACTTCGCGGATCAGTCTGGTCAGTTTCTGACGTATAACGACAGTGGACAGATGGCTCTGGTCATTTTTGAGGATGAGACGTCACTAAGAGACAAGACTGCTGCCATCGCCAAGCTGGGTTATGCCGGCGTCTTTGTGGACAACATAGCAGCAGACGATTTCTCGGGGAAGTTTTGCGGTAATGGGGCGTTCCCGCTGCTGACTGCCATTACTTCTGAGTGCGCTGAAATCAGACGGAAGACAAAAGTGACAGACGTGTCTATTCAAATTCCAAAGGAAGAGCTGGCAGCCACCCCCTTAGCACGCTGTACGTACCTCGTTTGTTATTACAACAACCAGGCCGCACTGCGGCCAGGCGACGGCAAAATGTCACCTGGCGATATTGACCCCACCAGCTGCTCGCACCTCATCTACAGTCACGCCGTACTCAATGGCATCAGGATTCAGAACAGCAATCCCGAGGACGTGGGTGCGACCGGCATGTACGCCGAGATCAACAGGCTGAGGGACAAGAACCCTGCTCTGAAGACACTGCTGTCCGTGCGTGTGTGCTCTGCATTAGGAGCGACCTTTCGTAACCTGGTCAAAGATCAAACCACCATGGATGCGTTTGCCATATCTGTAGTTTCGTTTTTACATCAGCACAAGTTTAATGGGATTGAGATCGACTGTGGGGAGAACAACGGTCTAAGCCTTGAGGCGGCGGACAGGGACGGTCTCAGTAAATTAATACACACTCTGTCGAACAAGCTAAAGCGGGAGAATCTCCTTCTGGCAATCAAGCTGTCGGGCAGGCAAAGCGTCATTCAGCGGTTGTACAGCATTCCCAGCATCTCAGCCGCAGTCGATCTGATCCTCCTCAACACGTACTCCTGGTACGACTGGCATGTGAGCGTTCACCACCACAGCCCACTGTTCAGGCGTCGTACCGGGCCTAACGCTGATATGAACGTCAACAACACTGTGCAGGCGGCGGTCACCTTGGTGTTGAGTCTTGGAGCTGCTGCCCACAAACTGGTGCTGGGTATCGGTCTGTACGGCCACAGCTTCACGCTATCCAACCCGTACTTCTCCAAGCCGGGCGACGGGTCGATAACTACTGGTAAGTCTTCGTATAACACGTATGTCCACAATCCTCAGTAACACTTCCTCCAGTTTAGAAGAAAGTCCCAAGTAAGGAGAAACAAGATGGGACCCCCGCCCAAAGTTGTTCCTATTTTCAAGCGTATCGCATCATTTGACGTATTAGAGGATCAAACTTTGCAATTTTTCTGGGCTTACAGGTCACAATTTGACCTAATCCTACCATAAAGCCAAGACAAACAGCAGACTTGTGAAAACACCGTTTATGAACAAGTATGGGGGTATTTATAAGAAGTTTTGTTAGCTGTTTTAAAAATATCTCTCTCCTTTAAAGTGGTGCCGCAAATCACAATATTTTCCTAATCGTACCCGACAGCCGAGACAAACTGTAGGTTTATGTAAATACCGTTTATGAAATAGCATGCGAATATTACTCAGAAGATTGCTTTTATCGTAAAACGCTTCAATCGTTTTTAGATTAATCCCAAATAATTGCAGAAAAACGTTAAATTTTCATTTTGTCACAAATATTTAATTATAACTCAAAAAGTTGAAGAGATACAATGCTGGTGAACCAACTCATTCAATGTTTTCCTTTAATCTAGCGATATGCAAAACATCTAGCCAAAATAAGGAAAATTACGGATTCCTGTGTGGGTCAAACTGTTTTTGTGAAACGGCCATTTTCTCGGCAATGTGCAAATTAATCAGACAAGATGAGGATTTCAGCCCAACGTCTACCCTATTGTTTGGAGTTCACATGCGTTTTTCTTTTTAGGAACATTCAGAGCTGATCATATTTTTTAACTATTTCCCTCCTCCCTAAGCCAATCTCTGATCAACACAGTTTGTAGAAATGTGTATCATATCGCACACTATCCGATGAAATGGCCTGTTTTTTTCGGCCGGCCGAACACACTCTTATGTCACAACAAGTCAGTCAGTTTTTCTTTGTTTAAGAATGAGGTGTGTTTAATGGACGTTTTGCTTTCGAAGCCGGTACTCCTCTCGTCAGCGGACCAAACCGTTTGAGACATCCACCTTCACAGCAATTTTTGGCTGTTGTTGTTTCAGTCTCCTACATTTAGCCCCGATTTACTTATCAGGTCAGATGTGCTTGCCCCTTGTTTTGGGGCATATTTCTTAATTTTTTTTTATGTTTTTTTTTACAATGTTTCTTTTTCCTCGTCTTATTTGGCCGAGGGTGAGAAGCTTCTGAAAAAGAGAAGCTTCTCACACTCGGCCAAATAAGAAGAGAAAAAAAAAAAAAAAAAAAAAAGAACGTAAAAAAAAACAAAACAAACAAACAAACCACAAACTGATACAAGCCACTGAAATGAGATGTTTTCGAAGGCTGCTTGGCATCTCATACAGAGATCACATCACAAACGAGGAAGTGGGAAGCAGAATCAGGCAAGCCATCGGGCCCTATGAAGACTTATTAGCCATTGTGAGAAAACGCAAACTGAAGTGGTATGGGCATGTCACGCGTTCAGCAGGGCTTGCCAAAACAATCCTGCAAGGCACTGTGCAAGGAGGACGAAGGAGAGGAAGACAGAGGAAAAGATGGGAGGACAATATCTCAGAGTGGACAGGACTGAAGCTGGGCGATACGCTGAGAATGGCAGAGAACAGAGAGGATTGGAGGGAGCTGGTTGCCAAGTCATCAGTGGTGCCCCAACGGTCGGCAAGACTACGGGATATAGATAGATAGATAGATAGATAGATAGATAGATAGATAGATAGATAGATATAGATAGATAGATAGATAGATAGATAGATAGATAGATATAGATAGATAGATAGAAAGATAGATAGATAGATAGATAGATAGATAGATAGATAGATAGATAGATAGATAGATAGATAGATAGATAGATAGATAGATAGATAGATAGATAGATAGATAGATAGATAGATAGAGAAGCTTAGTTTGCTTCGCTGGGTGAGGTTATCCTCCTCTTGTCGACACAGTAAGGGAGGTAATTGTGGTAGTACGCTTGTATGCATTGTATTTAGGTTGTTACTCGTGATTTTACTCACTTCTTGATTCATCATTATTTAAGTTTTGAGGAGATTAGCATGTCTCCTAGATTTTTGTGTCTTTTATATGCGATCAAAAGTGGTGTCGTGAACATGTTCCTGCATTCCGGGTCATTTCTGTTTCTGGGCCAGTGTTTTTTTTGTGGCTCTTGAAAGACCTTTGGTGGCTGGGTTGAATTTGGTCGTTAACACCAATGGGGGAGGGACGTTTGTTTCTTTTTCTTCCCCTTAGGTTTTTCTTGTATTAACATCTCCCTTGGCGTGTCGAGAATTTGAGCTGAAAGGGCGGTTAGCTCGGTTTGCACGTAACCCCTCGCTCGTACTCAAACCAAGGGGAATCACAGCGCTGGACAGACAACAGTTAGATCCCCTGCCCCCGCCTATCAGGCACCCAATCGCCAGCCCACAGAGAAATACGCAGGTATAGAATAAGACAATCATTTCCATTCCTTGTAAGAATGGATCAGGTCTCTTATATAACCCATGTCTTTCTCCGGAACTTAGGAAGTAGGCAGGAGAAACATACATACACAAACATGAAGGTGCGCTACTATATGTGGTCGGGTAAATACCCTGATTTCCCACAGTAGATGCACAGAACATTACACAACAATGTAACGATACAAATTTTGCCTCGAGTTATACATGATACTCACAAACCAGATAGGTGAGGCTAGCGCTGGCAGAATTGTCAGTACTCAAACCAAGGGGAATCACAGCGCTGGACAGACAACAGTTAGATCCCCTGCCCCCGCCTATCAGGCACCCAATCGCCAGCCCACAGAGAAATACGCAGGTATAGAATAAGACAATCATTTCCATTCCTTGTAAGAATGGATCATCTCTTATATAACCCATGTCTTTCTCCGGAACTTAGGAAGTAGGCAGGAGAAACATACATACACAAACATGAAGGTGCGCTACTATATGTGGTCGGGTAAATACCCTGATTTCCCACAGTAGATGCACAGAACATTACACAACAATGTAACGATACAAATTTTGCCTCGAGTTATACATGATACTCACAAACCAGATAGGTGAGGCTAGCGCTGGCAGAATTGTCAGTACTCAAACCAAGGGGAATCACAGCGCTGGACAGACAACAGTTAGATCCCCTGCCCCCGCCTATCAGGCACCCAATCGCCAGCCCACAGAGAAATACGCAGGTATAGAATAAGACAATCATTTCCATTCCTTGTAAGAATGGATCATCTCTTATATAACCCATGTCTTTCTCCGGAACTTAGGAAGTAGGCAGGAGAAACATACATACACAAACATGAAGGTGCGCTACTATATGTGGTCGGGTAAATACCCTGATTTCCCACAGTAGATGCACAGAACATTACACAACAATGTAACGATACAAATTTTGCCTCGAGTTATACATGATACTCACAAACCAGATAGGTGAGGCTAGCGCTGGCAGAATTGTCAGTACTCAAACCAAGGGGAATCACAGCGCTGGACAGACAACAGTTAGATCCCCTGCCCCCGCCTATCAGGCACCCAATCGCCAGCCCACAGAGAAATACGCAGGTATAGAATAAGACAATCATTTCCATTCCTTGTAAGAATGGATCAATTCTTACAAGGAATGGAAATGATTGTCTTATTCTATACCTGCGTATTTCCCTCGCTCGTAGTTTGGTATGGAAAAGGTCGATTTCTTCGATTCTTTCAACTGCGTTGGAGCAGTTTCTTGCGATGCGGAGTGTTTCACCTATTACTAGTCCTTTGAGTACTGCTGGTGGGTGGGCCGACAGGTGGTGTAGGTACTGATACGTTTCAGTTGGTTTCCTGTACATTTTGATGTCCAAATGTCCTGATTGTTGGAACTTCTCCCCTTTGTACATTCTTATGTCTAAGAATGTGGCTTCTGTGTCGCTGATCTTATACTTGAATTTTATGCCTTCCGTATGTGAGTTGGCAATAGTGAAGTATTGGTGAATTGTTTCTTCCTCTGCTCTCATGATTATTAGGCCATCGTCACGGTATCGCCAGTGGTGTAGAATTGACTCCTTGTGGGTGAAGCTGTCTGTTACGTTGTTCAAGATGCTCGCCATTAGGAGGTTACTACAAGATGGTGACGGGACTTGTCCCATGGCGCATCCAATTGTTTGTTTGTTTGTAGTGTTATCCGTTAAAGGTGAAGATGCTGTTTTTAAGCATCAGTTCAAGAAGGTCAACTATTACTCCCCTTCTGATTTCTGGCATCGGTGGACACTTCAGTGATGAAGGGAGGGCCTCTTTTGTGGCCTGTAGGAGCGCATCCTGGCCTAGGACTGTGTAAATGTTTGACACGTCGTATATTTATATTTTTATGTCTCTTTCAAAGGACATATTTTCCAAGATTCTAATCAGTGTCGGTGTGTCTTTCAAGTAGGTCGGCAGTTTCTCTACAAAGGGAGTAGATAGAAATCTACTAGGTGCCCGATGTAGTATGTCGGCATTGACACTTGTGATATGATCGGTCTGCCTAATACTTTAGGCTCGTCAGTTAGACCATTGTTTTTAGCCTCCCTGAGCTGTTCAGGCGTTAGTTTATGCGTTTTTGGAAGGGTGTATAGGTGTGCGGGGTCTTTTGTAGTTCGAGATTGTGACAGGAATCTGTATGTTATCTCGTCGATTTGCTCTCTTTTGTACAGTTGGTGGATTGTTTCCATGACTTTACTGTGTAAGTCATTCATGTTAGGCGGGGGTATTCATTGGTAGTGGATCCTCCGAGTTATCTTTCTGCTTCTTGTATATAGTCTTTCTTGTTTTGGAGGACTATCGTGGAGCATTTATCTGCCTTTTTGATGACTATGTCTTTATTTGTTTTCAGTTGCGGATAGCCTCACGTTCTTCTTTTGTGAAGTTTTGTTTAGTTTGGATCCGTTGTAGGTGGGATAATTCCTCTCTGGTGTTCCTGATGTAGGTTTCTAAGGCGTTATTTCCCTTAGGAGGTTCATGCCTAGATTTGACCCTGAATGGGTGTAGCGGGGTTTCTTCCCCAGGTGTGCTGTAGTGGTATCTGCAGCGCATTTTTCGGGCAAGCTCTAAGAAAGCAACAGTAACTTCCCTTTTGACACCTCTAGTGTTCGGGGTAGGAATGAATTTTATCCCTTTGGATAGGGCGAGGTATTGTGCGTCTGTTAGTTGGATGTCAGACAGGTTGGTTACGAACTGTTTGGCTTTATTTAGTTTAGCCGTTTGTTGTTTTGTCTTTTTCTGGATGTGAGGAGTTTTGGTTTCGTTGTTTTGCTCTTGCTACTTTGCGTTGAGCGCTGTTTCGTCGTATCATGTTTGTGCTGTGCCGATCGCCACATCTGACCCGATAAGTAAATCGGGGCTAAATGTAGGAGACTGAAACAACAACAGCCAAAAATTGCTGTGAAGGTGGATGTCTCAGACGGTTTGGTCCGCTGACGAGAGGAGTACCAGCTTCGAAACCAAAACGTCCTCGAAACACACCTCATTCTTAAACAAGAAAAACTGACTGACTTGTTCTGAGAAAAGAGTGTGTTCGGCAGGCCGAAAAAAAACAGGCCATTTCATCGGATAGTGTGCGATGTGATACACTTTTTTTACAAACAAACAAAAAGAATAGAACGAGCATATAAAAAATGACGTCACTATAAGCTTCACGTCATGGCATCGCTGGTCTCAAGACGCCGTGTACACTGTGACGAATTTGATGTTTCACGTCACTCATTAAAGGCACGCAGCTTTTTCCGGAGCTGACTGTTTTGTTCCACAGAGCCTCTTACAGGGCTGACTGTTTGATGGGAGAAAATAGTGACTCCAAAACTTGCAAAAAGAAATTAATTATTATTGAAAACGATGAAGAGGTACAACGCTGGATTGCGAACTTATTCAATAAATCACTTAAATCCCACCCACCCCTCTCCACCACCCCCCCCCCCCCCCCCGCAGCCCCCAAGCCTGATCTGCACGGCAATGGCACAACACACAAACACAAACGGCAGAATGGCACACACAAACACAGACGGCAGACACACGGCGCTTCCTACCGGTTATACGTTCTGTAGGCTGGCGTAGCCCAGCCATTTTGAAGAATAATGCAGAATGGCCCATGCCCGCAAAGCCTCTTCTGTATGAGCTTGCACACATATTCCACCTTTTCCCAATACGTTCGCAAATATCATACAACAAATAGAGAGTGCCTTCCTAAACGAAGAAGAACATATTGCGCCAGCTCATACACATGTAAAACACGGACGTGCTGTGATTCGAGCCAATTAGGAACATTGTATAAAACACTGACGCGCTTGGTGCTTTTACGTCACCGTCACTGTTTGATTCTTCTGCTGAAATCAAGGAGTCTTACTTTTGAAATTTTTTGGCGCATTGAGTTTTTATGTTTGAAAAACTTGAAAAGTACAAAGCTGGTTAACGAATTCATCCAATGTCTTAAACAAACTAGCCATTTTTTTTAAATTTCAAGTGCATACAATCAAAATTGCGGACTCTAATCTGGGTCAACCTACTTTCTGTAAACGGTCTTTTATGTGTTCAATGAGACATCCAATTACAATATGCTCGGAGGTTCACTTAGCCACCCCTTTAAATAAAAAGTATTTCGCCCAGTTACAAGCTTGTGCGTACAGAAATGTTGGACATTCTCGTGTTTACATACATACGCACACACACACACACACACACACACACACACACACACACACACACACACACGCACACGCACACGCACACACACACACACACACACACACACACACACACGCATACACACACACACGGCGCTTGGCACCAAAAAAAAACGTTCTCCAGCAAGGTTTGCGTAGCTAGACGTGACGTCATTTTCATCTTGTCAGTTGTTTGCCAGAATTTCTGCCCCGCACTCCCAAAACGTATTGTGAATGCTCCGGAATGCGCTCCGACGAGCCCCTTTTCAAAGTTGTTCCTATTTTGAAATAGGAACAACACAAATACGGACTAATCAATCCAGACCAAAAAGGTGACTGCCAAGCGTTCTCCAGAACAAATACGGACTGAAATGGGGATCAACCGCTTTTTGTGAAACTGCTTTCTGCAACTGTACAGATGTAAGAAAGCAAACACAAATCCTGCTCAAGTCCGGTCTCGTAATTATAAGACAGAAGAATCGTTACCATAGAGGTACATTAAAACGTCGTTTCTTTTCCTCTTCGATCCTTTTTTTAGAAACAAAAATCAAACAGAATTGAATGCCTGCATTTGTCGGCATGTTGCATACTATACGATTACATCATTGCGCCTAAGACAAAGACGCAGTATCGAGAATTTCTACGCAACATTCCCATGATGCCAGCCTGATTGCTGTTCTTTGTAGTCTGCGTACTTGTCTTTTAAGTCACTACGGAACCTCCAAGCTAGGGTGATCGAACATTACGCGTCCACTAAAGTTACATGTTACTACATGTGCGGCCGACGTGTTGCATACTTATAGTAATAGACTTTTTATACAAGCCAATGTCAATAGGCGCTCTGTCAGATTCCTTCAACACTAGAATCGTCGTATCTATATTTCGTTTGCAAAATCAGTGTGACAACACACACACTGGTAAACTCTGCTCATATACATTTTTCGATCGTTTTCAAAGGGCAGTAATTAGCAATGAGGTTTGCAAAGAAAGATGCGTCGCGGCGTCTCGAATGACTCTTATTTTTTGTTGTTGGTGATAATGACATTGTCAGTCATTTTCTCAGTGCCTTCCGAAGTGTTGTACAAACTAACAAACAGAACAACTGCAATGGTGAGAATGCATAACACAGTTTATTTGATTGAAGTTGAAATGTTTACGCAGTGAGCAGCACCTTTTGACACTCGACAATCTTAACTCATTCAGCCCGACGGCCGTATTTCCCAAATTCTGGAGACGTCATCTAATGAATATGCACCAATTGCAGGGGATGGATCGACCATGATAATTCAAGGGCGGTGCCAGATTAGCTTGGCGCCGACAGGCGCTAAGCTTATCTGGCACTACCCCTGAATTATCATTGTCGACCCATCTGCACTTGTAGTGCGTCAGGGCTAAATGGGTTATTAAAAAATAATAATAATAATAATAATAATAACATTAACAATAATATAACCACAATAATGTTAACATTGGACAATCGTCTTCTTCTTGTTGTTGACGACCAGCCTGCTCTATTTTAGGCTCATGCCATGAAGCTTTCTGCAGTTCTTTTAACCTGCAACAGAAATGACTGTATGCGTATAATTATACTGTCGGAAACTGCATCAGACCACAGTTGCTTCCTCGGCAATAACTGAGACACTGTTACACTGAACAACTCAAAGCTGCCGACCTACTCACCATTTTTCGCGTCCCTCTTTGACTAACCAATCAGACGCGGCGAAGGCGGCAGCAACTTGGACAAGCTGTGTTACGTTTGTGGTTGTGTTATTCTTTTGAGAGCATGTGTGTGTTGATCATAGAAAAGATGCGATATTCATTTGAGTTATTTTGGATAAGAATTGCGTACCTTTTTAGTATGATTCGTTTTCTTTGGCACGGAGAATTGCGATCGATTTTTGTTGTGTAGCTAAAATGACTCATTTTTTTCACTACATTGTTGTAAAGTTTGACCTGCATTAATAATAATAATACTAATAATAATAAAGAGGATTTATAAGGCGCCTAAACATGGTAAGATGCTCTCGGCGCCGTACATACTAGCAAGAAAAATATTACACAATAAGTGACAAAACCAAAACCACATTACAATTACACAAAAGAGCAGAAAATGGCTAATTACATGAACACCGATAATCAAGATGGGAAAAGATGGGGTTTAAGACTGTTTAAAACTGGCACTGGACTCGCTGTGTCTCAAGGATTTGGGAAGATCATCCCAGACTGATTGACCCTGGTAAGAAAAGGATATCTGCCCAAATCTGTTAGTCCTTACTGTAGAAACCAGAAGCATTTTATTGTCAGACGAACTGCGCAACTGCCTGGAAGGGATATAACAATGAAGGAGCTCTTAGAGATAAGTGGGTCCTGTGCCAGAAAGGGAAACATGACAAACGGATAAGACTTTGTGTTTACCTCTCTCCTTCACTGGCAACCAGTGGAGAGCGTTCAAAATGGGGAAGATATGGTCTGACTTTTTCGCTTACATGACCAGACATGCGGATGAAATTTTGACTCTCTGGAGCTCATCAAATAGATATTGCGGGCATCCAGATAAGAGTGAGTTGGCATAGTCAATGCGAGACAGAACAAATGAGCAAACAAGAGTTTTTGTAGCCTCGGAGGTAAGGAACTGTCTAATAGAGCTAATACGACGCATCTCCAAATAGGCTGTAAGGTTCAGGCAGGGTCGTGACCGTTCTAGTGACATCAGATACAACATCAAAGTTTTGTAGTAAACAAGTTGGCTACACAAGTGCAACATTTACGTAATGCACGGAATTAACGGAAGGCACCTAGATGTGGAAGTTTGTAGACAGATCTAGGATGTTTCTTTTCATGAATATTAATGAGTTTTGGTTACGTTTTCTTTTCTAATTGGTTGAGTTGTGTAGTTTGCGGGATTGTTCTGGAAATCTGTAATAATATAAAAGGGGGTGCTAGGGAATCATGTGTGTGCATTATATGAGAGACACAGTGTTTCAAAACTGCAGATACAATTTAGAGGAGACAGTGTATCATTGTTGGTGCATTGTGTGGGGGACGCAGGGTATCAGAATTGTGGATGCATTGTAGAGACAGTGTACCAAAGTGTGGATGCAATGGTGGATGCATTGTGCTGAGATTGCATGGTAAGAATAAAGTACTGTTGGAACTATTACTCCAGTGTGGTCTACAACCTTGTGCCACGTGTGACGAGTTGCAGCTGAGTGAAGTTTCTGTACAAGAACCCCACGTGCCTGCGTCTGGTGCGATTGCACCATTCTACGACTACGACTACGACTTAACAAGCTGCTTCGTCGATGTTCGAAGGCACTTCGACGTATGCAAACCAAGGGGAATCACAGGTTTGTGAGAGGCACTTCGACGGCTTCGCCGAAATGACAAAAGAAGCTCCACTAAAGTCTCCGATGTGCCCCTCGGACACTTCGCGAAGTAAAACTTTGGGATTTTCAGAAGCAATATTCCGGCTCTTCTGTACCGAGCCAAAGGAAGGTGAGCCATGTTTTGCTATGCCACATATTTTCCTACACTGAAAAATTATTTACCCCCTCTGTTATTACAGGGCCGTCACTCCTACCCCACTCCTAATGTCTTAGGAATGTCGGCCCTATTTTAACTCTTTGGCTGTTGGTACTGTTTTTGTTGCGATGATTCCTGCGCAACAAAAACAATCCTAACACCCAAAGGAGCAACATCGCGTACTTACCGCTTTACACCGAACAGTCGTTGCCAGAAAGAAAAAAAAAAAAAACCAAGGTCACTTGCACGCGTTGGGGACGCAGGTACATTTGCCGGGGCGGGTGTCACACGGTACATAGTTTGGAGCCCTGCATGTTTTGCCGCTACTGCAGGGTGGGTTGCAGACAGCTGTACAGAACGACAGGCCGGTGAATAGATGGGTGCAGTGAGGTAGGGAGGGAGGGATGTTTGGATGGATGGATAGATGGATGGATGATTAGAATGAATTAGGGTGGATTGTAGATAGCTGTACATAATTACAGGTGGGTAGATGAATGGATATGGATGCAGTGAGTGAGTGAGTTAGCGATGAATGGATGGGTGGATGGGTAGGCGATTGGGTGGATGTATGGATAGATGGAAGGGCTGGATGGGTGGATGGACGAATAGACGGATTGATGGATGATTAGAAGGGAAGAAGGGTTGGTTGCAGATAGCTACAGAATGCCAGGTGGGTGCAATGACTGAGTTAGCGATGGATGGATGGACGGACGGATGTTTGGGTGGGTGGATGGTTAGAATAGAAGTAGGGTGTGTTGCAGATAGCTGTACAGAACGATAGGTGGGTGAATGGATCGGTGCTGCAAAAAAAAAAAAAAAAAAAAAAAAAATACACGTGGACACAAACTGGTCTCAGCAAGCGACATAGATCCTCATGAGCCCCCGCAGTCGCGGGGGCTCTTAATGATCTATGTTGCTTGCACTTGGATCGTGTTTACTTTTTCATTAAGGGGTAAATAACAAAGATTACTAACGGACGGAGCAGTCTTGACTACGAGGGCCGGTCCAGTTCGGACAACAAGCGTAGACATCTGTGTAGCTTGGACGATATTTAGTAACATGAGTCCAGCACCAACCACTGAAATTGAAGTGAAAAAACAAAGAACCGATTAACAAGATGTGGTCTGTGACTTAATTAGGATCTCGGGGCTTCGAGTCGTAACTCTTACCAGTTCGCACTGTTCTAAGTTGTTCTGACGTGAATATTTGCACACGCACACGTGCTGGCTTAACACACTTAGTATGAGTCATGCAGAGAGAGAGAGAGAGAGAGAGAGAGAGAGAGAGAGAGAGAGAGAGAGAGAGAGAGAGAGAGAGAGAGAGAGAGAGAGAGAGAGAGATGAGAGAGAGAGAGAGAGAGAGAGAGAGAGAGAGAGAGAGAGAGAGAGATTGATTGTACATTGCTTAACGTCCCGACAGCAACAAGGCTTTCTCAGGACGTGCCTGCACTGCTTGTGAAAAAATAAAAAAGAAACAGAACATTGAATGTATGTCGCCAGCCGGTCAAATACGTTAAATAAACCTAACACATGGGGCCTAAATAAAGCTAAGACCATTTAGCAACACACATCCAATATCAAGAGCTACAGGCAGTGCAGACAGTAGGGAGAGTTTTAAAAAGGCAAATACAGGTGAATGGACAAAGGGTAGACAGAAACACATGCCCCAGAATAGAGATGAAAAACCTCACCCTGTGGGGCCTGACCAGGGTGACCTCTGGGAACTAAAAAATACCTAACCCCACCCAAGTCCCCCAGGGGCGAGAGACCGAGGAGTGGGAGAGTAAGAGAGAGAGAGAGAGAGAGAGAGACAGACAGAGACACACAGACACACACAGACAGTATGAGTATGTATATGTAGTATGTATTATATATGAGTATATATAGTATATGTATATATATATATATATATATATATATATATATATAATATATATATATATATATATATATATATATATATATATATATATATATTCTGATCAACAAAAGAAACGCGAAGTAGCCCCTTCAAATCACATTTAATCTAACACTTGAAAGTCGATTTCGGACAAACCATACAACGGTAGTTATCGACATTTGTGGAATAAAATCATGGACACCAGCGTAGTCAGTGTGTACGTTTATACTGTATTTAGAGCACGCATGGCACAGCACAAAGTCAATATGGCGTGTGACCCCCATTCGCGTTGATGACGGCTTGGCAGCGTCGGCGCATAGAGTGCATCAGACGGTTGACAGCTGTCCTGGGGATGTTGTTCCAGGCCTGGACAATGGTATTCTTCGGTTCTGTGGCTGTGGCTGGTCTAAGACGTACAGCGTTGACCTCCCTTTGCAGCTGGTCCTAGAGATGGTCGATGGGATTGAGGTTTGGGCTGAGGGCAGGCCAGGGCATGACTGGGATGTTGTGCTGCTGCAACAAGTGCTGGGTACGCGCATTATCTTGCTGCAAAATGAAGTTTATGCGTCCCTGAGAAAATGGCAGGACATATGGGTGTAGTACTTGGTCAATGTAGCGCTGAGCTGTGATGCCATTTCCGCGACATGGTACGAGTGCACGGAAGAACACAGGTCCTACTGTCTGGTTCAGGGTAGTCCCACCCCAAATCATCACGCTTGACCCGCCCGAGGCATTGTTCTCCAGCACACCGCCATCAGCATAGTGTTCACCCCTTCTCCGCCTCACTCTTATGCGCCCATCTGCATGGATGATGCAGTAGCGGCTCTCATCCGTGAACAGGACGTTTTGCCACTGTCGCCAGGTCCATTCGACATGCGCCTGTGACCACTGTAGGCGTGCACGGCGATGACGGTCAGTAAGCACAGGTCCACGGGGTGGACGGCGGTTGCGCAGATTATGCTCCTCTAGCCGTCATCGCACTGTCTGGCCACTGATGGGTGCCTGGTGGTTGCCGATAACTTCTCTTGCTGTTTCCTCGGCCGGCTGAAAGCGATTTTGCACGTGAGCCCGGAAAATGTGGCGGTCTCGCCGTGGAGTTGTCACACGTGGTCGTGCGCTTCGGGGAGCGTCAGCAGAAGACCCGTTGGTATGATAGCGTTGCTGCAGCCTGTAAATGGTCGAAATGTGACATCAAATGGCCACTTCCACAGCTTGTGGATCTTCTCTGGCTTCCAAGCGCCCAAAAGCTCGTTCTCGTTGGGGAGCACTAAGTCTTGGCATGGTTGATGCGGCAACGGCAAAGGTGACAGAAGGCGTAACACTGCTGATATTTTATAGCCTTACATTGCTGAACACAGTTCATGACCCAACGTCACTCTGCATTGTATGCACGTGTGTGGAAGAAACACGCGTAGAAAAGACGGGTACAACACAATTTATTAATATTTCGTGTTAATACACTTTGTCAAAATAGACAAACAAACAGAGAGATTAGTCGCTACTTATCTTCATTGGCAAAAGGAATGTGGCAACTCCTTTTCTAAGCGTGTTTCTTTCTCCGTTGGGTACTTCTTTGCATATTACACGCATGGCAGTCACCTTTTTGGTCTGGATTACGTGTGTGAAAAGCATACGCCGTGCGTCCTAACCAATACGAGTGCCTCGCGCACAGGTAGGGTAACACGGTTACTACAGTACGGGTACTGCATGCTTACATGTTGTTGTTCGTACACTGGCTATGAAAAATAGTGTAATAGTGTAACTTGTATTTTTGTGGATTTATCATACAAATACAACATACACTCGAATTTATATAACCATATATGCGAGAGAGAGACAAAGAGAGAGAGAGAGAGAGAGAGAGAGAGAGAGAGAGAGAGAGAGAGAGAGAGAGAGAGAGAGAGAGAGAGAGAGAGAGAGAGAGAGAGAGAGAGAGAGGAGGAGGAGGAGGAGGAGAAGGAAGAGTACATGAATATTCCCAAACAGATCTTGGACCTTGGTGCGAAACCGGTCGTAGGCGGCGAAAACTAATATCCATCCAGCGGGTCAAAGATCTGTTTGGGAATATTCATGTACTACTCCTCTCTCGTGGGGAGGTCAGGATATTCTCCAGCGCATTGCGGTGCGCCTGGGGGTAGTCCCTATTGTTATATGCAGTAGGTGTTCAGTGGAAGTCTCAAAATTATAGGTTTGTCATTCCTTCTCTCCCACTACCCTTTCTTTCTAGATCTCGTTAGAATTGCAGTCAGAAAAAGGGCAGCTTATTTCCTGATAACACAATGCAAGCTTACCAGTCTGGAATTCCATGGCATTAGGACTACCCAATTATATATATATATATATATATATATATATATATATATATATATATATATATATATATATATATATATATATATATATATATATATATATATATATATATATATATATATATATATATATATGTATATATATAATTTACCTATTTCCTAATTACTTACAGGACGTTTGTAGTGCATTCTTGGTAACTGATTTTAATAGTCTTGCGCTCCACACGATAGAAATTTCTGCAAAATGATACATTTCCATTGAAGTATTCGTAGGGAGGAAGTTTTAACTCATTCAACCCAGCTCACGTATTTCCCCAAATTTGGGAGGCGTCATCTAACGAATATGCACCTGTTGCAGGAGATGGATCGACCATAATAATGCAAGGGCAGTGCCAGATTATCTTACCGCCGACAGGCGCCAAGCTAATCTGGCACTACCCTTGAATTATCATGGTCCAGCCACCTCTTGCTGTAGTGTGTCAGGGCTGAATGGGTTAAAGGTATATTCTCCAGGATCAAGCATCTCAACACAGTCAGATAACTGTCTGCAACAGACACTGCTGACAGTATGTGTATGGGTCCTTGTTGTACTATCTTAGAGCTTTATGATGTAAATATAATGCCAAATGTCAAAATTCATCATTTGGAGGGTTACAAAGTAAAGTAGGTTATAGCACTGTCAGGGGAGAGAAATGTGCATGATCGACCAGTGATCATAGATCTACTGTGGCCAAAGCACAAAAAAAAAAGATAGGAAAGAGAGGGGGCGCTAAGAAAGTGACCGAAAGCAATGCATATGGAAGCCCCCCCGAAGGGGGGCGTATCACATATCCACTGTTCCAGCCACTCAGTGCATGGAAATTTAAATCTAGGTCCCCCAAGGGGGGTCCAGATATTTAGCCGGTGTGGACAGCTGTTTCGGTCTAGGCGACCTCTTCAGCACACCATCGGCAATACTGGAGGAGGCAGGAAATTCTGCCTACCTGCAATGACAACCACATTTTACTGTGGTGTCTGCAGGGGCATACATTCCATGCCACCACCCAGAGTTAAATCTCCATGCACCCTAAAAGATAACCTACCAAAAGGGGGGAAGGGGTTGCAGTCGATATTGTAGTGATAAATGAAAAGAAAAGGGGAGACTGCCAGTGCTAATATTTTAGGAAGGTTACAAAGTAAAGTAAACTTATGTTGAAAAAAGTGGGACGCTTGCTGCTGTGTGACGTGTTACACTGTCTGTATCAAACACAGTGGGCAGTCTTTGACTGGGCTAACGAGTTATTAAATGGAACCCTTTAGAATTCTATCTGTTTTGCGATAGCGAAAACATGCACTACCTTGCTGTTGTCTAGCAGCCCTCACCATACAGTTCTAGATTTCTGCCAGCTAAGCCCACTGAAATAAACGAAAGTCACCTCTTAGATATCTCCGTTTCTTGGAAACAATGCCAGAAAGAAAGCGAAACTTCGAAATAAATATTTTCAAGAAGATATGAAGATTATTAGTGTTACACTTACCTCACAGTGTGGTTACAGGCTCACTCAAAATTACGTGTTTGATATTGCGTCACTACATAACGTGATGTATTCTTGCAAAGGAAGTGTAGAATTCCATCCCATTATTTTCGCGTCCCTGGTGGTTTAGGCTGACTAAACTGACACGCTGTTACACATATCAATTTATCATAGACCAAACTATTTTGGGGGTGAAATGTCAATCAGACTTAGCCTCTCGACCAATCAAAGCGTAGAGCGTGTGTGTTACGATTGTGGTTGTGTTGTCCTGTGAGAGCATACATGTGTTAATCGTAGGAAACGATCCGATATTTATTTGAGCTATCATGGTTATGATTCACGTATCTTTTTAAGTAACATTTTCTTTCGGTCGTGCAGAGCGGAATTCACTTCGTTATGATACGCTAAGTTTAGTCCAGAACGTTCTAGAAAGGTCGCACTGTCTAGTCACCTCGTATGTGTGACGTCGGGTAGTTGGCGACAGTTCGCAACATTTTGTTTTTCTGTGCGCGTGAATTACGCAGCCTTTTTGTTTTTTGTTTTGTGGAGGGTCGAGAATCTTCTAGAGCGGATATGCAAGGTCGTGATAGGACTACCATACGTTTATGTGACTCCATTATACATTAGGATTTAGAGCTGAAATCAGCAACCGAGTTTTTGTAGCCTATTTTAGTGATTCCAGAAAATTCTTGATTATGAGTTTCGGTTGCGCGTTTCGTTCTGATTGGTTGCGTTGTATGATTTTCGTAGATGATTCTGGAAATTGGTAGTATATATAAAGAGGGCGCTAGGAAAGCACTTTTGTACATTGCCTTGCATTTGTCAGTTGTAGAGACACAAAGTTATCGTAGGTACGTGGCCCGTATAGGGTGTACATTGTGAGAGATACAGCGTAAAGTCGTAGAGAGACTTTGTGTCGGCAGTGTGGACATTTGCAGAAGAGACTTTGTATCAGTGTTGGTGCATTTGGAAGTGCATTGTGTCGAGATCGCATCGCTGAATTAAAATATTGTTGGAACTGTTACTCCAGTATTGTCTACATCCTTAAGCCACGTGTGACGGATTACACCTGAATGAAGTTTATTTAAAAGAACCTTACGTGCGTGCGTCTGGTGTTTTTATCATACTACGACTACAACTCCACCACGTAACATTTTGGCACCTCCGACGCGACTTCTTCAGTTGGTTCAGTGGAAAGGGTAGCAGGAGAAAACTGCTAGCAGTGAAAAGCAGAGATGGCGACATCGGAGATGGAGACATTCCTGAAAATTGGAAAGGAATGTGGACTCGAAGGAGCTCAACTCCTCGAGTTTGTAAAGGAGAGAGAGAAGGAGAAATTAGAAAGAGGAAATGAGAGACTGGAGAAAGAAGAAAAGAAACGAGAGAGAAAAGAAAAGGAGAGACTGGAGAGAGAGGAGAAAGAAGAAAAGAGACGAGAGAAAGCAGAAAAAGAGAGATTGGAAAGAGAAGAAAGAGCTAAAGAGCGTGAAATTAGGAAACTCGAAATCCAAGCAGAAGAAGCAGAAAAACAGCGAAGAGAGGCAGAGAAACAGCGAAAAAAAGGAGAGGCAGCGACAACACGAAATTCACCTGAAGCAGATGGAGATAGAGGCACAGAGCCAGAGAGTTTTCTGAAGCAACAGCATTAGCCAGCAGAGAGCAAACAGTTCGTGCGCCAAAGCTTCTACGTTTCGTTGAAAACTCAGATAAGATGGACGCTTACCTAGAGCGATTCGAGCGCTTCGCAAGCAGTAATAACTGGAAACAAGAAACTTGGGCTATCAAACTGAGTGCACTTCTAACTGGCAAAGCGCTTGAATTTTACACCCGCTTACAAAGAGAAGAAGCCGAAGATTATACGCAGTTGAAAGCCGCCCTGTTGAGACAGTACGACTTCTCTGAAGAAGGTTACAGGCGACGATTTCGAAACTGCCAGCCTGAAGAAGGAGAAACACCCGGCCTATTCATTGAGAGAATCAGAAGCTACCTGGAGAAATGGATAGAGCTGGCTGGCTTAAATAAAGAGTACCAGTACCTGTCTGACCTTATCATCAAAGAACAAGTCTTCAACGCATGTTCTAAGGACCTGGCCGCCCACATCAGAGAGCAAAAAGACCAGTCACTAAAGGCCCTGGCCGACTTCGCTCAAAGATAACTTGACGCCCACAACATGAAGTATGGATTCAGTAAGCCGCAGCATGAGTCTGCACCAGCAGAGGAAATCAACGACGTCAGAGACACTCCGAAATACAAGCCGGTGGAGAACCTGACATGTTTTCTCTGTGGGAAGAAAGGTCACAAGGCGATACGGTGTCCTTCTAAAGATGTTCCCCGAGGCGACAATATCAGAAGACCCAACCAAGATCGTGGGATAGCAGGCAGAAGCAGTACCACGTCTCAACACAGAGCCGCCGCTGTATTAGCCAATGATGTGACTTCATCCAGTGACTTTGAATCTAGAGAAAGACAGGCGACACCGGAGCTGATTGAATCTTTCCAACAAAATGGACGCATCCCAGTAGGAGATGGGACTACATTTTTACCAGTCTCAAGCATCGCGCTACCTGAGAATGAAGTGCCGAACATGCCGGTGGTGTCAGGATTCGTTGGCGACACACCAGTGAGAGTGCTGAGAGACACCGGTTGTAACTGTGTCATCGTGAGAGAGGATTTAGTAGCTGAAGACCAGAAGCTACATGAGTGGACAACCCTCGTCCTGGCCGATGGAAGTGGGAGAGTCACCAAGTGTGCCAAGGTCAGTGTCGACACCCCGTACTTGATAGGAGAGGTGAAGGCGTTGTGCGTGAAGACACCAGTCTACGACCTTATGTTCGGAAATGTTAACAGTGCCAGAAACGCAGACGATCCAGATCCGAAGTGGAAACCTGAAACATGTGCAGTTACTACGAGAGGTCAGGAAGAGAAGAGCCACCATACCATCCCTCTAAACGTGACTGACAACACACAAGCAGTAACAATGATTAGAGACACGTTAGAGGAAGAGAAGCGCAAGGTGCTGGAGCAACTGCAAAACCAAGTAGACGTGACTGTGGCCAGAGAGCGAGATGGGCGGGAGGCGGAACAGCGAGCAGCCATCGACCACCTGCAGCAAAAACAGGCGCATACGTTGGACATTCGGCAATACGATGCCGAGCGCCGCCATAATGATCAGAGTGGATCGCCGAAAAGCCAGGTGATCGAGGGTCGCGAGCGAAACGAAGCTCCTCTGAGTCAGGAGATGTCAGAGATGTAGGAGAAGGAGAGGACGAATCAGGAGACGTTAAGAGTCCAATCTTCAGAGTTCGAGCATCGAATTGCGCCCAACTCAGAGACTGAGGATATTGTCTAGCATGAGGTTGGTCCGAGATTGAACGAGCCGCTTCGTAACGAGCCATGTCGTCGGTTTCGCAACGCGAGAGAGGGACTGATGGAGAGTGTTGGGGGGACGCCGGACGTGGTAGTCGTCGGTGATTCCAGTTCGCCGGTGGGCATCGTAAGGGAACAGGAGAGATCCGGTTTTTGGTGTACGGATTGTCATACTTTGCATGGGCCAACGGTGTTTGACCCAGGACCGGTGACCATTGAACTGTGTGAACTGTGAACTGTAACTTGTGATTTATTGTTGTTCCAGGTGAACTTTTATTTTGACTTTCGTAATATCAAGGGTTCGCAGAACTTTGGAGCAGACTACCTGAGCAGAGCAGTTTGAATGAACATTTCTGTGTCCAGAACAATTTGAAGAAACATTTTGATGCTCAGGACGGTTTACAAGACTGTGAGACGATTATTTTAATTTCATTTTGATGTGAAATTCTTATTATTTGTGGTTTTGTGTAGGTTAATACAACCACAACCGTATTTTTGAGGTTTGAGAAGAAATGTTTGTGAAATTTCATTCTAAAAGAGGGGGTAATGTTACGATTGTGGTTGTGTTGTCCTGTGAGAACATACATGTGTTAATCGTAGGAAACGATCCGATATTTATTTGAGCTATCATGGTTATGATTCACATATCTTTTTAAGTAACATTTTCTTTCGGTCGCGCAGAGATGAATTCACTTCGTTATGATACGCTAAGTTTAGTCCAGAACGTTCTAGAAAGGTCGCACTGTCTAGTCACCTCGTATGTGTGACGTCGGTAGTTGGCGACAGTTCGCAACATTTTGTTTTTTTCTGTGCGCGTGAATTACGCAGCCTTTTTTGTTTTGTTTTGTGGAGGGTCGAGAATCTTCTAGAGCGGATATGCAAGGTCGTGATAGGACTACCATACTTTTATGTGACTTCATTATACATTAGGAGTTAGAGCTGAAATGAGCAGCCGAGATTTTGTAGCCTATTTTAGTGATTCCAGAAAATTCTTATTTATGAGTTTCGGTTGCGCGTTTCGTTCTGATTGGTTGCGTTGTATGATTTTCGTAGATGATTCTGGAAATTGGTAGTATATATAAAGAGGGCGCTAGGAAAGCACGTTTGTACATTGTCTTGCATTTGTCAGTTGTAGAGACACACAGTTATCGTAGGTACGTGGCCCGTATAGGGTGTACATTGTGAGAGATACAGCGTAACAGTGTGTTGTACGTTGTAGAGAGACTTTGTGTCGGCAGTGCGGACATTTGCAGAAGAGACTTTGTATCAGTGTTGGTGCATTTGGAAGCGCATTGTGTCGCGATCGCATCGCTGAATTAAAATATTGTTGTAACTGTTACTCCAGTGTAGCCTACATCCTTAAGCCACGTGTGACGGATTGCAGCTGAATGAAGTTTATTTAAAAGAACCTTACGTGCGTGCGTCTGGTGTTTTTGTCATACTACGACTACAACTCCACCACGTAACAGTGTGCCTCTGACTACCAAGCAGAAGTTGTGTCATAACAACGAATGTTTATGTTTGCGGGGCATGGAAGAGCGTTGATGTTTCCATTATTTAGCCACTTTCGGCAGTATTGGAAAGCACTGTTGTTATGGGGAGTGTAAATCAGTTTCTCGATACCCCAAGCCACATTCAGGTAAAGCTTTTGTCCGTTCTCGAAGCCTTTATCACTACCGGCAGACACGAAATAAAGCGAACGATAAGCTTGCAGTAGGCCACATGGTCAACTGAACCCTGAGAGAATCACAAGACAACACTACGTATGCTCGAAAGTAAAATTTTTACTTTTGCGTGTTCCGCCATATTATTCAGACTGACTCGATCGCTTGTACTTACATTTGGTCTGCTAACTTTCATCGTAGATCTGTCAATTGTGTGTGACGCATTCGTGCTAAACTGGGTCGTAAATCTGTTAGCTGTTTGTGAAGATTTCGTGTATGTAGGCTGACTCCGTATGGCTGTGAGAGTGAGAGGCGCCTCATTGATGTAAACAGACAAGTACTAGCAGACGTTTTCAGGGGAAAAATGTTCCGTTTTTATACACACTTTAGAAAGTTGTACTGATGATTGCCTGCACGAGAATTTCATTTTAGGGCAGTGGGTAGATGTTCACATCTGCACGGGACATAGACGACCCCGACCTCCACGAGTCCCCTGCTGCCTTGCAGATTAGGTTTTGGATAACCAAAGGCTAGGGTGCCTACACGGTACCTGATTGGGCGTATGAACTTCCTTGATGAAGTTAGCACCCAGGGCGAAGAAGTCCCATGAAGGTCTCATCCGCCACGTGTCCAGGACCAAGGCGAGCCACTAGTTATGTGGAGTTTTGGTTGTGGTCAACAGCCGGGAGAGGGATGGGCTCCGCCAGGTTCATTTGCCCAAGATACACCACCACCAATGCCAACCTTACCTCAATCCATACCGGATCGGTCGTCGCCCGGAACATGAACCGCGCCTTCTGTGTTGCGCCAGGACAAAGATGTTAATTGTGTTACTTAAGTGTGTTAAATGTGTTACCAATAAAAACTCAGTGCCAGAAACAACATCAGCATTGGCACTTGGAACGTCAGAACATTAAGAACGCCTGGAAAGGTAGAGGAACTGACACACGAAATGAACAGATACTACTGGACCATGCTAGGACTCTGCGAAGTACGATGGAAGAACCTTGGGGAAGCATCAACGCAGGAAAACCACAAACTGTACTACAGTGGCAGATATGACAAACACGAACAGGGTGTCGGATTTCTCGTCCACAAAGACATCGTGAACACTGTCATGAGTTGTCGGCCAGTCTCCAGCAGGCTTATCACCATACGCTTGAGGGCAACGCCATTTAATATCACCATTGTACAAGTTTACGCTCCAACAACAAACTATGATGATGAAGAAATAGAAGACTTCTATGACCAACTGCAAGAAGTCCTGTACCAGACCACCAAGAAAGACATTCTTGTGGTGCAGGGAGACTGAAATGCCAAAATAAGAGAGGATGATGTTAAGAACTGGAAAGGTACGTGTAGAGACCAACGACAGAGGCTTAAGGCTCCTGGAATTTGTCAGCGCAAATCACCTGAAGCTGATAAACACGTTTGGCCCACACAAAGCATCTAGAATGTGGACATGGCACAGCCCGAATGGAGAGCCAAACCAAATTGACTATATCATAGTGAAGAGACGCTTCCAAACCAATGTGAACATTGCCAAGACAAGAAGTTTTTCAGGAGCATGACTTAGTAATGATGACCTTCCGACTCCGCCAGAACAAAGTCAACAAGTAGAGTCCCACCAGAATCAAGTTCGACCTCGAGAAGCTACAAGACCCAGAGGTAGCAGAAGCCTTCCAGGCAAAAATAGGAGGGAAATCCGCACCTCGGTTACTTCTCGGTGCAGAAGATACAGATGTGGACACACTGATTAACACATTTAACACTGCTGTAACCCAAACAGCCAGTGAGATCCTTGGCAAGCACCGACAAGCAAAGAAAACTTGGGTTACAGCTGACATCCCTGATCTGTGTGACAAGCGTCGAGAATTAAAGGAAAAGAAATCAGAGGTAGAAGGAGCTAAACAATACAGGAAAATTAACCAGGATATTAATAAAAGCATAAAAAAACTCAAAGGAGAGGTGGACTGAAGACCAGTGTAAACACGTAGAAGAAATCTGAACAAAAACAATCGCCAAAAAACATACCAGCTGGTAAAAGACCTGACCAGTGCAAAACCAAGACGCTCCTCTATCATTCAAGATAGCGAAGGGAATGTCTTACGGAAGAGCAAGACATTCTGAAGAGATGGACAGAGTACTGCTCAGATTTGTACAACCATCGAGCTACAAGGGACCCAGTCATACTTAATACCCCACCAGTGACCAACAGTAACAATTATCCCATCCTCCGAGAAGAAGTAGAGACTGCCGTGAAGTCGCTGAAAAAAAGGGAAGACAGCAAGAGCAGAACATCCCTGCAGAACTTGTCCAAGAAGGGAGAGAAAACATGATAAGCGCCTTACTAACTATCTGCAATAAGATCTGGCAGTCCGGGGAATGGCCCACACTATGGACCAAATCACTTATAATAAATCTTCCTAAAAACGGACAAGTTACAACAATGCCAGAATTATCACACGATCAGTCTTATATGCCACCCAAGCAAAGTCATGTTAAAGATCTTACTGAACAGGCTGAAGCCACAGGCAGAGGAAATCAGAGCTGAGGAACAGGCAGGCTTCAGACCAGGGCGCAGCACAACTGAGCAGATCTCCAACCTGAGAGTTCTATGTGAGAGTTACTTTCAACACCAGCAAGACCTCTATCATGTCTTTGTGGACTTTAAGCAGGCGTTTGACAGGGTGTGGCATGCAGCCCTTTTGTCAACCATGAAGCATCAATGCCAACCTGATCAAAGTAATTAAAAACTTTACAACACGGCCACTAGCGGACTCTCCTTCCACAGCAAAATAGGAAATTGGTTTAGGACAACAGTCGGAGTCAGACAAGGCTGCTTGCTCTCACCTACACTTTTCAACATCTTCCTGGAAAGAATCATGACGGACGCTCTGAAAGACCACGAAGGATCTGTCGGTATTGGAGGCAGAACAATCAAGAACTTGCGCTTCGCGGACGACATTGATGGCCTTGCAGGAACAGGGGAGGAGCTAGCTCAGCTGGTGGTAAATCTCTACAGTACAGCCATTGCCTTTATGATGGAAATCAGCGCAGAGAAGACCAAACTGATGACCAATAACGCCAGTGGCATTAGCACTGAAATCATGGTTCCAGGCCAAAAACTGGAAACAGTTAAGAAATTCAAATACTTAGGAGCCATTGTGACAGATGAGGGATCAAAACCAGAAATACTGTCCAGGACTGCACAGACAACAACAGCGCTGACAAGACTGAAGACCACATGGAAGGACAGAAACATCACACTCGGCTCCAGGCTGATGCTCTCCTTACTCATCTCAGTGTTCGTATATGCCTGCGAGTCATGGGCCTTCACAGCAGACCTTGAAAGGAGAATACAAGCCACTGAACTGAAATGTTTTCGACGGCTGCTTGGCATTTCGTACAGAGATCACATCACGAACGAGGAAGTGGGAAGCAGAATCAGGCAAGCCATCGGTTCCTACGAAGACCTACTAGCCATTGCAAAAAGAAAAAACAAAAAAAAAAAACGCAAACTGAAGTAGTATGGACATGTAACACGATCAGCAGCTTGCCAAGACAATCCTGCAAGGCACTGTGCAAGGAGGGCGAAGGAGAGGAAGACAGAGAAAATGATTGGAGGACAATATCTAAGAATGGACAGGAATGAAGCTGAGCAACACACTAAGAATGGCAGAGAACAGAGGGGAATGGAGGGAGATGGTTGCCAAGTCATCAGTGGTGCCTCAACGTTCGGCAAGACTACGGGATAAATAGATACATAGAATTTCTTGTAGAGACTAATTAGAGGGATATATCCACATGTAGGTAAAGGATCACCTATAATTTCAGGCCGAGAAACATCTGGCGTCGACACCTCCAAGCAGACATCAAGAGACTGGGAACCACATGGAGTAAAATCGAAGAAGAAGCACAGGACAGGAGTCGCTGGAGGTCTCTCGTCGACGGTCTATTTCCCTTGGAGGGGTAATAGGCGTAAGTAAGTAAGAAAGTATAATTTTAGACCATAAACATATAAAAATGATATTACCATCGGAAAGAGCTCATACATATGTGTGGTCGTGCAAAATGTCAAAGCTCTACCTTTTATATTTATAAAAAATCACACATTGATATAGCAAAAATGAGAGGATTTGCGCATGTCATTAAATGTTAAGTTTAGGATCGAATAACTACATAATCTCTCGACTGACAATATCCCCACTTGCTGTAGTGAATTTTCAGCTCTAATAATGGTATTCTTTAGAAGATATGCTATCCTAAAAATGGTTTTAAAAAAATCAAAGTCGAATAGCGCGCTTTACTATGCTAACAGACTGCACTCGCGCTCTTTCCGTGAAGCACGCGTTGCATTCTTACCGGACCCCGACTAAAGGGGCGGAGCCAAAATAAAGTGGGTCGGCCTATTATTTCATGAAACGGTGATGTAAACTGACGAACTATAAAGGAATATGGCATCCCAGTACAGTTTCCAGAACATATAGTAAATAGTGGGAGGCTGCACACACCATTAGAAACGCCCACTACAGCCTTTTAGGACAGGCTGTCTGAAAACACAGATCTTGGCTGTTCAAAAATGGGTGCGGAAAGATGTAATGGAATGATGACAATACTAAAAAAAATGTCATTTGATCCCTTGCAAGAGTTGTTTGTTCTCTGTGCTAATGACCATAAACGATTTTAAATGACATGTTATACCACGAGGCTACATTTTGTGTGACGGTGTATATCAAAAGCGGCAAGCGCAGGTCAGTCTCAGTTGGACTATTTAGTGCAAAAATGACGGGCCTTTCCAAATATGTGGCTCTTAGTAACCCTTTACACACACACTTGGTTTTAAGGATGCAGCCATGAGCGACTATATTGTGTACAAAAACAAAAACACGAATCTTTACTTATTTTAAACTGTAACAACGAGTGTTATGAGAGCTTGGGCAGGCAGGCGTTGTGTCTAGTGAAGGACTGGGACCCTAGAGAACTTAAAGAAATCATCCCTAAAGCTTTTTCGTGGATTTGAAATTAGAATGCTATAACCTTAACTCATTCAACTCCGACATGCCACGGCAAGACATGGATCGAGCGTGATAGTTCAAGGGTTGTGCCAGAATAGCTTGGCGCCCATAGGCGCCAAGCTATTCTGTCGCAACCTTTGAACTATCACGCCCGATCTGTTTCCAGAGGGCAACTTCAAAATTTGCGGATTTCGGTCCTGGAGCAGAATCTGTTAACACTGGGCAAAAGAAGGAGTAGGGGTCATAAGGTCAGAGCACTGATATGCACTGTGTTTACAAATCCACGTCACCCTTGCGGCAACATTTTTACTTCATGATCTGGTTAAAAGGTGATTTTTTTTAGAATGACCACCACGCAACAATTTCATAGATAGTGGAGTACAAAGTTGACGATTGATATACCGCTGTGTACATTCATCGTCATGAATCTGTGTTTGAAAGATGGTGGTAGGGTTCCACATTTTGCTGGAAGTAAGATCTGTAGTATATCTCTGTGCAGTATTTAGCCCTTTGCGTGAAGGGAATCATCGCGACTAAAACTGCTACCGACACGCGAAGGATTAGGTGTATAGACGAAATTGTGAAGCAGATGCAACGCCAATTTTATAACATTGACCAAAGTGCGGTTCCAACGACTGTAACTTTAGAATTGCACATACACTTTGACACTTGAAAACGGAACATTTTCTGAACATTTTCAGTGTATGATATGTGAGCGAGTTTTTGAAACATGTGTGTGTGTGTGGGTGGGGGGGGGGGGGGAGGACACTAACAGAGAGCTTAGCGCTAACCAATGCATAAATGGGAAGCGAAAATACCACTCAAATACTTGTCAGAGGAGGGAAATCTTTAATAAATCCAAACGTGAACCATTTGAGGAATAGCATGGTTCCTGGGAATCGTTAACCCATTCAGCCCTGACGCCGTATATCAGGAGACGGGTCGACCATGATGATTCAAGGGTAGTGCCACAGATTACCTTGGCGCCTGTCGGCTCCAAGCTAATCTGGCACTGGCCTTGAATTATCATCTCCTTCAACTGGTGCATAGTCATCAGACGCCGACTCCAAAATTTGGGAAATACGGCCCTCGGGCTGAATGAGTTAACAGCTGGCACATTTGTTTGTAAAATAATGTATCAGATGTGTCCTTCGAGTGCAGAAACCACCACAGTAAAAACAGCCGTACATTTTATCTTCAATTATGAGTGCGGTGTTTCGGCCAACCCAATCAACTATAGTATGGTCGCAAACAGTTCGCTCGATCGTCTATGCATAAGCTAGTTTAACACACTCTACCCCAGACACACCACAGCAAGATATGGATCGACAATGATAGTTTAAGGGTGATGCCAGAATAGCTTGGCGCCTATGGGCGCCAAGCTATTCTGGCCTGACCCTTGAACTATCATGGTCGATCTGTGTCCTGCACTGCAGTTCAGTCTTCAGAGGACAACGGCAATATTTGGGGATTTCGGTCTTGGGGTACAATGAGTTAAATCAATGAAAGGACTAAAATAAAGTGGAATAATCTCACCCAGACCACCCAATAGGCCTCTGTGTGTTGACCGACTGCGCAGCCGATATTATCAAAAAAGCGCAGAAAAGTCCTTTGCCCGCCATCTTTGGTATAACAAGCTACCAATTTCTGAAGACGCTGACTGTAATGTTGACTTTCTTTTAGTTCCGTTTTAATGACGTCGCCGTTATCGCTTTTCTTGCGAATATCTCATTATGACGTCATAACTAAGACTTAGCTCAATCTGCCCATGATCATAATAACGAAAACAGCAATAGAATTAATATATTGACTGAAATAACATTTAAATACATTGGGAATCCGGTCCAGGCAGAGCAGCAAGTCGGACCCAATATTTTTAACACGATGAGATGAACCATAACCCACAAAATTTCTTCTATATGAGAGCTGTCCTCGCTGTCAAGGGTCTCTACCTTTTGCCTTTGACCTAATTCTGATGTTGAAATATCTCCTTTTGAAAAAATCCTAGCAGGTCTGCCAATTCGTCACAGTGAATTCTAAAAGGGGCGCAGTGCATACGCGTCATTGGTTTGTCAAACGTCATTTGTCATGACGTAATTTTATATTAAGGTGAAATGAGTTTCCCTCTCGCTTCAAGACGAGAAAATGGTGACAAAACTAGAATTTCATGGTACAATTTCAGTTTTGCTATAATATGCGTGAAATCAGGTTGATTTTACCTAGCTACATGATATTTTACGTACACCTGCATGCTCTGCTGAAATCGCGTCGATGTGTGTGTGCGCGTGTATGTGCGTGCGTGCGCGCGCTCCAGATATCTCCAAGAGGCATAGAACCACATCAACCCTCCGGGCGCTTGAGGATCTATGCCTCGTGGAGATGCGCGCATGTGTGTGTGTGTGTGTGAGAGAGAGAGAGAGAGAGAGAGAGAGAGAGAGAGAGAGAGAGAGAGAGAGAGAGAGAGAGAGAGAGAGAGAGAGAGAGAGAGAGAGAGAGAGAGAGAGAGAGAGAGATGAAATGAAATGAAACTTTATTGAAATGAAACTTTATTTCTGAACGGAAGAAGCATGTGCCATTTTTCACGCTTGCCGTTGCTAATCTACAAAGGTACAACTCTGCTAAAGGTACAAAGCTACTAACATACAAAGGTACCAAAATAATAATAACAAATCATCCCCCCAAAAATGGATAAGCGAAAATGGAGGGCACCGATTAAGATTGCTAACAATGTGAACAGAACAAAAGATATTGATTAAAATTCCTTCATTCATTGAAATCAAACACGCGCGCGCGCTCGCGCCCACACACGCACGCACGCACACGCGCACACACACATACACGCACACGTGCGCGCGGAGGTTAATATCAAGGCTTGAGGCGATGGTAATACCCTAACCAGTGAATGAGCTGTTAGGTCGTGGGTACTTGAAAAGGCTTTTCTTGAAATAAGGGAGTGAACCAATGTATGTTATGTGCGCTGGCAGTTTATTCCAAAATGAGGCGCCCGAGAAAGAGAGGGTGATTTTAAATAAATCTATCCTCGGGCGTGGTGTGATCAAGTTACGCCTTAATTTTGAATAGCCTGAAGCTGCCTTGGTGAAGAGCTTACACAAGTAATATGTGTGGATTTCATTCCAGATTTTATACATGACTACCCCTTTGTTAAAAAGATGGTGCCTGTCAAGAGGAAGCATTTTTAGTTTTTCAAATTATTGGTCGGTAGAAAGGGCTGGATTAGTCAGGATCTGCTTCACTGCCCTGCGATGCAAGGAGTTAAGCCTCTTCAAGTGTATGTCACCGCTGCCGTCCCATGTCGTGGAGGCATAATCGATGTGGGATTTGACATGGGCATTGTAGAATAGTTTCCGAGCGTCGACATCAATAAGATATTTTAGTTTAGACAGCATAAAAACATTTCTGGACACAGTTTTACAGACAACATTGATGTGAGATTGCCATTTCATCTGGTTATCAACAATAACTCCAAGTAGGCGATGTTCAGTTACTTGTGTAATGGTGTGGTCTTGGATTTTCAGGCTAAGCGAAAGTGGCTTGAGCTGATGCTTCTGACGCGTTGCTATCGTCATACGTTCGGTTTTGGTGGGATTAAGGATCATTACATTATTGTCACACAATTTGGAAATTTCGCTCAGTCCCTGCTGCAAACGACCATTTAAAGACTTAAGACACTTATCGGCGGTGTGGATTGTTGCGTCATCGGCAAACAAGTCACAAGCATTTCTGTCGTTCGTTAAATGTAGTGGCAGATCATTGATAAATATGCAAAAGAGAAGAGGTCAAAGGACAGAGCCATGAGGCACTCCTCTTGTTACTAAACCACTTGAAGAGTAAGCTCCATTGGCCATCACGCGCTGCTGTCTGTCTGTAAGATAGGAAGCAAAAAACGAGGTTGTTTTCAAAGAATGAATAGATGCCTGAGAACTGGCGTCTGATATATGAAAACAGTTATTGAAAATGAACCATCCAGACTGAGCTTGAAAATGAGAATTTCATGATCTACTAGGTCGAAAGCTTTCCGAAGGTCTATGAAGACAGCACCTGTAAATTCGCCTTGCTTTATTGAACTTAGCCACGCGTCTTTAAGTCGCGCTAACTATGCTTCGGGCGAAAACCTGACTGGCGGGGGTGGATTAATTTGCTTTTTCTGTATGCATAAAATGTAGACATAAGTTATTGTTTCTACAACATAGGGATGGGGCGGTTCGTGGCGCAGGGGTTAAGGCGCCTGCCACCAAGGCTAAAGGTGCGAGGTTCGATACCGGGTTCCGGTGTCGGACTTTTCTCCTCTAGTAAGTGTCACCGTTAATTCGGGCGAACCGTGGGGGGGGGGGGGGGGGTTCTTTCTCCGGGTACTCCGGCTCTTCCTCCCCCTTCACTTTGGTACCCGTTTCTGGCCACATGAAAAATTTCAAATACGAGCGATCAAAATGTCCGAACCTCAATAGCTGAGCTGACCCTTCGCACCACGTGAATGTCCTGTGTTTGTCTTGTACTGTGTTTCTCTTCAGAGTGAATACGTGTGTGTCACGTGAGCGTGCGTGTTGGGTGCAGTTCGCGGCGCCTTGAGCCGATTCGCAGAATTGGGAAAAAGCGCCTGTATACTAATCGGTATTATTATTATTATGGGATAGTTTCAGTATTTTGGGTCTTATGTCATGTAGCCCGGAAGTATTTTTATTCTTCATGGAACTAATTGTCTTACCAACCTCGTGAACTGCCAGAGGTATAATTGCGAAAGGATCAAAATTTAATCTCGCAATTCGCATTCTACATATATCAATCAGGGTTTCAAGACCAAGAGTTTGGTATAGGGCCAAGAGTTTGTTTTAGAAGAGACCAGGGACTCGACATTTAAAGGGAAATGATCGTTAAAATTATCGGCAGTCAGGGTAGACGGGATTATATGGGATTTCATACTCATACCTTTCGTCACTACGGCCATAGCGCGCCAGAGCCCTACTGAAGCAGTTTTAATATGGCTAAATAACTCGTCCAATGTCTTTCTCCAAACTAGCTATTTCCAAAATGTTAATTAAATATGTCAAAAATTACTCCGGAATGCGCAACAACGAACCCCGTTTCAACGTTGATCCTGTTTTTAAATAGGAACAACAAAAAGCACTGTCAGGGGAGAGAACTGTGCATTATCGACAAACGATCATAGATCTAGTTTGGTCAAAGCACTAAGAAGATAGGAAATAGGGGTGCGCTAAGTAAGTGACTGGAGGTAATGAATATGGAAGCCGCCCAGAAGGGGGTGGGGGGGGGGGGGCTAGAATCACATATTCACTGGATTCTAAGCCCGTTGGTGCATAAAAATTTAAATCTACGTCAAGATTGCATTGCAGGTGTGGACAGCTGCTACGGTCTAGGCGACCTCTTCAGCAAACCATCGATAACTTTAAGTACCCCCGCCCCCCCCCTCCCTCCAAAAGGGCATCAATGGGCTAAGAATCCAGAGAATACGTGATGCGCCCCCCCCCCCCCCGCCCACCCCGCACCCACCCCTGCCTCTCCCCGGGGGGTATGGGAGTGGAGGGTGGGTTCCACATTCATTGCTTCCAATCACTTACTTGGCACACCCATAGGCCCTCTTTCTTATCTTATTGTGCTTTGACCAAACTGGATCTATGATCACTGGTCGATATCGCACGATTATCTCCGCTTACAACGCTTTTCCTATTTTCTTGATATATTTTTTGTTCTGAATACAATACAAGCACGGGCAGTCAACCCTTTGGCCAGGTCCGCCAGTTTATCGCGAAACGCTACAAAGCGGACGGGTTTCTGACTCCCAAGTGAATGCTGAGATCAATGCGCAAAATATTCTTGGCCCCACGTCGGGTTTCGTTTCAAAAGCACATAACTTTTATGCAGCCAGTATCCAATAAGCTCCTGCCTAAATGTAAACAGATTTAACCTTTTAAATGTTAAACCGGTTGCTCTGCCCGGACCACCACTCAGCACGACGGTCATCACGCAGTCTTATTAGGCTTCATATGGAACCCGACTCTACGAGGTATGAAGTGCGAAAATATCAAGTAAATGGGCTAACGGTTTTGATGTTATGCACACCTATCATTATATAACTATCATTATATCACTATCCACAACAGTTAATGCAAACTTTCAGCTACTTTAGACGAGATTCAAAGGAGATGTGGCATTCTGACGAAGGTCAGGGTCGGACTTGCGAATTATGGCTTTTGCTAGGTGCCGGATGTGGGAAATCTCCTTCCTGACAACCTCTTTTTCAGCTTAGGGAAGAACCGAAAGTCTCATTGGTCACTGCGATGAATGTATGATGGTGGGGGGAGAACACGAATGTTTTGCTGCTCTGTGTAGGACACGGTGACCTTGGTTTTGTGCTCGCTGGCATTTTCGAGAAAAAACAAGATGTTCTGGCCGTTGAGAGTTGGCATTTGCTCACGAACAGACTTTAACACTTTTGGAAAAAGAATTTCTTACAGGATAGTTTGCATTGACCGCGTGCTGAACTGGTAAAATATCAACAAAATATCTATGTAGTTAAAAAAAATAGAGAAACTGTTGCTGTGAATTCTGAAAATCTGACAAGAGTGCCCGTAGCCTTCCCTCATCAGAAGCCAACCACTCCTGATTGAACTGTCAGCTGGGGATACCGTTACAGGACAAGCAAGTTTCGTCTTCAGTGATGACATCGCAAGGTCTTTAGAGGCCATGTAAACGTTCTGAGCAGTTAATCTAAGCGATCAACTTTCTGTTGCATCCGATCCTCTCAAGAAATTGGGAAGCCTAATTGCAGATAGTTTTGGAGGTCAAGGTCACTGCGCATAATCCTTTGAATTGTTCCAAGAGAAAGATCGGAAGTTTAAGATTGTCAAAATAAGATGTAAGCGTATCTCCCTATCAATACGTAAATAAAGAGCAGAATTTGATCGTTCCCCGCTGAAACGTGACAGTCAGACCAGCACTTACTTCACCGAATTCTAAACATACAATAACTAAACCAAACCGGAACACCGCTATACAACCACATTAATCTTACCACGCATACTATCTTTAACTAAACAACTATCAATACTACATTTATAGAAACATACCTGAAATCTAGGCTTCAGAGTCAGGGAATGCGGGCTAGGTAACTCAACAACCGTTCCATACGACAAAACAGCCCGCACTAACCAAACTAGACCTCTGACAGACACAGCTTTTGCCTAAAACTCACTAAACAGAACTCACCAAAACTCCGTGCTAACCATGCCTTACATATTCCACGTGGGCAGCAGGCCCCACGAACTTTCGGCACAAACAAACCGTTAACAAAAACCGTACCGTACTAATCCTACTAAATGAGCACTATGCCCGAGCATAGAGCTTCATCACAGTGGTGGCAGAATAGCTTGGCGCCGATAGGCGCGAAGCTATTCTGCCACCACCCTTGAACTATCATGGCTGCGCCATATCTTTCTGTGGTGTGTCGCGGGCAGCATGAGTCAAACAACAATTTTATAAACCAACCAACCGACCGACCGCCCAAATGGTTATCCAACCAATTGACCAACCAACCAGCCAACCTCCCGACTGACCGACCCACCGACCAACAAACCAGAACATACACATCAACAATAACGGGGTCTGAGGTTACTGGCCTCAAGTATTTGAGTAATACACGTATGTGTGTCTAGGTAGGAAGTCCAACTACACCCTGCAGTTCGGCACGCTCACATCCTACGAGGCGTGTCAAATCCGGAATCTGCCGGAAACCACAGTGCGTTTCATCGAGGAGCAACGCGTACCCTATATGGTGCACGGGGATCAGTGGATTGCCTTCGAGGACCACGTCAGTGTGAGGCAGAAGGTTCGATTCTCCGAACTGCTCGGACTGGGCGGCGTGTCTGTGTGGGCCGTGGATGCTGACGACTTCAGGGGAGCATTCTGCGGGTTGGGGCCGTATCCTTTGCTCAAGGCCATTCAGGATGAGTGCAGAGCTCATGCGAGGGTCGTACCAGAAGGAGACAGCCTGCTGCAGGTATGTGTTTGTAGTTTAGAGAGTTTAACATCTTCACTGCCGGGGGCAAGGCGAACGTCAGTCAGCCGTAAGAGACATAAGCCTTCATGAACCTCGCGGTCGCGGGGACTCAGGAGGATTTTATATCTCCTGGTAGTCGAGTGTTTTGTACGCCTTCTCTTTCCAACAACTTCATTGGCTGCCAGTCAAACACCGAGTGTAGTACAAAATCGTCTGTTTGTGCTACAAAGCTATTAACTACTCTACCCCTGCCTATCTCGCTGATTTTCTTCAACTATACACTCCCTCCCGCTCCCTCCCGCTCCCTCCTTTCAAGTAGTGACCTTCTCAGAGTCCCGCTCTTCAAATACAAAACCAGAGGTAACCCTTGTTTTGCGCACGTTGGACCTGTTGTCCGGAACTCACTACCTATAGACATTAGACATTCTTCTTCATTCACTGCCTTTAAATCTGCCCTAAAGACCCACCTGTTCGATACCCCAATTTTGCTGAGTTCTTTGTCATTATGTACCTGTGTGTGTGTGCGCGTGTGTATTGCAGAATCCGTTGTTTCTCTGGCTTTATGACCCCCCTCCACTCCCACTCTTTATTTGTAAAGCGCTTAGAGCGTATTTAAGGATATGCGCTTTATAAGTAGCCATTATTATTATTATTATTATTATTATATTATATTATATTATTTCCACTTAACAAAATATATGTCTGTCAAGCAAATGTCGGTCTTTATGTGGTGTTTTCAAATGCTCATTTCTTCAGCAATGGCAAGAAAAGTGTTAATCTACAGCTGTGATGCCGTGAGTGGCAAACATCACACGCCAGCACGCAGTTCCTTTAACCCTTTTAGCCCCGGGACCCCGCAGCAGGAGATGGATCGATCATGATAATTCAAGGGTAGTGCCAGACGAGCTTGGCGCCTGGCACTACCCTTGAATTGTCATGATCAGTCCATCTCTTACAACTGGTACATAGTCGTTAGGCGACACCACCAAAATTTGAGAAACAGGACCTTGGGGCTGAAAGGGTTAATGTTCTTTTTTTAATGATTTTGTCCCGTATTTTAACTGTTTGAAAAAAAAAAAAAAAAAACATCGTTGCTCTATTGGTGCTCAGACTCCTAGCGCTATGAAGCGTGTGTGCTACATCTCGGAGCGCGCCTTTTCTCGGGACCCAGTGGCACGGTTTAACGTGTCTGCCATTCCGCCGGGTTTGTGTTCACATCTCATCTTCCAGTATTTCACCGTCCAGGTAAGGTATGAGAACCAAAAAGCATTGTTCATTATGCATTAATAATAATAATACCAATAATAATACCAACAATAATAATAATAACAATGACAACATCAATAATAATAATAATAATAATAATAATAATAATAATAATAATAATAATAATAATAATAATAATAATAATAATAATAATAGGGCAAGTGGATCGGGAGTTGGACACATTTTTTCGTTTTACTCAAACAACTCGGTGAAAATTGCTAAATGCCATATCTTTTCTTATATTAGTCGATCGGCGCATCCGTTTGCCATCTACTGATGTGTGAGTTGTGTTAGGGTCAAGGTCATTCGCCTCGCAGGCTGAGTGTTCCCGCTGAGCTCTGACTATGTGTGTGATTTTTCTATCGATGGAATGACTGTACGTTTGTGATTCTTGGCAAGCTGTGCCGGTCAGGATGTGGTTTACTTTCTTCCTGTGGGCATTTTGTGCCTCTCCGGCATTCAGATTCTGGATACTTTGGATTTTCATTTCAACAAGGCTGTCTATTTTGAACGCCAAAGCCCGCCATTCCAGCCGCTGTTGGACCCGCGTGAGCGCGATAGACGTGTACTGACACAATACAGTCGCGCTGAACTCCTGGCTGCGCCACCGGCTCGCTTGACTGCTGAGCTGACCTCTCACCTCCGTGCACTACAGATTGGTGCACGCTTACCGAGGAAGCGGACACGACGCGGCGGCACTCGTAAACCGAAACACACAGACGCAACAACATAAAGGTACTGTCTTTCAACGTGCAGTCTGTTCGTCAGAAAGCCTCTGAAATTCATCACTTGATCGTTGACCACGACGCCGATATTGTGATATTGACTGAGACATGGCTTTATCCCCAGGGAGATGAGGCCTGCATCGCTACTCTAACCCCGGCGGGATACGATTTCCGATCGTTTCCCCGCACTGGATCGAGAGGAGGTGGCATCGGTTTTGTCATCAGGTCAGCTCTTTCTTGCAACGTTTCTTTAAAACCACTTGAATTTACATCGATGGAGGCTGTTGAGCTTAAACTTTCAGTAAGCCTTACCTCCATTTCCCTTGTGTGTCTCTACCGGCCGCCGCCGAGTAGGCGCAATAAACTGACCGATTCCATTTTTCTTCGGGAATTTCCGGAGCTGTTGTCCCGATACGTGAACCTGTGTTGCGATTTCTCCATCCTAGGCGACTTTAACTTCCATTTTGATGACAATACTGACTGCCAGGTGAGCCGTCTGAAAACTATGTTGAGCGATCACAATCTGGCACAGCTTGTTGGCGTCCCTACACATAAGCGCGGCCACACACTCGACTGGGCAGTGGTCCGTAGTGAGGGCAGCATGTTATCGCTTAAAGCTGTGCAGGACTATCCAGGTCTTTCCGACCACAGTGTCGTAGCTTGCACTATTACAGTTACCAGACCACGCCCCCGTAAACGACTCGTGACGTCACGAAACATTCGCAATATTTCGTTCGCTGATTTTCAGGCCGATGTAAAGGAGATGGCAGCAGCTACAGATGTGTGTCAATCACCTTCATTGGAGCCTGAGCAGCTCATGGACGCCTATAACAACGGGCTTCGACAGGTGCTCGACCGACACGCCCCGACTGTCAGCAGGCTGGTGAGGGACCGACCATCCGCCCCGTGGTTATCCGATGACGTCAGAGAAGCTCGCCGCCGACGGAGACGGACTGGTCTGACTGTCAACGTAAAGTGAGGTCCGAAGTTACAGCGGTCATACTGTCTGCCAGGAGACAGTTCTATCAGGACAGGATCGACTCCAGCTCGTCGTCCAAGCAACTTTTCTCAGTCTTCAGTGAGCTGCAGGGAAAGCCCCGTACCACGCCCCTTCCGACGAATGTGCCAAGCCATGTCCTTCCACAACGTTTCTGCGACTTTTTCTTGGATAAGATTAAGCACATCCGCTCAGAACTAGACTGATCCCCCTACTTTTGGTGTGTATAATGGCCCTTCACTGTCTCGTTTCGAGCCAGTGACTGAGCAGGGGATCCATGAACTCATTATGAAATCACCAACAAAGAGCTGTGTGCTTGATCCCTTGCCCACGTCCCTCATAAAACAGTGTATTGATGATCTCCTCCCACTGATTACCACCATAGTTAATGCCTCTCTCTCTCTACAGGTGCTGTGCCTACTCAGTTTAGACATGCCGTTGTGACACCACTCTTGAAAAAGCCTGGACTGGACCCAAACGACTTGAAGCATTTTAGACCTGTTTCTAACCTTCCGTTTATTTCAAAGATTTTGGAGAAGGTTGTTTTGAAACAGCTACAAATCCATTTGTCTGGAAACGGTCTCTTAGAAATGCACCAGTCGGCATACAGAAAGGATCACAGCACGGAGACTGCTGTGCTGAGCGTCCTGGATGGTCTGCTAGTGAAGGCAGACGAGAGACTTGTCTCTCTCATTGCTCTGTTGGACAACAGCGCAGCATTCGACACGCTCGATCATTCTGTTTTGCTGAAGAGGTTAGAGGTGACCTTTGGCATCCGTGGTACCGCCCTGGCCTGGTTCACTTCATACGTTAGGGGTCGTTCTCAGGCTGTTATTGTTAATGGCCAGCTATCTGCTTCTAGTCTTTTGTTGTGTGGAGTCCCTCAGGGCTACGTATTAGGGCCTGTTTTGTTCACTCTATATTCACAACCTCTATCTGATGTAATTGCCGCCCATGAATGTGATTTTCACAAGTATGCTGACGATACTGAATTGTCAAGAAGTAGCGCGCCTAGCCATTTCAGCTCCGCTAAGATGAGCGTACAGTGTTGTATAAACGACGTCCTGTCCTGGATGACTAGCAACAAACTTAAGCTTAACACTGACAAAACCGAAGTCATGCCTGCCGGCTCTCAGTCTCGCCTTAGTCGATTGACGGCGAGTTCGCAAACATTGGTGGCTGCAGCGTTCCCTTCCAGAAATGTGTCAAATATCTGGGTGTGAAGATTGACTCGACGCTCTCCATGCATGATCATATCAGTAGCGTCTGCCGAGCTGGTTTCCTTGAGCTGCGCAGAATTTCTTCTCTCAGACCGTATCACACAGAAAGCACGGCGTCAAGACTTGTAACTGCATTCATTACGTCCAGGCTCGATTATTGCAATTTGTTACGTGGTGGAGTTGTAGTCGAAGTATGATAAACACACCAGACACACACACGTAGAGTTCTTTAAAGTAAACCTCGTTCAGCTGCAATCCGTCACACGTGGCTTAAGGATGTAGATAACAGTTCCAACAATATTTAATTCAGCGATGCGATATCCACACAGTAATGCACTCTCAAATGCACAAACTACTGAATACAAAATCTCTTTTGCTATGTCCACACTACGACTCAAAGTTTCTCATACACAGCGTCTCTCGCAATAAACTGCGTATCTCTACAACTGACAAAGCAAGACAATGTACTCACGGGTTTTTCCAGCACCCTCCTTATATACACTATCAAAATCTAGAATCTTCTACGGAAATCATGAACTCAAACAACCAAAACAACACGCGGCCGAAGCTCATTAACCTAAACTTTCCAGAAACAATATAACAGGCTACAAAAATTCGGCTGCTCACTTCAGCTCTAAATTCTAACATATAATTAAGTCACATAAAAGTATGGTATCCCTATCTATGATGGCTCTAAACGTTACGAGAACATTCCAAAAACAAAATAAAAGCTGCTCAATCCACGCGCACAAAAAGTAGCGAAAAATGTTGCGATGTCAACTGACTAACCGACGTGACACTTACGAGGCCACTAGACAGTGCGACCCTTCTACAACGTTCCGGACTAAACTTAACAAAACGAAATCGGCTCTACTCACGAACAAAAGAAAATCTTACTAAAAAGGCACGAAATCATAACCGTGATAGCTCAAATAAACAACATATCGTTACCTACGAATAACACATGTACGCTCTCACAGGATAACACAACCACAATCGTAACATTACCCCCCCTCTTATGAATGAAATTTCACAAAAATTTCTTCTCAGATTCAAAAATACGGTTGTGGCTGTGTAAACCTACACAAAACCCTAAACAAATATAATTTCACATCAAAAATCAAATTAAAATAAACGTCTTACAGTTCCTGTAAACAGTCCTGAGCATCGAAATTTTTCATACAAAAGTTCTGGACACAGAAATGTTCATTTAAACTGCTCTGCTCAGGTAATCTGCTCCAAAATTCTGCGAACCCTTGATAGACTGTAGTTTAATGTCAAAATTCTGCAAAAACATCGCCCATCTCATAATACGAGAATTTGTAAACTTTGCAGAGTTTAGATAGTTCAAGGGCTGATGGTCTGTTTGGAGAACAAATGGCACTCCCAGAAGGTACAGTTCGAATCGCCTTACTCCCCAGACGATGGCTAGGCACTCCTTCTCGATGGTCGAGTAGTTTCTCTCAGCTCTGGTCAACTTTCTGCTGGCGTAGCTCACTGGGTGGAGTTTTCCGTTATCTTCTTGCATCAAGACTGCACCTACTCCTTCGTTGGAGGCGTCTGTTCTCAGGAAGAACGTTTTCAACGGGTCAGGAAGGTGTAGAATAGGCTTCTCGGTTAGGATGTCACGAACCGCCTGGAATGCTCGCTCTTGTGCATCCTCCCACTTCACTATGTTAGGTTGTCCTTTCCTCAGCAAATCAGTCAGGGGTGCTATCACTGCCGCAAAGTTTGGTATGAACTCCCGGTAGTAGTTCGCCAAGCCCATAAATGAGCGGACTTGCGTCTTGGTCGTAGGTCGCGGGGCATCCCTGATCTTCTGCACGTTGGCGTCGTGTAGCCCCTTTAAACCTTCGCTCAATTTATGTCCAATGAAGTCTATGTTGTCAGCTCCAAGAATACACTTGCTTGGACGGATGGTGAAATTCGCATCTGACAGTCTTTGGGACAGTTCTCGGAGGGCTTTGAGGTGGTCCCCCCAAGTTTTGGTATGGATCAAAATATCGTCCCAATAAAAGACCACATTTTGCACATCTTCTAGGATCTTTTTCAGTCCTTTCTTCAATGTGGCACCACTGTTCACTATACCAAAAGGCATTTTCAGGAACTCCCAATGACCGTCGAGTGTGACAAACGCTGTCTTGGGGATATCCTTTTCTGCAACCTTGATTTGCCAATACCCTTTGCTTAGGTCAATTTTGGAGAAAAATCGGTCTCTACTGACCTTCTGGAACAGTTCTTCCGCTGTGGGCATAGGATCTGGACCAAAGATGGTTAGTTTATTGAGTCTGCGATAGTCCACACACACTCGGTTGGATCCATATGGTTTCTTCACGATGACAACTGGGGACGTATATGGTGACTTGGACTCTCTGATGACATTCATACTCAGCATTACCTTGATATCCTTTTTCAATTCTTCCCTCGTGTTATAAGGAAGACGATAAGGTTTGCTGCGAACTGGCTCGTTTGACGTCAGGTTTACCTCGTGCAGGATGGTGTCTGTTGTACCTGGGTCAGGTTTAAACCGATGCTCGAACTCTTGAGTCAGGACGCGCAGTTCTTCACGTTGAGTCTGGGTCAGATTCTGACCGAACTGGATATCTTCTACATCCTCTTTGTGTCGGAGTTCATTAAGGTCAAATAGGTTCTCGTCGTCTAGTCTTTCGTCATCAGTAAGATGCACCGATTCCGCCAATTTTGGTTTGTCTTGACCTCTCTGTAGCTCCACCAGCCTTTCTTTATTCACCACTGCTGCTTCCGTGTTGTCCGCCACTTTTAGAGGGATGGTCTGGTGACTCTTCTTTGCTTGACTTCTCGTGGTAACAGAACATATTTCAGGTCTCCACTCTGGATCTGGATCGTCTGCGTTTCTGGCGCCATCAATGTTTCCGATGATGAGGTCGTAGACTGGCGTCTTCACGCACAACGCCTTCACCTCTCCTGTCAAGTATGGGGTGTCGACACTGACTTTGGCAAGGGGGATAATCCTTACAGTTCCGTCAGGCAAAATGAGGGTGGTCCACTCCTGTAGCTTCTGGTCTTCAGCTAATAGGTCCTCTCTCACGATGATGCAGCTACAACCAGTGTCTCTCAACACTCTCACTGGTGTGTCGCCGACGAATCCTGACACCACCGGCATGTTCGGCACTTCATTCTCAGGCAGCGCGATGTTTGAGACTGGTACAAATGTAGTCCCATCTCCTATTGGGATGCGTCCATTCTTTCTGAAAGATTCGATCAGCTCTGGTGTCGCTCGCTTTTCTCTGGATTCAAAGTCATTGGATGACGTCACATCATTGGCTAATACAGCGGCAGCTCTGTGTTGAGACGTGGTACTGCTTCTGCCTGCTATCCCACGATCTGGGTTGGATCTTCTGATGTTGTCGCCTCGGGGAATGTCTTTAGAAGGACACCGTATCGCTTTGTGACCTTTCTTTCCACAGAGAAAACATGTCAGGTTCTCCACCGGCTTGTATCTCGGGGTGTCTCTGACATTGTGGATTTCCTCTGCTGGTGCAGACACACGCTGTGGCTTACTGGACCCGAACTTCATGTTGTGAGCGTCAAGGTATCTTTGAGCGAAGTCGGCCAGAGCCTTTAGTGACTGGTCTTTTTGCTCTCTAAGGTGGGCGGCCAGGTCCTTAGAACATGCGCTGAAAACTTGTTCTTTGATGATGAGGTCGCACAGGTCTTGGTACTCTCTGCTTAGGCCAGCCAGCTCTATCCATTTCTCCAGGTAGCTTCTGATTCTTTCAATGAATAGGCCAGGTGTTTCTCCTTCTTCAGGCTTGCAGTTCCGAAATCGTCGCCTGTAACCCTCTTCAGTGAAGTCGTACTGTCTCAACAGGGCGGCTTTCAACTGCGTATAATCTTCGGCTTCTTCTCTTGGCAAACGGGTGTAAAATTCAAGCGCTTTGCCAGTTAGAAGTGCGCTCAGTTTAATAGGCCAAGTCTCTTGTTTCCAATTGTTGCTATTTGCGAAGCGCTCGAATCGCTCCAAATAAGCGTCCATCTTATCTGAATTTTCAATGAAAGGTGGAAGTTTTGGCGAACGGGCTGTTTGTTCTCTGCTCGCTAAGATAAGATAAGATAAGATAAGATAAGATAAGATACTGTTTATTGCCATTTGCCTTAAGAACATAAAGCATAGGAATGTGTGTTGGTGTCGTTACAATTACAAACATCACAGTAAAAAAAAAAATCAATACTCTGTCACACAGATCCAATGCCCTACACACCCTGTAAAAACTTTAAAGCTAAACAACTGATATCACAAACCAATACATACCATACACACCCACGCTCATCTTCCACACACACACACACACACACACACACACACACACACACACACACACACACACACACACACACACAAACACACACACACGCCTATTAATCCTAGGCAATCGAAATGAATTAAAGGTATATCGTTTAAGAAGAAACCAGAATATCTTAGAGTAAATGTCACTAATTTAGTGATCACAGTTGGAAGTAAGACTGGTTAATATATATCATAAGACTAAGCTAATACTGAAGGGTTGGGCGAAGTGCTCTGTAGGTCGGTCACATGACTCCATGCACATACGCACTCTCACTCAGTCATTCACGCAAACATCAGTCGGCCTCGGCAATGAATCTCTATGATCGGCCCACAGAGCACACCATGGCACGCTTATGACACAGAAAGGGCTCGGACAGCACTAGGATAAAAACTGTTGCTTCATTAGTTCTCTGGCTCTGTGCCTCTATCTCCATCTGCTTTAGATGAATTTCGTGTTGACGCTGCCTCTCCGCCTCTTTTCGCTCCTCTTCTCGTTGTTTATCTGCTTCTCTTCGCTGTTTCTCTGCTTCTTCTGCTTGGATTTCGAGTCTCCTGATTTCACGTTCTTTGGCTCTTTCTTCTCTTTCCAGTCTCTCCTTTTCTTCTTTCTCTCGTTTCTTTTCTTCTTTCTCTTCTCTCTCCATTCTCTCCTTTTCTTCTCTCTCTCGTCTCTTTTCTTCTTTCTCCTCTCTCTTTTTTACAAACTCGAGGAGTTGAGCTCCTTCGAGTCCACATTCCTTTCCAATTTTCAGGAATATCTCCATCTCCGATGTCGCCATCTCTGCTTTTCACTGCTGGCTGTTTTCTCCTGCTACCCTTTCCACTGAACCAACTGAAGAAGTCTCGTCGGGGTCGCCAAAATGTTACGTGGTGGAGTTGTAGTCGAAGTATGATAAACACACCAGACACACACACGTAGAGTTCTTTAAAGTAAACCTCGTTCAGCTGCAATCCGTCACACGTGGCTTAAGGATGTAGACAAAACTGGAGTAACAGTTCCAACAATATTTAATTAAGCGATGCGATATCCACACAGTAATGCACTCTCAAAGGCACAAACTACTGAATACAAAATCTCTTTTGCTATGTCCACACTACGACTCAAAGTTTCTCATACACAGCGTCTCTCGCAATAAACTGCGTATCTCTACAACTGACAAAGCAAGACAATGTACTCACGGGCTTTCCCAGCGCCCTCCTTATATACACTATCAAAATCTAGAATCTTCTACGGAAATCATGAACTCAAACAACCAAAACAACACGCGGTCGAAGCTCATTAACATAAACTTTCCAGAAACAATATAACAGGCTACAAAAATTCGGCTGCTCACTTCAGCTCTAAATTCTAACATATAATTAAGTCACATAAAAGTATGGTATCCCTATCTATAGCTCTAAACGTTACGAAAACATTCCAAAAACAAAATAAAAGCTGCTCAATCCACGCGCACAAAAAGTAGCGGAAAATGTTGCGATGTCAACTGACTAACCGACGTGACACTTACGAGGCCACTAGACAGTGCGACCCTTCTACAACGTTCCGGACTAAACTTAACAAAACGAAATCGGCTCTACTCACGAACAAAAGAAAATCTTACTAAAAAGGCACGAAATCATAACCGTGATAGCTCAAATAAACAACATATCGTTACCTACGAATAACACATGTACGCTCTCACAGGATAACACAACCACAATCGTAACACAATTCTGTACTGGCAGGTTTACCGGGACTGAGATCAGATTTCACGCTTGCAGATGATTCAAAACAGTGCGGCGCGTCTCATCTTGAAGAAACGAAAGAGAGACCACGTTACGCCTCTGCTGAAGCAGCTGCACTGGCTGCCCGTCAAATTCCGTTGCCAGTACAAAATTGCAATTTTTGCCTATCGGCATTTTGACGGATCCCTCCCGCCGTACCTCTCTGCCAATCTGTCTGCCTATCAGCCATCACGCACCCTCCGTTCCTCCAGTGAAAAGCTGTTTAAAATTCCGAAGCTCAACATGAAAACTGTCGGGGAGCGTTCTTTCACCTTTTTCGCCCCAAGTGTGTTGAACTCGCTGCCAACGGAAATGCGGAATCTGCCCACATTGTCACAGTTCAAGGCTCACTTAAAGACTTTTCTTTTTTGTCGGGCATTTAACACTTAGCTCATATTTAGCTAACTGTTGACTGACTGCCACCTATTCCGATCCCAGAGGAAATGAATGTAAGGTGGGGAGAAGGGATGGGGTCGTTTAAAGTAGTGTATAATTGTGCGTGTGTGTCTCAGAGAAAAAGGGTGTGCTGTTGTGCATGCGCAGTGAGTCCAGTGTTTTCCTGGAGAACGGCGCTATACAAGAACTATGTATTATTATTTATTATTTATTATTTGAGTCTAGGGAGGCGTGTAAACAGCACACTATTTCTGAAGCCACCCCTCACCTCTTAACTCATTCAGCCCCGACATACCACAGCAAGACACAGATCGAGCATGCTAGTTCAAGGGTGGCGCCAGAATGGCTTGGCGCCCATAGGCGCCAAGCTATTCTGGCACCACACTTGAACTATGGTCCTCGATCTGTCTCTAGAATTGTAACTCTAGAATTGTAACACAGTCCTTCAGAGGGCAACATCAAAATTTGGGAAATATCGGTCCTTGAATAGAATGTGTTAATCGAGAGACAAGGGGTGATCGTCGGACAGTGTGCCAATCACAGTATATAAACAATAATTTCGAGCTGGTATCTTGTGCAAGTACCTCCCATTGCAGTTTCAAAACGGTCAGGGCGGATAGTCTCATATCAGTGTGCAGAAACAATCAGGAGTTTGAAATAGCTCAAGCGGTTAAGCGTCGGAGCAGGAGAGCGAAGGGAATCGTCGGGTCGTGGGTTCGAATCAACGATCCGGCCCCGGTAGCTGGACTCGCAATCCAGGCGAAAAAGACAGGCTTGTTGATTAGCATGTCCGTTGAAAGGTCCTGGTAAATCAAAGTGGCACAGTTGCAGTGCACCTGAATTGATCAGTGTTCAGGTCGTACTCCATTGGCAATAGATTTCCCTGTCCCCCATAACCCGCCCGTCAGGGCCGTCCGTTTTCACTTCGGTGCCGTTGACGTTAAACCCCGAACTAACCAGAAACAATCAGTTGTAGTGTGTCTTACAGACCTTTACTGGTCGCTCATTTGATCTACGGATTTAAAAATCAAACTTCTTCATAGTTTAACTCATTCGAGACGTGCCGAATCCGGATACGCGGCATAAGCCGCGTATCCGGATTCGGCACGTCTCGAATGTGTTAAAATTGACTATGGTTATAGTCAGCTTCGACACTGTGATTAATATTATGTCTGTGTCCTTGGCCATTAGTTAAATACAATTTAACCGAGCAATAAACCAAAGACGAATGAAGGAATGGATTGACAAATTGTTCGTAGGTTCGTCAATGATGCTGAGTCCGCGAGAGTTTAATTTTCTGTTTAATAACGACATAATATCACCTGAGCAGTTAACTACACAGGGGCGAAGAGCAACACAAACGCTGAAGGGGTCGACTTCTCTATATTTAGAGGCAAGTCTACCTAACGTAAATTTACCCAACCTGCATGAATCCGCCTCTAACTGAACAGCCAAACTCTGCGTTTCCAGCTAGCCTGTTCTAAATGGCTATAGTAGGCATTAATAATAATAATAATAATAATAATAATAATAATAATAATAATAATAATAATAATAATAATAATAATAATAATGTATATTTTTAAGGTACCTATAATTTCGATAGAAAAGCTCTAGACGTCGTACAAATGACATACTAACATGCATACACCTTGCATCCTGCATATATAGTCCCTAACATACACACTCACGCAGCAGGATATACAAGAAAAATAAGAATAACAAAAAGAACACACCAACAATTACAAAAAAAATGCTCACACATAAAAAAAAACCCACGTGTACCATAAAACCCACAACGGATACACCAGACGGCCCTCGCCGACAACGAAATGTTGACAAAAAGAAGAATTATAACAGGCAATGCACGTTTAAATGAATAAATGCGTCTTTATAGACTGCCAGAAACTATTGGCTGATTCAACATACTTGAGGGACTGTGGGCGTTTATTCCAAAGAAGTGGTCCTTGGTACGAGAAAGACCTTTCGCCAAAAGATTAGTTCTCACAGTCGGAAAGCGTAATAGTTTAATGTCTGCTGAGGAACGAAACTGTCTTGAAGGTGTGTACAAATGACGAAGCCCAGAAAGATAGACAGGGCCAGTAGAAGGAGACAGACAGGCATGACAGATAGACAGAACTTTGTATTGTACTCTAGATGTGATAGGTAACCAATGTAGTGAACGCAGGATGGGTGTGATGTGGTCTGACTTCTTTGCCCTGACAATCAAGCCGTGCTGCTGAGTCCTGCACCCTCTGGAGCCGATCCAGAAGGTACCGAGGACAGCCACACAGGAGTGAATTGGCGTAATCGAGTCGGGACAATACATATGAGCAGACCAGTGTTTTAGTGGCTTCTGTTGTGAGAAGATGCCTGATGGATCTAATGCGACGCAGTTCAATCAATGCAGATCTACATGTATTCAAAACGTGTCGTTTTAGTGAGAGACTGCAATCAATGGTGACTTCTCACCTGAGCAAAAAATAAAAGAAAAAACTTTAGTATTTAGCATTGTGGTGGACTGCGGTATAGAAGAAGATATTCTGGTAGAGGAAACTAGCATGGCGTCTGTTTTATCTTCATTCGGTTTTAGTTTGCTGTTGCACACACTGGATGATGGCATCGACCTGCTCAGCATGCCCTGACTTACACAACTGCGTGTCATCAGACTACGCGTCGTGAGAAATTAGGCGTGCGGCTATGACACCAGACAAGGGCTGCATATACATAATGAAGAGCACAGGCCCGAGGATTGACACTTGAGGTACTCCGAAACACAAGAGGGGCTGCGACTGAAAGATGACCACAGACAGAAACAGTCTGTGGCCGGTTAGACAAACATGTCCCTGGATACCAAAGACACGTTCAAGGCGACAGAACAGGGTGCTATCGTCAATCGTATCAAATGCGCTAGACAGATCCAGCTTATGTAAATACCGTATACAAAAAATCATGCGATTATTAACAAGAAGATTGTTGTTGTTTTTTCGTAAAAAAAAGATTTAATCGTTTTAAGATTAATCCATATAATTCGTGAAATTAATCCCCAAAACATGATTATTTTTTTAATTATCATTCAAAACGCTTTAGAGGTACAATGCTGGTTAACAAACTCAGTCAATAATCTATATATCTAGCTATATGCAAAATATATAATAAAAACAAGAAAAATTAAAACTCCTGTGTCAATCAACCATTTTTTTTTTCGTGAAACGGCCATTTTCTCACCAATGAGCATCTTAATCAAAACATAGAAAAAAGGTCCCTAGATAATTCTTTTAGGAACAATATCCTAAAATGTCAAACTTGTCCGTCCTCAAACGCGGCCTCTAGTCGCTGTCTCATACACACACACACACACACACACACACACACACACACACACACACACACACACACACACACACACACACACACACACACACACCCAGCACCACACACCACACACACACACACACACACACACACACACACACACACACACACACACCACACCACACACACACACACATACACACACACACACACACACACACACACACACACACAACACACAACACACACACACACACACACACACACAACACAACACACACACACGTATACGTCGCTTTGGCGCCAAAATGACGTTCTCTAGCAAGGTTTGCGTAACTAAACGTGACGTCATTTTTATATTGTTGCTTCTTTGCCAGAATTTCTGCCCCGCACGCCAAAAATGTCATGTGCATGCTCCGGAATTCGCTCCGACCAGCCACGTTCCAAAGTCTACCGTATTTTTTAAAATACGGTAGACAAAAATGTTCATATAAAAATTACATATCGTGACCAACTTTTTGTCGCTTTTGCGGACTTCGTTACCGGAAACATCAAGTGTTGTTATTTTTCTGCTTCTCTGTGAACTGCACTTCCCGTTGAGGATCTAATGTTGCGGGATTTATATTTTCTGGGTATGGTTTTAACAGGTGGCCGGCGTTTACATTTATGCCAGAGTGGGATTTTTTTTTTTTTTTTTTTTTTTTTGAGGGGGGGGGGGGGGTGGGTGGGGTGGGGTGGGTGGGTTGTGGGGGGGAGGGGACTCATTCAGCTCCGACATCCAGACAGCATGACAAGGATCGAGCATGTTAGTTGAAGGGTGGTGCCAGAATAGCTTGGCGCCGATAGGCGCCAAGCTATTCTGGCAACACCCTTGAACTATTATGCTTGATCTATCTCCTAAACTGTACTACAGTCCTTCAGAGGGCGACTTCAAAATTTGGGGATGTCGGTCCTGGGGCAAAATGTGTTAAATACTGACACATGCTCCTACGCTGAATATGGCTCGCGAAAGTCAGACTGTGCCGTTGCAGGAGACAATCAGTTATTTATTTGATTTGAAGGCCGAGCAGACGAATGCCATCTCTTGGTGGTACAGTAGATTTCGATATAGTATATTGGTGTGTCTACGGTCAAAGCGGGTATCTCGAACTAGACCCGTGAAGTAAACGGATCTGTATGTTAGTTTCATGTTTGTTCAGCACTGAGTGACTCCCCTTGGAACGTGTTATGTCCC
>BTPG01000002.1:9942822-9972822 GCA_036245525.1 Semisulcospira habei | reverse complement strand
AGGGTCGGTGCCAGCACGCAGCCCTGCTTTATGCCGTTGAGAATAGGGAATGGTTCTGAGAGGTCATTGTTGAGTCTGACCTGGCCTTGCTGGTCCTCGTGTAGCTGGACAATCATGTTGAGGAACTTTGGGGGACAGCCAAGTCGCTCCAGGATCTGCCACATGCCTTGCCTGCTCACAGTGTCGAAAGCTTTTGTTAGGTCGACAAATGTTACGTACAGCCCTTTGTTCTGCTCGCGGCACTTCTCCTGTAGCTGTCTCAGCACAAAGACCATATCGGTGGTGCTCCTGTTTGCTCTGAAGCCACACTGGCCCTCTGGGAGTTGGTCTTCAGCGATGGCAGGTACCAGCCGATTCAGGAGCAGCCTTGCAAGGATTTTCCCAGCAATGGACAGCAGGGTAATTCCCCGATAGTTGGAACAGTCAGACTTCTCGCCTTTGTTCTTGTACAGGGTGATAACGACTGCATCACGGAGATCTTTTGGTAGTGTTCCTTCCTCCCAGCAGCAGAGAAAGAGGTCATGGAGCTTGTTGTGCAGTGCTGTGCCTCCATGTTTCCAGATCTCTGGCGGTATTCCATCAATGCCTGCTGCTTTGCCACTCTTGAGCTGGTGGATGGCTGTGAGGGTCTCTTCAGCGGTGGGCGGTTCGTCCAATTCAACCTTTACTGGGAGGTGTGGGATTTGTATGACGACTGCTTCTTGAACAGTGCGCTCAGCGCTGAAGAGGCTCTGAAAGTATTCCGACCAGCGGTTCAAGATGGAGGTATTATCTGTGAGGAGTGCCTGGCCATTCGCGCTTCGCAGGGGACTTTGTACCAGGTGCCTGGGGCCATACACTGCTTTCAGTGCTTCGTAGAAGCCCCTGTAGTCACCATTGTCAGCACAAAGCTGGGTCCTCTGTGCAAGTCTGGTCCACCACTCATTCTGGAGATCTCTGAGCTTGCGCTGGAGACTGCTGCAGACGAGGCGGAAGGCAGACTTCTTCACAGGGCAGGAAGGCTGGGCTAGGTGGGCCTGATGGGCGGCTCTTTTTTTTGCTAGGTGTTCCTGGATCTCTACATTGTTTTCGTCAAACCAGTCTTTGTTCTTCTTTCTGGCGAAACCCAAGACTTCTGCAGAGGATTTTGTAATAGCAGTTTTCAGTTGTTCCCAAAGTGTTTCAGGGGAGGAGTCTACTGGGTCCGCTGTGTCTTTGAGCCTGCGCTGTAAATCTGTCTGAAAGGCGGCTTTCACATCGTCACGCTGAAGGCTGGCAACATCAAGCTTTTTCTTGGGGGGCCCCCATTTGTTGGGTTTTGGCCTGAAGTGGAGCCTGAGTTTGCAGCGGACAAGGCGGTGGTCAGTGTGGCACTCTGCGCTGGGCATCACTCTGGTGAGGAGGACGTCACTGCGGTCCCTCTGACGCACTAGGACATAGTCGATAAGGTGCCAGTGTTTGGAGCGAGGATGCATCCAGGTGGTCTTTCGACTGTCCTTTTGCTGAAAAGTAGTGTTGGTGATGACCAGTTGCTGCTCCGCACAGAACTCCAACAGTAGGCGGCCATTGTCATTGCAGTTCCCCACGCCATGCTTGCCGAGGACTCCTTTCCAGGCTTCAGAGTCCTGGCCCACTCTGGCGTTGAAGTCGCCGAGGATGATGACTTTGTCGTCTGCAGGGGTACTCTGTAGGAGGCTGCGCAGGTCAGTGTAAAATTTGTCCTTTTCAGCAGGCTCTGCCAGGAGGGTTGGGGAGTACACACTGAGAAGGGTGACGTGTTGCTGGTGTCTCAGTGGGAGGCGCATGGACATGATGCGGTCTGAGTGGCCCGTTGGTAGGTTTTCCAGCTTAGTCGCAATGGATGTCTTGACCATGAAACCCACGCCTGAGAGCCGTCTTTCTGATGCAGGCCTGCCTGACCAGTAGAGGGTGTACCCAGCACCAAGTTCTTGGAGGCTGCCTTCGTCCGGAAGGCGTACTTCGCTGAGCGCGGCGATGTCGATGTTTAACCTCTGCAATTCATGGGCAATGAGGGCGGAGCGACGTTCAGGGCGTCCGCTGTCTGCTTTGTCGAGCATGGTTCGGACGTTCCAGCATGCTACGTTGAGTCCGGTCGTGGTCGTCATGAGAGTGGATCCGTTATTCTTTCTTGTTTTTTGACCGCAGTAGAAGATGCCCGTTGACCGCGGCTAGCCAACTGGGGTTGCGAGGGGACGAGCTTTGGTTAGGCCACCTTTTCTAGGCCCCTCTCCGTGTGGAGCAAGCAGTGCTGTCCCTAGAGAAGGCTGCTTGGTCGTTCAGGGTGTGCCGAGTGATGTTGTCATCCCCAGGTCAACATCAGGCGACCAATATCCTGAACCGCCTGCATGCAGGTTTGAGACTGCGGCTTCCAGTGACATCTTTCACCTGCCGTTTCGCCCCTCGCCCGTCGCTACAGGACTTGGAATGGTCAGTGTCATGGTCCGTGGACGTTTCCTAAAGCCTGCGCGGTGGAGCTTTTTGGTGGAGTGCAGTGTGCGCAGTACTGGCTCCACCCTTTAAACCCTTGGTTCATCTGCCATGGCCTAGCAAGCTGGGACGATGGCATCGAGGTCCTCGGGTCGTAGGTTTTATATCAGACTGTCCTTGTCCTAGTCTCTGGCTCAAAAGCCTTCCCCGGAGACACGGGGGCTTTGATGTCAGGGGTTTCCTCCCTTAGCCTTTCCGCAGCCAAGCGGCCAGGCCTGCAAGGCAGCAGGCGACTCGTGGAGGGCGGGGTCGTCTATGTCCCGTGCAGATGTGAACATCTGCCCACTGCCCACTGCCGACGTCTATAACCTAACTATACGTAACCGAACGGTGTCATCAGTAGCAGTCACTTGACTAAACTATGCGCAAGTAAACGTTAATCGTTTAAGGCTGAACGTCTTTTGTCCACCACGAAGGTGATTTCAAAGACGGGGCTGTACAAAGAGGTCTGTACAAATGTTGACCCCCAGCTGGGTTCGAACCCATGACCTTTCGGACAAGAGTACCATTTGAGCTACCCAGCTCTCCACCATGCGCAAGTAGTCCATAGCAGGAAATGTGTATCACTTGGATGAGCAAGCACACACACACACACACACACACACACACACACACACACACACACACACACACACACACACACACACACACACACACACACACACATACACACACACACACACACACACATTCTCTCTCTCTCTCTCTCTCTCTCTCTCTCTCTCTCTCTCTCTCTCTCTCTCTCTCTCTCTCTCTCTCTCTTTATATGCCCTTTCTTTAGTACCATTTTATGATATATACAAAACTGCAAAAACCCTAACGATGCCCTGTCACGCTGGTACGAGCTGTTTCCCGCCGTTCTGGATAGACACGCGCCTAAGCGCATCAAATGCGTCAAATATCCTGTTATGCCAAAATGGCTCTCTGTTGAGCTAAAACATGCAATGGAAGTAAGAGATGAATTAAAACTAGACAAGAAATTTACTGAATACAAGAAGCAGCGAAACCATGTCAAATCTCTAGTTCGTAAAGCACAGAGGCAAAATGCAGAACAAGTTATTGCCGACGGCATAGACATCCGTTCAGTCTGGCAAGTAATAAACAATTTCAATCTCACCAAAGGTAACAGTAAACGGTCGCCTAATATTCCGCCCGATCTTACTGCTGATGCTTTGAACGCTCACTTCATAACTGTTGCTCAAACTCTGGCGAAGTCAAATATACCTAACCCTTTAAACTACACTTGCTCTCATCAACTACGTCACCATAGTCAACAGAGAGTTTGCGGCCCATTTTTAGTACCGCTTATGGCTGCCCTAGATATAGGCAAATCTGTTTCCAGTTCAAATCCAAATCAAAGTCCAGAACAAATCGTCTTGCGGTCCACATGGTATTAATAGTCAAATTTTAAAACTATATCTGCCCTACGTCGTCGAATCCCTGAGCTTTCTTTATAATTTATCGACCAGACATAACGTTTTTCCCGACGAGCTAACAAAAAGCGAAGGTAATTACTTTTCCTAAAAGCACAGATTTATGCAACCTAAACGAGTACAGACCCATTTCCATATTATCCTGTATTTCAAAACCGCTAGAGAAACATACCCATACTCATCTTCTAAACTTTCTGGAGCAAAACCATCTGATAACTGCAGCACAATCAGGATTTCGACCTCGACATTCGTGCCAAACTGCCCTCAATCATTTAATTGATAAATGGCTCTCTGCCATAAATGACAGTAAAGTATCAGGTACAATCTTTCTTGACCTGAAAAAGCTTTTGATCTTGTCAACCACTATATCCCACAAAAAAAAAAAAAAAATACCATTCTATCACATTGAATCAAATACTGTCTCCTTTATATTTTCCTATCTCAGGGACAGAACGCAGAAAGTACTGCTAAATGGCAAATATTCCTCTAATGGTTTAGTAACTTGCGGTGATCCACATGGGTCCATTCTAGGGCCCTTATTATTTAATCTATTTATTAATGATCTGCCACTGTGCATATTTAGACGGAAACTGCGATCTTTTCGCAGATGGCACGATCATACACACATCTGATAAAGATATCGCAACCATTAATAAGGTACTCCAACAAAGTCTTGATTAAGTAGCAGGCTGGTGAAGTGATACTCACATGATTATTATTATTTCAAAGACAAAGAGCATGTTAGTTACTACACGTCAGAAACACCAGCATGGCCTACGACCTTTAACACTCTCCTTAGATAGCCTGCTTGTAGAACAAGTAACTAGGCATCGTTTATTAGGCGTTATAGTGGACAACCAATTAAGCTGGGAGCCGCATACTGACTCTATATGCAAAACAACCGCCAAAATATGTTCCTGTTATCGAAACTACGCCATATAGTTAAATACTGATATCCGTAAACTTTTTTTCCATGCGCATATCTAAACGCATTGTGACTACAGTTCTACCGTCTGGGATGGATGCAGCGAAGTTCACATGAAAAAAGTTAATTCCTTGTTTCGTCGGGGCATTAAATTAATACTTCCCGGTCCTACTTCGACTGATGACAAATAAAATTTCTCAAGTTACTAACATAGAAGAAACAGTTTGAATTTAATCGCTGTGTTCTACTGCACAACATCATGTACGGAAAAGCCCCACCCTATCTAAAAACTCTATTTTCCAACAATAATAGGAAAAACACGAGAAATAGCTCGATGCACCTTCCAAAAATTAGACTAGACATCTGTAAAACCAGCCTGTCTTTTTCTGGCGCTAAAGCGTGGAATATGTTACCTCCACACCTAAAATCAATTTGTAAGATTAGAGTCTTCAAAGATCGCCTCCATAAATATTTACTTTAGAAGTAATAGTATGTTCGGCTCCCTTATGCTACTATTCGTATAGTTAGTGACAAGTTTCCTATTATCTAATACTCTTCTACTGTTGCTGCAGATTATGTAATAGTTCAACTGTCTGCATTAACATGTCAGGTTCATACCTGTGTGTATATATATATATATATATATATATTTTTTCTTCTATTTTTTTCCTCTGAGTGGTGGCGGGGGGGGGGGGGGGGGGGGGGGGGGGGGAGGGGGGGGACTGGGTGATGGGTCTTTTTATTTACATATGTTTTATCTTTTGATGTTTCGTCTGATGTATTTTTATATGTATAGAGTAGCAGGACAGTTTGGAAGATAGGCATTGCCATGCCTAAAACTTTTTATCCTGAATAAAAACGTTTCCTCATCTCTCTCTCTCTCTCTCTCTCTCTCTCTCTCTCTCTCTCTCTCTCTCTCTCTCTCTCTCTCTCTCTCTCTCTCTCTCTCTCTCTCTCTCTCTCTCCCTCTCTCCCTCCCTCCCTCCCTCCCTCTCTCTCTCTCTCTCTCTCTCTCTCTCTCTCTCTCTCTCTCTCTCTCTCTCTCTCTCTCTCTCTCTCTCTCTCTCTCTCTCTCTTCTCTTGTTGATTCAAAAGCAGTGCACTATCTCCCCATATCTTCTCCGAAAACAATGGGGAAAGGTTGGGGAAGGCAGTACAGTTTGGATATTGTTGATGTTATTGTTCTCGGTTGATGCTTTTTTTTTTTTTACTGTTGTTGCTGTTCTTGTCATTATTACGTTTGCTGTTCTCGTTGTCGTTGTTGGTAACATCTTTAGCTGTTGTTAATGTTAGTGTTGTTGTTTCAGTTGTTGTTGTTCCAGCTGTCGTCGTTGTTTTTGATGTTGTGTGTGCCGCTGTTTTTGTTGTTGTTGTTGTTGTTTCTTTATTTGTTTGTTTGTTTGTTTGTTTGTTTGTTTGTTTGTTTTGGGTGGGTGGATGGGTGGGTGGGGGGGGGGGGGGGTGGGGGGGAGTTTCACACTCACACTTATTCTGTTTCCTGTCATTTTTTTCCCGCGAAAATCTCTGATCATTTTCTTTTCACAGTGGAAGATTTCCAGTACTCCCTGAATGACTACCTGTTGGTTGGCATACCGGCCAGCAAGCTGGTCGGAGGACTTCCACTGGACGCTAAAGTGTTCTACCAGTCTGACCCCTCCCGCCACAACGCTGGCGATCCCGCCTCTGTGGGTCCCATGGCCAACACAACACACATACCGGGAAGGTTAGTTGTGCCGTGTGAAGGAACAAGACAAAAATATAAGTCCATGTTTGTGAATGCCATATTTTTGTTGTCTTACAATGAACTTTTCGCTTTGACAGAGATATACATGCTGTCTTTAACACATTCGAGATGTGCCGCATCCGGATACGCGGCGTTCAGCCGCGTATCCGGATGTGACAATTCTAGAAGGAGTTAACATGCAAATGCGGTCGCTGTCGAAGGTACACTTTTGTGAAAAATAAAGGCGGGAACAATCTTAGTTGGGGTAAGACAGCACTGGTCATCCATTGTGTCGGGGGATTTTAGCAATCAAACACTAAATTTTGCGATGTTTTCATTGTATTGCATTGGTTATTTTTACCTTCACAGTGCAGAGTTGGTTAACTCATTCAGCCCCGACATACCACAGCAAGACACGGGGTCGAGCATGATAGTTCAAGGGTGGTGCCAGAATAGCTTGGCGCCCATAGGCGCCAAGCTATTCTGGCACCACCCTTGAACTCTCATGCTCGATCTGTCTCTAGAATTGTAATACAGTCCTTCAGACGGCAGCTTCAAAATTTGGGGATTTCGGTCCTGGGGTAGATTGTGTTAATCCTTTTTGTGCATGCAGCCACTGGTATTGCTTGATTGATGCACACTGGGTTTAAACTGGACATAAAACAAGAAATAACCACACACACTTAGAGGTCAAGCCGTTCAACTTCCGTGCAGGCGTGCCTTCCACGGCGGATTCCAAGGCACCGCAGATTTAGACACGAGTTAAATGCCGCAGGGATGTGAAATTTCCCGTAATTATACGATCTCATGTTCAGATAGTGTCGTGATCTGGAAATGACGTAAACGACAGAAGACAAGTGCGAAGGGACCTAACTTTTTTTTTTTTAGGTGTTTGTCCAGCGTTTGGTGACTCCCCTTGGTAGACTTCCTGTAAACGGCGCTGAAGTGATAATGGAAAACGTCAAAGTACCATTAGGCGTAAAACTGAAGACATGTTTCAGCACTGTTTGTGTTTGTTATATGCCTTGTCGACACTCCTATTTGACTTTTACAGTAAATTAGACACGCAGCAAAAGCACACGTGCAATCGCATTTATTGATTATGTGCAGACGTTAGCGTGTCAAAGAATTTTTAGCTTTTTCGCGTACTGAAAGCTTTGTATTGATAGATCGGAGTGAAGTCATTGTCAAATCACTGGATATTAAGTCGACGTGTTCTGGACTGGTGTCTAAATAAACGAAAACTAGACCTGTGTGTAGCGTGTCGTAACCATCTGTTACAGAGGTGTATCTTTGAACAGTTACGGCGGTAGTGAGCCTTTATACGTTGAGGGCTTAACGTCTTTTGTCCACTACGAAGATGATTTCGAAGACGGGGCACCAAAATACAGTCTGAACAAATTTTGAGCCCAGCTGGATTTGAGCCCGGGACCTTTCGGTCGGGAGTCGAACACTCTACCACCGAGCCACCCGGCTCCCCGAAGCGATACTGGACGGACCTAACGGGCGGGTTATGGGGACAGGGGCAGCTGTTCTGCTACATTTATTTACAAGGATATTTTAACTCTTTCGAGACGCGCCGCATCCGGATTTGCGGCGTAAAGCCGCGAATTCGGATGCGGCACGTCTGGAAAGAGTTAAACCCCGTCTTTTTGTCTGGGGCTGTATCTGTCATCATTTGACCCTATAGGGTCTGCAGCTTTCTTTTCAACCCGTTAAGCACTGATACAGTACACAAGTTAAAGGATCGACCACATTAATTTTGTTGAAGGCTGGCGCCAAGCTATACTGGCACTAACAATGTCGACCTATCTTCTGAATTTGATTCAAGTCTTCTGAGAACAATTTGCACATTTTGGAATTTTCGAGCTTACGACTCATTGCGACCCAGGTACGAAATCCCCACAGTTTGAAGTTGTCCTCTGAGGACTGCATTACAATTTTGGAGACAGCTCGACCATGATAGTTCAAGGGTGGTGCCAGAATAGCTTGGCGCCTACAGGCGCCAAGCTATTCTGGCACCACCCTTGACTATCATGGTCGAGCCATATTTTGCTGTGGTGTGTTGGGACTGAATGAGTTAATGAGTCAACATATTTTGTTGTTAAAATGCTCACCTAGTCGTTAAACGTTGTTGTTGGCAGATGGCCATATTACGAAGTTTGTAGTTATCTTCTCCGACAAGCCGGCAACCCGCAAGGCGTCAGACTTTCCGGATATGACGACAGAGGTGTGGCGTTGCCCCGACAATCCCCATTGTACCACAACGGGCGGGTGTGGGTGTCGTACGACAGCCAAAAGAAGGTGCAGGACAAAGTGGCGTGGCTTAAAGAGCAAGGGTTCGGTGGCTACCACCTCCACACGCTGGATGACGATGTCTTTATGCAGGTGAAACGTTTTCGCTGGTTGGTTGGTTGATTAACACATTCTGCCCCAGTACCAAAATTCCGAGATTTTAAAGTCGCCCTCTGAAGGACTGTATTGCAACTTTACAGACAGATCGAGCATGGTAGTACAAGGGTGGCGCCAGAATAGCTTGGCGCCTATAGTCGCCAAGCTATTCTGACACCACCCTTGAACTGTCATCCTCGATCCATGTCTTTCTGTGGTACTGTGTCTGGGCTGAATGAGGTAATAAAGGGCATTGCCGGTTTTAACGTAGTCAATAGAACTGTCAATAGAACTGTCATCGTACTAAGTGTGGAGAGCACTACATATCGCCGTAGTGCTGTGGGACGCTGTGTTATCGAGCAATAATTCTGCTGACACCGACTTCTTGCGGCTGTACTGTTGCTCACACGTAGCTCTCGTGATTTGTAGCGCTAACGGGATTCAGGCGTTGGGTTGGTGGGTTAGTTGGTTGGTTGGTTGCTACAATCATGTAGTTTGGGTGTTTGATTGGTTGGTTGGTTGGTTGGTTGGGTGGGTGAGTAGGTATATGTGGTTGGCGTTTCGGGCTCACGTGCCATAGAAAAAGTTACTCTATGTATTGGGCCTCCGTTTTCTGTCCGTCGTCTGTCGTCAGACCTTAGTCGCCCATGGTACAATTTGACGTTGTTATTTTTTTCCAAGACTATTCAAAACACAGACTTCAAACTTGATTTAGGAAGGTCAAGACCAAAGAAGGACAGATAAATAATGCGGAGAAATCATGCACATGAGCCGTGAGACATTTGCCGTTCTTGGGCTTTTTAATTGTTTTTTGTGTGTTTTTAATTTTATTTGTTTGTTCGTTGTTTTTGTTGTTTGTGTGTGTGTGTGTGTGTGTGTGTGTGTGTGTGTGTGTGTGTGTGTGTGTGTGTGTGTGTGTGTGTGTGTGTGTGTTTTCTTCTCTTTACTGTGAGATTGCTATTGGTGTATATTGATTATGAGTTAATAAGGAAGGGCGCTTTGTTTGTTTGTTTGGTTGGTTGGTTGTTTTATTTGTTTGTTTGTTTCTATTTCATCGTGTCCATACGGACGTTTACACTATACGCATGCCGGTCTGCCATTTTCAACCTTAACACTTTCGGCTGGAAAATTCAAATCACATAGCAACACACTACGATCATTTTTAACTCTTTTAGCCCCAGATCCCTACAGCAGGAGATGGCTTGGCCATGATAATGCAAGGGTAGAGCCAGATTAGCTTGGCGACTTCAGGCGCCTAGCTAATCTGGCAATACCCTTGAAATATCATGGTCACGCCATCTCATGCAACTGGTACATAGTCGATAGGCAACTCCTCCAAAATCTAAGCAATGGGACCTTGGGGCTAAAAGGGTTAATTTGAGCAATGGGACCTTGGGGCTAAAAGAGTTAATTTGAGCAATGGGACCTTGGGGCTAAAAGGGTTAATTTGAGCAATGGGACCTTGGGGCCAAAATGGTTAATGTGTTCAAGACGTGCCGCATACTGATGAACGGCGAACAGCTAGTTCGCGCTCTATGGGTTAACCCATTCGAGACGTAGTGCATTCGGCTACGCGGCTTTTTCAGCACCGTCTTGAATGGGTTAACTCATGCCTGTCTGGTTTTTTTTGTTGTTGTTGTGCAGTCTCTGTGTGCATCCACCGTGGAGGCGTTCCCCATCGCTCTGGCGGCGCACCAGGCCAGTCGCAACGAGACGGCGTGAATTGACTCTGTCCCAGGATTGCCTCATCCAGCCCCGTCATCTGACAGGCGCGTGTGGGGGCGGGCCTGCGTGTTCTGTGGGTGGGGACGCTAGTCTGTCATACCGTCCTCCTCTTGTTACGCCCGGAGCAAAATGTCTTCGGGCCCACGACGGCCGCAGTGGGCCCGCGCACAGCCGTGCGCGGGCCCACTGCGGCCGTCGTGGGCCCGAGTGCCTTTGTTTACTAGGTACGTGTCAAAATATAAGCACAACACTTATTGTAGGGTCTGCGAAACTGTATATCATGTGACCTTATTACATCGTTGATTGTGATGTATGTATGTTTTATGTGTTAATCTTGGTGTAACGCACGCAGACTTGCCCACAGTCGTACGCACAGACTCTCACGCAACAGACGCATACACCGCCACTGACTCAGACGGGCGCATTCATGCGGTAAAACACAACACACGGGCTCCCTTTCTAAAGTAACCTTTATACACTATAAATGAAAAGAACGACTTAAATGATTATCAACTATATACACTGTTCTATTATCACACCACACACGTATCACAATATCTTTGCCAGGTTAGGTCTTAGTCTCACATTGCCTCCAACCTGTTTGATGTTGTTGTCTGGTTACGTTGGTCCTTCTCACGTCTAGACGTGAAAGTCCTTCGTCGTACGCTTGTTGCCGTCCTGTCTCTCTTTGGGCACGGACGTCCTCGTTCTCGTACGGTACTCAGTTCTCACTTGGACTTGGGTGTCTTGGTCCCCAGTCAGACTCACTCTCAGAAGAGCTGGAGGGATGACCTCACGTAGGTCCCACCTGCGACTCGACGTCTCGGCGTCCGTCTTTCCACTCTCGTTACAAGAACTCTGAATAGACAAAAGTCCCAACGTAACACTTGCTAAACACACAACATATTGGATCAATGAGAAACGTCACGTAACCTGGCTGATACAAATAACTCACACGTTCATTCACACACACACACACGTGCTTCATAAACTATCTTCGTATCACCCCCATATCTCTGTCACTATCTTGAAACAGACTATAGCCTAACTGACATTCTTGCTATACCTTACTCTATACCCTGGAAAGGACTATGCTTACCCAACCACGTACTATCTTCATAGCGGCTTAGACATACACACCTCGCATTCTTTTATTTATCTATCTCGGTAACAACTATACACAACCACCGGTTACTTACCCGAATTCTAAACATACATAACTAAACCAAACCGGAACACCGCTATACAACCACATTAATCTTACCACGCATACTGTCTTTAACTAAACAACTATCAATTCTACGTTTATAGAAACATACCTGAAATCTAGGCTTCAGAGTCTTGGAATGCGGGCTAGGTAACTCAAAGACAACCGTTCCATACGACAAGACAGCCCGCACTACCGATCTAGACCTCTGACAGTCACAGCTTCCGCCTAGAACTCACTAAACAGAACTCACTAAAAATCCCGTGCTAACCATGTCTTACAGATTTCCCGTGGAGCCTAATGCCACCACAAACAAACCGTTAACAAAACCCGTACCGTACTAATCCTACTGTGTGAGCACTATGCACAAGCATAGAGCTTCATCACATTAGTTTTGGTTGAAACATGATAGAAACACCATTTAATTCGGATCAAATTACTCACTGGGCTATTTCGGCTGTTTACCACATCCTTCTTCCGCCTCGTGGTGGTGTTGTTGGCGTTGCTTGTTTCGTTGGCTTACACATTTGTTCACGCAATTTGTGATCTTTCCAAATCTCTCCATGACTGCTGTTGTTGTTGTCGTCATTGTTAATGTTCTTGGTGCTTTTCTTGTTCTTGTTGTCGTGACGTAAACTATCTGAAACCACTTACATGAACATTGTTGCACCATGGACGTAATGAAGTAAACTGCAGTCATTGCCTTGTTTCCCGGACATTGCTTTTTTGCCGCTTGGTTCTTGGTTGTGTGTCGAGCCCGTGTGTCGGCGTCAGGTCCGCCTTTCTGCAATTTCATGAACGTCCGCGGGGCAAACGCCTTAATCACTCGACTGCTACGGACTGTAGACGGGAAAGACGCCTAGTTACGTCAGTACCAATCGAGAGGTTGATCAGGTGGTTGTTTTCTAAAGGTTAACACATTCGACACGTGCAGCGTACGGATACGTGGCTAATCACCTCTTGTCCGTAGGCGGCACGTCACGAATGTGTTAAACCAGTTTAGTATTGTAACAGCAATCGCGTTTTGCAATATGACAGCTTATTTCGTTACGAGAAGGTTCAAACATTTTAGGAAACAGAAATTGCAAACTGAGACAACTTTGTAAAATACTTCCGCAGCTTTTGATGTTTTGTATTAGGTAAACGGGGGTTGATTTCACGACAAACCTAGTTGCAAAGCTGCCAAGCTAGTCCTCTAAGACTATCGATCTTTTGACTTAATCAGTTGTCGTATTAATAATAATAATAATAATAAAATAACAAAAACAACGACAACAACAACAATAATAATAATAATAATAATAAGGTATTGAAACATCTGTGTTGGGTTACTTAAATATATAACTCTTCTATAGAGTAATACACCTACAAAGAAAGGCTCAGAGCGCTTTACATCTAGATAATCTAACTAATTGAAATTAACTAATTCAAGTACAGACAACGTACACAAAAACACAATCATTCATAGGTCCAAATGCACACTGACACAATACTAAAATAATAAACATAACATTTCAAGAGCCTGATCTACCATGATAGTTTAAGGGTGGTGCCAGAATAGCTTGGCGCCTTCAGGTGCCAAGCTATTCTGGCACCACCCTGAACTCATTTATCATGGCCGATCCATCTCTCACAACTGGTACGCAGGTTAAAAGATGCCCCCAAACTAATTTTAGGTGTAATAATTATGCAGGTTTTCTGTCTTTACGAGACGACTATTGCTACTAATTATTGCTGATTCATTTTAAATTCGTAAACAATTGCTAAGATAAATGGAGCAAAAGAAAAGCAATAAACATTCCTGGTTGTGAATATTTCTAAGCCCGTTTCTTTTTTAACCCTTTGTTGTCTAAATAGTGCGATCTTAGATTCTCAGATCATAACCACCATCCCTTCGTCTATTCTTGCGTAGCAAGCCATCTCAACCCTTTTCATCCTAATACAGTACTGCTTGAAATAAATTTGACTGTGATAGTTCAAAGGTGGTGCCAGAGTAGCTTGGCGCCTGAGGCGCCAACCTATACTGGCACCACCTTGAACTAAACTGGTCGAGCTATCTCCTATTTTATAATGTAGCCTTCGTGTGACAGTCAGTATATATATATATTTTTTTTAAAATCAGCCTCAGGAGGGAATAAATTAAGAGAAGACAGGACAGGATTTGATGCATTTCTTTGGTAATATAAAAACCTTACAACTCGGAGAAGATAATCTCCGGCAAAGTCATGTCTAAAAAAAACAACAGTGACAAGCTGAAAATCAAATGTGGTTTACAAACTGGAGACTTGACTCATTCCAGGCAGTCAGTGGGCGGCTTTGTGCCGTGTATCTAAATGCTGCACACCTAAAACGTGCTAAGCATTAACCCCCGTGACTGCCACTTGAGGTGCGCTGCGTTTCTGCGATGTTAGGTCTCCAACGCCAAAGAACCAAAACCATTTTTGTAACATGAATTCAATTTGATGTCGACGTCGAGGGTTACATCGTGGTATTGTAGTCCAATGAAGATGATTATCAGACCCACGTGCCGAAGGTGCGGAGGTCTGATAAACAGCTTCAGAGGACTACAAACCACGATGTAAACTGAGAAGTAACCCAACACAGACGGTTCAATGTCATTGTCGTGCAGTCCACATTACGCACTATTTGAAGCCGCGAATTTGTGTCTGAGGTCAAGAGTAAAACGCCAAATATGTCTGACGTCAGACTGAATTATTTCAAGAAAATACACAGGAGACGCGACTCTTTTATGCATAGATTACCATTATTACATCATGCCCGGTCGAGCAAACGTGCTTGATTTTTGCAGATATAATTTCAATCGTTAACCAGCAGTGCTACTTCTAAGCAGCCACTCAACCAGTCAATTTCAGAATTTGTAGCAAGGAAGTGCGGACCTTTCTCACTGGATTCAAATGATAGAACTTCAAAGTTGTAAGTTTGGGGCTGCGTGGCAGGCGACTGGACATGGTACATCTGATTTGATAGATTTTGTTGTTGTTGGCATCATTCAACAACCACTACTGAGCTCAAAGGCGCATTCAACGATGATGAATTGATCTTTTGAACAAACTGAAGCGTCATAGATCTGATATAGTATTTTCTTTGTTTGTTTCCCGTTCTCTCTTGCTTAGCTTTCTAAACAGCATACGTGTTGACACGCACAATTAAAAATTTAGAGCCTTCTTAATTTAAAGTATGATTTGCAACATATGTGTGTACCACATGTGTACTGTCCTCCCCGCTTTGTGCCTCAATGTAGAAATAAAATACTTTCCTTATCGTGTATTACCATTTGATTTTTGTGTTTCTGTTTATCTGTGATGTAAGATGTCGGATAGCGCTGATCTAAGCTTTCAGACAAAAGATCTTTTTGTGATTCTTGCACGATGACAGGAGTGTGGATTGGCCAGCTGATTAAGTCATTCGAGACGTGCTGGTTCCGAATACGCGGCTTATGCCGCGTATCCGGAGGCGGCATGTTTTGAATGAGTTAAAACTTACATGTACGTCAATGGTTCCAGTAGGCAGGCCCGATAGCCTTTGTGCACTGAGGGAGTAACCGTAGATGGCACCCCTGATGATTACCTTGAATTAACTCACTCGAGACGTGCTGCCTCAGGATACTCGGATTATGTCACGTATCCAGAGGTGGCACATCTCGAATGATTTGAGGATAACACTAGGAAGACGACCAATAAAATAAGAACACTTTCAGAGAAATGTGCTTTAGTGACCAATGACGATAGGTCTATTTTTTTAAGTTAATTATTTAATTTTTTGTTAATTTATTTATTTATTTATTTATTGATTTATTTATTTATTTATTTCTTTTGTGTGTGTATGTGTGTGTGTGTGGACGAGGGGGGTGGTGTGTGTGTGTGGGGGGGGGGGGGGGGCAGTGTTGGGCTAGGTGCAAAGCCTGCCGCAGTAAAGGGCATGTATTAGTAAAGGGTCTACAGTAGTAAAGGGCCTGCCGCAGTAAAGGGCATGTAATAGTAAAGGGTCTGCAGTAATAAAGGCCTTGTCACAGTTATGGGCATGCAATAGTAAATGGTCTCCAGTAGTAAAGGGCCTGCCGCATTAAAGGGCATGTAATAGTTAACGATCTGCAGTTGTAAATTATAATAATAATAATAATAATAATAATAATAATAACAGTATTATATGCACTTATAATAATTATAACTCTAAGCGCGCACTCACAACTCGCGCACGCATGCGCACGCTTTAGACAATGACTCACGTACCACAATTAGTGAAATACATTACGACAGTCAGCTTGGGGTGGGGAGTGTGGAGGTATGGTGCTAGAACTGTTGAAAGAAATGACTTTTGAGGGCGGACTGGAAGGAGGAGAGAGAGTGTTTCTGACGGAGAGAGAGTGGGAGAGTGTTCCAGGTGGATGGACCGTATACTGAGAAGAAGCGGGGGCCAAAAGTGCTGAGTGTGGTGACGGGGGATGTGGAGGTGGAGAGGGTCAGAGGCGGAGCGGAGAGAGCAGAAAGGAGTGTAGGGGTGAAGTCAATTTGAGAGACAGGCAGGAGCGCAGCTGTTCAGCGATTTGTAGCAGAAAGACAAAATCTTGTATTGGATGTGTTGGGGGATGGGAAGCCAGTGAAGGAGTTTGAGCAGGGGATTGATGTGGTCGGATTTTTTCTTTCTGAGGACGAGGTGGGCAGCATTGTTCTGGATGCGCTGGAGAGTGAACGTGGTGGAGGGAGGGAGGCCGGAAAGGAGAGAGTTGCAGTAGTCGATGAGAGATAGGATGAGAGAGACAGCAAGTTTGGTGGCAGCTTCGGTAGTGAGGTATTTTCTGATCTGACTGATGCGGCGGAGGTGGAAATAGCATGCCTGGGTCATGGCGAAGACGAAGCTGGTCATGTAAAGAGAGGAATCGAGAATAACGCCGAGATTTTTGGCCGAGTCAGAGAGGGAGATGGGGGTGCTGTCGAGCTAAAGGTGGAGAGAGGGAGTAAATGACCTGCCGCAGTAAAGGGCATTTAATAGTAAAGTATCTGCAGTAGTGAAGGGCCTGCCGCAGTAAAGGGCATGTAATAGTAAAGGGTCTGCAATAGTAAAGTGACTGCCGCAGCAAAAGGCATATAATAGTAAAGGGTCTGCAGTAGTAAAGAGCCTGTTGGAGTAAAGGGCGTGTAATAGTAAAGGTCTGCAGTAGTAAACGGTCTGCCGATAGTGTCAGCTAGCACTTTGCCGCGAAACTGGTCGTAGGTGGCAAAAACTTAAATCTACTCAGCAGGTCCAATATATGTTTGGGATTATTTAGCATCAGGGGGAGGACTGGATATTCTCCAGCGGATGGCGGGGCGCCTGGGGGTAGTTCCTACTGCTTTATGTAGTAGGTGTTTAGTGGAAGGCTCAAAATGATATGTCTGTCATTCCTTCTCTCCCACTACCCTCTCTTTTCTATAACTAGTGAGCGATTCAGTCACAAAAAAGGGCATCTGATGACGTGAAGACACAATGCAAGCTTACCAGCCTGGAATTCCATGTCATTAGCGCGCAAGAGCATTCTCAGAATTGAATGAAAAATTATGTCCCTTGGAGCTAATCTGAGTGCATTTGTTTGGCTTTGGGTGACGTATTTGTTAAAAGTAAATAATATATATATATATATATATATATATATATATATATATATATATATATATATATATATATATATATATATATATATATATATATATATATATATTATATATATATAAAATAACTGATGCCCCGCACGGGGTTAGTGTTCCAGAGGCTCACGCGTATAAGTGATCATACTGAATACAGACGCGTTTTCAAGAACGCATGCTCTGCGAACTGTGGAATTTGGACTTTTTGATTGATGTATTTGTATGTGTTCTATGTACGTAGCACTACATTCCTGCAAACTTTGAAGTAGTTCGCATAATAAATGTGGACATTGAAGTGTTCCGAAAATAAACAAAATGATGATTTGTCAAATTTGGACTTGAGTTTAAAAAAAATTATGGCAATCAGGAAAATTTAAAATAATGTGGACATAACTCTAGTTATGCTAGGATTTTGAATATAGCATCATAAAACACAGGAAACACAACAAAACATCCACCGTACGCTTCGTAGGGTGCCAGGCGGGGCAAACATTTTGTTTTGGGTCCATGTACATGTGTAACGACTGACCGACTTAACGAAATGGATAGCATGTATTTCGGCTGCATATTCGTACAACTTGCACGGCTTTTGATCTAGATGTGGAAAATGAAATGACATTTTAACACAAAGCTGTCTCAATTTAGCGGTAAGCCCCAACAAAGTGCGTAGCTGTATGAAAAGTTGAAAACACGACTGCACTGACTGTCGACCACACACTCGTTTTAGTGACGAAAAGCAGAAATAACAAAACTAAGAACACCCTTGGGAAGGGAAAGAGATAATCTTCATCGCCGTGCAAGAAAACACTTTCACGACAAGTCAAATGATTTAAGTCGAAGTGAGTGGAAAGTATAGGTGACATCAGCGCTGTGAGGACATGTGCACAGCGTCAGGCTGCCGAAATATTTATGGCCAGGCGATGGCGGGCGCTCAAATGTCTGTCTTCAGACTCGTGCCGCTACAACTTTAAAGTAATCACTGACATATTTAGTGATTTTAAAAGCTGAGATGTGCCTCTTCAAATCTAGAGGGACACCCCCCCCCCCCCCCTCTTGACGTTTGATTAAAAAAAAATGGTGCGACATGGAAAACTTTCCACTATCAATAGTGTATGTTTTCTTCAAAGGTCGGAGTGGGGATCGTCTCTGAAATACTGAGGAGTTCACGTTGTTTTCAAAACTGTTTTCGGTTTGGCTGTAGGTGCAAAATTCGAATGGCACGAGTGAATTGAAAATGCTTCGGAAAAACGTTTCACGGCTGAGACACAGCGAGTTGCTCACGATGTAAAAACACGGCCACGGCGTTTTGCAGATAAGTCTGAAACGTCGCGATCACGTAATCTGCCGATTTCCAGAAGCAAAAAAAAAAAAAGAAAACTTCGCAACATATCCGCAAAACATTTTTGGACCGTCAGACAGTAAGTATTTGTTTACCAATATCTATCTCCGTGAGTGGATTGAACCAACGTTTATTTTATTACAAGTGTGTGAAATGGGCACGTTGTAAAGCGCATAGCGTTAATAAGCGTGAGCCTCTCTACAATTGATACTTTGACGTTTTCAATCAAATCCGGATTTTATCACAGGACATAATTATTACGTGTAATCATATAATTGACACACCACTTCTTGATTGTGAATGACGCGTTGCTTTTTCTAGCTGCGAACATCTGTTTTCAACTGGCTAAGACTGTTCCTCTTCTACAAAAAGCAGAAATGTGCACTTAGGAAGGAATTAAAGTGATGCACCTTTGTAAGGGAATTGTTTGTAAATTCTACCAGATTAAGTATTTTTCTTTCCTTTCTTACTTAATAACGTCACCAACCTCTACAAACCGACTGCAAGAAAAGGAATTCAAACAAATAAAGACGAAATGATGATAAGGCTTCGCTACAAAATGCTTCTGTTTATTTCTGCGGTCGTGTGGCCAGGCGCGAAGGTCACTGGCGCGTGCAGGCCCGGTCAGTTTTACGCCACCGTCTTCAGCTGTTCAAAGTTTAACCTGTGCGGGCCGAACCGCTTGCGAAATCTTATGTCGTGTGCTCCAGGACTCTTCTTTAACGATCAGGTGAGTTTATACAAAGGCTGGCACGCACGCTATCACACCAGCGTCAGTCCATCCATCCATCCATCCATCCATCCATCCATCCATCCATCCATCCATCCATCCATTAATCTATCCATCCATCCATCCAGCCAGCCATCCATCCATCCATCCATCCTTCCATCCATCCATTTATCCATATCGCCATCAAAACAAGAAAGCAATGAAGCAAGCGATGTGTATTCTCGGTTGCGAGTTACCATACATTTTTTGACCCATATTATTCTGTAAATAGTGTTGAATTTGATAGTTTGCCTCCCTGTGTACCTGTCACCTTGCTCGGTGTGCAGACTAGCAAGTGTGATTATGCTCAAAACGTGAACTGCACGAGTCGCGGCGGTTACACACACCCTGAACGCTGGCCGGATCTGGGTGTGACTGACGAGAAAGCAGTGTACTGGGGTCCCTCTCTACCCAAAGGGCGATGTCAACACGTCTACTGCAGGTTTGAGTCTTGATGTTTTGCTCTTGTTGTGTATTGTTGTTGTTATTTATCTCAATACCGAGATTTGTTGTTCTTGATTTGTTGTTGTTAACCCTGTGCGTGTCGGTAACGGGCGTTAGTCGCAATGGTTCCTACCGGTAGGGTTAAGGTTAGTCCTACAGGAATCATCGCGACTAAACCCGCTGCCCACAGGCAAAGCGTTAACAGTTATTGGTGTTGCTGCTGTTATTTTGCTGTTTTTCGTGTTAATCCTGACTGAATGCAACAAGTGTCACTGTAGTTGTTGTTTTCGCTTTTGCTGTTGTTGTTGATGCTGGTGCTTCAGTGTTGTTGTTGCTGTCTGAATGTGTATGTTTGTGTTGCGGCTCTTGATGTTACGGCAGAGGCGAAGTGAAGCGAATACCAAATAATTATATAGAGGCACTTTACAGAGAAGAAACTCCGACACAGAAACCGGTAGCAAACTTTAACCCTTTGGCTGTCGGTAGCTTTTTTTTTTGTCACATTCTATAGGAGTCATCGCGACAAAAATCGCTACCTATAGCCAAAGGATTAACCCTCTCCGAGAGTTGGCAAACGCTTTACCCCTACGCCGCTCAGCCCACTATTTTTAACTCTTTCGAAACGCGCCGCAATCGGATTCGCGGCTTTATGCCGCGAATCTGATTGCGGCACGTTTCGAAAAAGTTAAGGACGGTTACTGTGAGACACTTCCCCAATTGTTTTCAATCTATGTCTCGCAGTTTTTGGCTGAAGATCAAAGGAAGCAACCCTTTCACGCTAGGAGACATCGATCCACGACTGTGCTCCCACCTGGTGGTGAAGAATGTGAAGCTGGAGCCGTCAGGGCAGCTAACTCTGGCCTCGTGGCACGTGCCAGGGAGTGAGGAAGACCGACAACTGGAAGTGGATCGGGCCTTTACTGAACTCAGACGTCTGAAACTAAACCAGGTGCTAGCAGTCCTAATCAAGCATATGACCGCCATGCGTGTCAAATGCACTGATAATCGGAACAAACCCAGAAACACGCTTTAAAGGGGCAATTTTAAAGACCCCCCCCCCGCCCCCCCCCCCCCCCACCCCGCCCCCCCCCTCGGCCCCCCCCCCTCCGCCTCCCCCCGCTCCCCTCGCTTTTCCCCGCTCTTGAAAGTAGAAATAAAGAAAGAAGCATGCTTACAAAAGACAGTTTTTTTTCCATGCACTGATAAGATAAGTAGTGAGCGTTTTCTTGTTTATTTCTCTATTTTGAAAAAGTTCATTTTAATAAATTGTGTTGTATGTCTTTATTAAGCGGGCTTCTTTCTTCATAGGGGTTTTCTATTCATTTGGGTCTGGATTATGTATACATTTCGTATGTTCTAACATGAAACAAAGTTGCTGCCGCTGATCATTGCTAATCATTGTACAAGACCACGATCAAAATGTTCAGTACTTGTAGATGCGTGAATGCACGTGGAAGCGCGATATTACGGGAACGTAAAGTGACAATGCAAAACGCACGAAATGTTTGAATACAAAGCCAGTGTTAAAGAGGCAAACAAAAACACGCAAATTATGTGAAAATTGAGCATTCTCCAGTTGCTTTGCTGCTATAAAGTAAAGGTTTGTTATAAGCAGACTCGGCAGCGCCGCGGGTTGGATGGTTGGTTGTACATTGCACAACGTTCTGACAGCAACAAGACTTTCTCAGGACGGCACTGCACTGCTTGTGAAAAAAATATAAAAAAATGAAATGTATGTCGTCAGCCGGACTAATACGTTAAATAAAGCTAAGACCATTCAGCAACACACATCCAATATCAAGAGCTACAGACAGCTCCGACAGTAGGGAGAGTTTAGAAAAGGAAAATGCAGGTGAAAGGACCAAGGGTAGACAGAAACACATGCCCCAGAATAGAGGGGAAAACCCACCCAGTGGGGCTGACCAGGGTGACCCTGGGAACTAAAAAGCAGTTAACCCCACCCAAGTCCCCCATCGCAGACCCGGGTGGGGGGCAGCGCCGCGGGAACTGAACAAACATTTGTTATATCCGAAATTGTGTTGTACCCGACCTTGTTATAAGCGGATTAGTTTTACAAAGAAAAAGAACAAATTTGGCCGGGACCTCCACAGAAGTTTACTTATTTTCCGTTTGTGTTATGTCTGACCTTGCATGCACGCACCCCCCCCCCCCCCCCCTGTACACACATTTCCCAAATTTTTGGAGGCGTCATCTAATGACTATGCACCAGTTTCAGAAGATGGATAGACCATGATAATTCAACGGCAGTGCCAGATTAGCTTGGCGCCTACAGGCGCCAAGCTAATCTGGCACTACCCTTGAATTATTATGGTCGGCCCATCTAATGCTCTAGTGCGTCAGGGCTGAATGGGTTAGTTTTTGTTACTTTCAGACGGGGTGGGGGTGGGGGTGGGGGTGGGGGTGGGGGTGGGGTGGAGGTGGGGGTGGGGGTGGGGGTGGGGGTGGGGTGGAGGTGGGGGTGGGGGTGGGGGTGGGTGTCGGTTGTGTGTATGTGTGTTTGTGTATGTGTGTGTGTGTGTGGGGGGGGGGCTGCAGGAGGGGGCATTGTATGATCAGGTATGGGTAAACCTCCGTCTTTGCGTGGATTCGACACGTTTATGGATCAATGTTTGTCATGATTACGCGGAGATGTTTTTATGACAAGTCTGGTACATCGGGCACGAACGACTTGTGTACAAACCAAACGTTTGAACTTTACATTTACGTGCGAGGGATTTAACGTCCGTTTGTGTCGATACTTGGTCTAACTTACTTTCAAAGAAAATATATATGTATTCATGATACGTATTTTGTAAAAAGTTTTGTCCTGCTCTTTTCTGTTACAAAAATATCCTTCCTGCTACCACTCTATTTTTAACCGTTTAACCGTCCCAAAAATCTGAAATAATGGTTTGGATATTGTTCGGTAAATAGGTGAACCTGTGCATCCATTTTGCAAGCGTTTGTTGACGGTGTTGGTCTGCCTGCCTGTGTGCTTGGCTACGTACTTTCAGAGTTACCCGGATGTGAAACTTTTAGCTGCGGTGGGTTACCTGGACAAGGTCTTGACCTGGACAGACATACTGGTAGACAAAACCGAACGACGCAAGTTGGCATATAGCGTCACTTCCTTTTTACGAGCACAAGGCTTGGACGGCCTAGTATTACACATCGACCTGACCCGTACGCCAATGTACTACGTGTCAAGGTGGGCGAGGATCATCTTAACAAGAGATTTTTGCTGGTCTATGATTTTTGCCAATACGACCCAGGGTCCAGGGCTGTAAGGTTCAATATCACAGATCAGCAATAAAAAAATCTATTCAACGTAGTGGGAAAGAAAGGTTGAGGGGCTAGATGGGCGGATTGGATGTTGAGATTAATTTGTGGTTACTTGTGGGTGTGATGGGTGTAGTCGTGTGTATATGTGCGTGGAGGGGGGAAAGGGGAAGATATTGTGAGTAAGTTAAGAGTGAACGGGGAAGTGGTCTTTTTATTTTTGTTGTTGTTGTTGTTGTTGTTGTTTTTCGTTTTGTTTTCTTTGTTTTTTTTTTTTTTTTTTTTGCTCTGGAGAGGTGCTTTATGTTGTAGTTGTTCTCATTGTTATTGATTAGGCTGATGTTGTTTCGGCTGATTATTTTTGTCGTTTCTCAGGTTGCTGACAGACCTGATGACTAGTTTCCAGATTGACTCCTTGTCATCCGGCCTTCCGCGTCTGAGTTTGGGGCTGACTGTGCCTGCAGATGAAGACGTCATAAAGAATCACTTTCCAGGAAGTTTTGTCTCCGAAGATGAATTCAGACTCACTCTAACCGAAAAGGTACCCCCTCCCGCAAAAACAACAACAAAAAAACAACACTAAAAACACCCAAAACAAACAACGAACAAAAACCACAAACAAAAAAACCCAAACAACAACAGCAACAACAACAACAAAAACCCCACAAAAAAAAAAAACAAACAACAACAAAAAACAACCACCAACAGCAACAACAACAAAAAGCAATCAAACCAAAAAACAATAACAACAAAACAATACAACAACACATTCAAACAAAAAAAACCACAAACAATAAAAACAACAACATCAACACTTGTCTGTTGATTGCCGCCGTCTCTTTATTACGACATGCTCATATTAACTGATACTGATTTGCAGTGCACCGACGTTTACACGTAGTGAAACAACAATACAGCCCCAGGTTCTGCTGTTTCTTTTTGGGACCTCCATGAAGGTCGTGAAAATGCTGAAAAGTGTATGTCCGATTGGACTGTGTGTTATTTTAGACAAGACGTTCATGATTTTAATACTAATACTTATTTTCTGTTGTTCCTATATAAAAATAGGAGCAACTTTAATCATAATAATAATATTAATAATAAGTTCTATGGCGCTTACCTCAGGTAGAGATCTAGGCGCCTAACACATTTTAAAAATACAATTACAAAAACTGCATACAGTATTACACGCACACACGCACGCACGCACACACACACACACACACACACACACACACACACGCACGCACGCACGCACGCACACACACACTCACACACACACACACGCACACACACACATTCCAGGCACCACAACAAAACTACAACAGAATCCTCAGCAGTCAATGAATAATCAGTTGGGTAATGAAGTTGGAAAAGGTGTGTTTTTAGCGCAGATTTAAAAACGTCTTTTCAAGCACTGTGGAGGACATGGGGCTTGTCGTATCGCGTGCCACAGCATGCACATGATGTGGGGACGGGCGGGCCCCACATTATAGCAAAGAAGTAGCAAGATAAAATGACGTCACGCCTAGGTACCTTGCTTGAGAACGTACTTTTGGCGCCTAGCACCGTGTGTGTGTGTGTGTGTGTGTGTGTGTGTGTGTGTGTGTGTGTGTGTGTGTGTGTGTGTATGTGTGTGTGTGTGTGTGTTGGGGGGTGGGGAGGTGGGGTGGGGGTGGGGGGAGGGGGGCATGGGGGCAGCAACTACAGCCCACATTTGCGGACTGACAATCTTGGAAATTTATCTCCTGTTTCTTGTTTTGTTTTGTTTTATTTTTTAAAATATAAATTAAATCACATATTGACGAGGAAAAAATGGGTTGAGCCGCACTGGAGTCCGTAATTTATCTTAAATGTCTCAATATATTTTGCATACAACTAGATTAAGACAAGACATAGAATGAGTTCGTTAATCAGCATTGTAACTGCGTAATAATTAAATATTTTTGAAAACAAAACATTTTCACGGTTTTTCATTTTAATTATTTGGGATTATTCTTAAAATTGTTAAATCCTTCAATCTTCTCCTTAATACCCTCATGATTTTTTTTTTTTGTATTTACATAAGCCTACAGTTTGTCTCGGCTGTCCGGTACGATTAGATACAATTGTGATTTTTGGCACCACTTTTTCAGTAAGATTTGTTTACGAAACAAACTATCATCTCATAATACACGCAGGGTGTTTTTTTAAACAATGTTTCCACAAGCCTACTGCAGGATTAAGTCAAATTATGACATATATCTTCTGGGTGCGAAATTCAGCTAGAAATTTGATTTCTGTAATAAGTAAAACGTTACTGTTTGTACTACGATGAGTGACGCATAACATCACGTCGTCACTTTGAACACGGCGTCGTGAGACTAACGATACCACGATGTGCAGCTTGAAGTGACGTCATTTCGCTGCTCGTACTATTATTTTTATTCAGAATAGGTATCGCTACGCCAGCCCACTGAGCTTTCTAATGGCTGGAAGCGTCGTGTATCCGTCCGTCTTTATTTGTGTACGCGAGTGTTTCAATCAGAGGGTGGGTGAAGTTACAAGGGGATGGACCTGACGAATAAGCTTGAAAATAAGAACAACTTTGGGCTGTGGTCCCATCTTGTTTCTGTTTGAGTAGCCTTGACAGTGTCATGTGAAGACCACAGAGCACACATTATCGACCATTATCCACATTCAAACTCAAGTTTCTGTTTTTTTTTTCTTTTTTTATACTGATATCCGAAAATGTACGTAATTTATGTACAATTACACTTTGAAAAGTACCATGTAATTAAAAGAAGAAACGTATGTTTTCTAAATACAGTATACGACTTTACAGGGCATTCTGACGGAAAGGTACCAAAGCCTGTGTTGTTGTGTGTGTGTATGGGTGAGAGAGAGAGAGAGAGAGAGAGAGAGAGAGAGAGAGAGAGAGAGAGAGAGAGAGAGAGAGAGAGAGAGAGAGAGAGAGAGAGAGAGAGAGAGAGAGAGAGAGATGATGATGAAACGTTTTTATTCAGGATAAAAAGTTTTAGGCATAGCAATGCCTATCTTCCAAACTGTCCTGCTACTCTACACATATAAAAATACATCAGACGATACATCAAAAGATAAAACATATGTAAGTAAAAAGACCCATTCCCCTCCCCCCCCAAAAAAAAACCACCACTCAGAGGGAAAAAAAATAGAAATTAAAAAAATAAAAAAATATATATATATATATATATATATATATATATATATATATATATATATATATATATATATATATATATATATATATATATATATATATATATATATATATATATATATATATATATATATAAAAATATATACACAGGTATGAACCTGACATGTTAATGCAGACAGTCGAGCTATTACATAATCTGTAGCAACAGTAGAAGAGTATTAGGTAATAGGAAACTTGTCACTAACTATACGAATAGTAGCATAAGGGAGCCGAACATACTATTACTTCTGAAGTAAATATTTATGGAGGCGATCTTTGAAGACGCTAATCTTACAAATTGATTTCAGGTGTGGAGGTAACATATTCCACGCTTTAGCGCCTGAAAAAGACAGACTGGTTTTACAGATGTCTAATCTAATTTTTGGAAGGTGGATCGAACTATTTCTCCTGTTTTTCCTAGTATTGTCGGAAAATAGAGTTTTTAGATAGGATGGGGCTTTTCCGTGCATGATCTTGTGCAGTAGAACACAGCGATTAAATTCAAACTGTTTCTTAAATGTTAGTAACTTGAGAGATTTTAATTTTTCATCAGTCGAAGTAGGACTGGGAAGTATTAATTTAATGCCCCGACGATACAAGGAATTAACTTTTTTCATGTAAACTTCGCTGCATCCATCCCAGACGGTAGAACTGTAGTCACAATGCGTTTTGATATGCGCATGGAAAAAGAGTTTACGGATATCAGTATTAACTATATGGCGTAGTTTTGATAACAGGAACAGATTTTTGGAGATTGTTTTGCATATTGAGTCAGTATGCGGCTCCCAGCTTAATTGGTTGTCCACTATAACGCCTAATAAGCGATGCCTAGTTACTTGTTCAACAAGCTGCCTATCTAAGGAAAGTGTTAAAGGTGGTAGGCCATGCTGGTGTTTCTGACGTGTAGTAACTAGCATAATCTTTGTCTTTGGAATACTAATAATCATGTGATTATCACTGCACCAGCCTGCTACTTCATCAAGACTTTGTTGGAGTACCTTATTAATGGTTGTGATATCTTTATCAGATGTGTGTATGGTCGTGTCATCTGCGAACAGATTGCAGTTTGCGTCTAAATGAGATATGCACAGTGGCAGATCATTAATAAAAAGATTAAATAATAAGGGCCCTAGAATAGACCCCTGTGGAACACCGCAAGTTACTAAACCATCAGAGGAATACTTGCCATTTAGCAGTACTTTCTGTGTTCTGTCCCTGAGATAGGAAGATATAAAGGAGACAGTATTTGAGTCAATGTGATAGAATGGTAGTTTTTTTAGTAGGATAGAGTGGTTGACAAGATCAAAAGCTTTTTTCGGGTCAAGAAAGATTGTACCTGATACTTTATTGTCATTTATGGCAGAGAGCCATTTATCAATTAAATGATTGAGGGCAGTTTGGCACGAATGTAGAGGTCGAAATCCTGATTGTGCTGCAGTTATCAGATGGTTTTGCTCCAGAAATTTTAGAGTTTTGAAATACAGGATAATATGGAAATGGGCCTGTACTCGTTTAGGTTGCATAAATCTTTGCTTTTGGGAAGCGGGATTACCTTCGCTTTTTTCAGCTCGTCGGGAAAAACGTTATGTCTGATCGATAAATTATAAATAAAGTTCAGGGATTCGACGACGTAGGGCAGAGATAGTTTTAAAATCTGACTACTAATGCCATCTGGACCGCAAGACGATTTGTTCTTTAAACTGGAAATAGATTTGCCTACATCTAGGACAGTCATAAGCGGTACTAAAAATGGGCCGCAGGCTCTCTGTTGACTATGGTGACGTAGTTGATGAGAGCAAGTGTAGTTTACAGGGTTAGGTGTATTTGACTTCGCCAGAGTTTGAGCAACAGTTATGAAGTGAGCGTTGAATGCATCAGCAGTAAGATCGGGCGGAATATTAGGCGATCGTTTACTGTTACCTTTGGTGAAATTGTTTATTACTTGCCAGACTGAACGGATGTCTTTGCCGTCGGCAATAATTTGTTCTGCATTTTGCCTCTGTGCTTTACGAACTAGAGATTTGACATGGTTTCGCTGCTTCTTGTATTCAGTAAATTTCTTGTCTCGTTTTAATTCATCTCTTACTTCCATTGCTTGTTTTATCTCACCAGAGAGCCATTTTGGCATAAGAGGATATTTGACACGTTTGATGCGCTTAGGCGCGTGTCTATCCAGAACGGCGAGAAACAGCTCGTACCAGCGTGACAGGGCATCGTTAGGGTTTTTGCAGTTTTTTATATCATAAAATGGTACTAAAGATAGTTCATATAAAAAAGCAGTTTAGTCGAAATTTTTTAAAACATCTATACATTATGGTAGTGTGTCCTTTGATTGACTGTTTAGCTAACCTAACAGACAACGTAAAACAAACAGGAAAGTGATCACTAATAGAAATATTAGGTACGCTAACATTTTTTACAACGCTGACATTTGTGCTATATACATGGTCTATCAGCGTTGAAGATGAGGAAGTCACTCTAGTAGGTGACTGGACAAGCTGTTTCAACCCTAAAAAATTCAACATGGATCTCCACGAAGTGTGTCCTTGCTTTTGCAAGTCTATGTTGAAGTCTCCCAAAATATGTACATCACCTTTGGACTCCTAAACCACATCCATCATTAACACAAACTCGTCCTGCCAGGAGGCTGAGGCCGCTGGGTTTCTATATACAAAACCTATAAGAACAGGCGAGGACTTGGTCGTTTTAACTTCTAACCACATGCACTCTATATTAAGGGATTCTAAATCACAACGCCTCTTTGCATAGTTGTTGATGGAATTGTGTACGTACACAGCTAGGCCAGTATGTCCGGGGGCAGATGTATCTCGCCTGAGAATGGAGTAATTGTATATAGCTATGGCATGGTCACTAATGTTAGCTGTTAGACGAGATTCCGTAAATCCAAAAATGTGAAATGGTGAGGACTGGTTTAGGAGAATAGTTATATCTGGTATTTTGTGACAAAGGTGATACACATTAAGATGACCGATATTTAAAGAATGAATGCTGTTGCCACCTGTAGACATATTAAAGGCGAACGTATAGATAGTCAAGCAGAACAGAGCAAAAACAATAATAACAGCAAATACAAAAATAAACAAAAACAAAACAAAACAACAACAAAAATAACAATGTGTGGGCTGAAGAAAAAAAAATCGTATAGACACCTAGCGTGTAATTACACAACACAAAGTGTCTAAGTATCCAATTGGTACTAGAGGAGTTCCAATAGTCAAGAGCTGTAGGCGGTTCAAACAAACTATCACACGCTCAAACAATCTTCACACGTGACTGCTGGCGGTGACTAGTGCAATCACAGCAGACAACACGCGGTCAATACAATCCGTCACTCCTTTGTTTGGATTAGCTGTGTCGCCAACTGAGAAACCACTCGAGTATATTATTGTTTCAGCCTG
>BTPG01000002.1:9895322-9935322 GCA_036245525.1 Semisulcospira habei | reverse complement strand
AGGTTCGAACCAGGAACAATAAGCTTAATACCTTGCCTGTAAAGGGATTTTTTTCAAAATAAATATCTCTACAGCCGTCCCATATATTGGACGCATAGTTACAGCTAACACGCCAATAACTTATCACGAATTGTAAGGCATACCTCCAGTAGCGATCTGCTTCATAATGGGATTTTAAAGGTAATTTTTTCCGATACAACCAGTTATCAACGCTGTGTCAACGTGAATGTTCTACACGTGCCAGAGTTTACCACTGTCTCCTAGCTCATTCTGCCCGCGACACACCACAGCAAGATATGGCCTGACCACGATAGTTCAAGGGTGGTGGCAGAATAGCTTGGCGCCCGTAGGCGCCAAGCTATTCTGCCACCACCCTTGAACTATCATGGTCGATCTGTCTCCTGAATTGTAATGCAGTCCTCAGAGGGTAACTCTAAAATGTGGGTATTTTGTACATCGGGGAAAATGAGTTAAGCGTAATGGGGCGGGGGGGGGGGGGGGGACTCTCCTGCGCACAAAGGAGAAGCAGAGCAGGAAAGTCTTTTAAATTACGATATTCAAGCTTAAAAAATTACGGTCGTCATTGTGCAAACAATTATTGTAAAACAAAAACTAAACATTTATAAAAGAGACATTGCGAAGCTGTGACTGTCTGGTGCGAAGTTATGCCTGTCTGGGGCGAAGTTATGCCTGTGTAGTGCGAAGTTAATACTGTGTGGTGCGAAGTTATGAATGTGTTGTGCGAGATTAATATTGTGTGGTGCGAGATTAATATTGTGTGGTGCGAGGTTGTGACTGTGGTGCGAAGTTGTCAGGGTGTGGTGCGACGTTGTGACTGTATGGAGCGAAATTGTCAATGTGTGGTGCGAAGTTGTGACTGTGTGGTGCGAAGTTGTGACTGTGTGGTGCGAAGTTGTGACTGTGTGGTGCGATGTTGTGACTGTGTGGCGCGAAGTTAATATTGTGTAGTGCGAAGTTATGAATGTATTGTACGAAGTTAATAATGTGTGGTTCGAAGTTGTGACTGTGGTGCGACGTTGTGACTGTTGTGCGAAGTTGTGACTGTGTTGTGCAAAGCTGTGACTGTGTGGAGCGAAGTTGCGACTGTGTGGTGCGAAGTTGTGACTGTGTGGTGCGAAGTTACGACTGTGTGTTGCGAAGTTCTGACTGTGTTGTGCAAAGTTGTGACAGTGTGGTGCGAAGTTTTGACTGTGTGGTGCGAAGTTGTGACTGTGTGCGACTAAACTCATACTGTATGGTACGAAATGAAGGGCTGTGTGGTGCGAAGTTGTGACTGTCTCGTGGTACGTTATGACTGTTAGGTGCGAAGTTGTGACTGTGTGGTGCGAATTTGTTACTGTATGGAGCGATGTTGCGACTGTGTGGTGCTAAGTTGTGACTGTGTGGTGCGAAGTTCTAACTGTGTAGTGCGAAGTTCTGACTGTGTGGTGCGAAGTTATGACTGTGTTGTGCATAGTTGTGACTGTGTAGTGCGAAGTTATGACTGTGTGGTGCGAAGTTATGACTGTGTGGTGCGAAGTTATGACTGTGTGGTGCGAAGTTGTGACCATCTGGTGCTAAGTTGTGACCATCTGGTGCTAAGTTGTGACCATCTGGTGGGAAGTAATGAATGTGTGATGCAAAGTTGTGACTGTGTGGTCGTGCGAATTTATGACTGTGTTGAGCAGGTCGCTTTGAAATGTGGTGTTTGAATGCCGGAAAACGAAGGACTTTTGTGCTCTTCTTCTCCTTGTACTCATGAGAGTTCCACCAGCTTCGCACAATAGTCAGTGGCAACCTCTGGCATTCATGATATTGGTAAAAGATGGGTGGAGAAGCCTCAGCTGAGGCAAGACAACATTGTGTCGGCGAATGTTAGCAATCAAAGCCGGCCATGGTTTATATCGCTTTACTTTTTAGTGACGTGAAAACACGAAGACCGCTCAATTGCAAGAGTCAACCTAATGTGGAAAAGGCCATCGAGCCGACGTCGGTCCTATGTCTTTTTGCGCATGGGGAAAGTACCTCATGAGTCCGCCCAGTTCTCAGTCTCTTGCTGGCAATATTATATCTACGTTCCTTACACGGATGAACCATTTAGCGTTGACATTGTTAGCATTTTAGAGGCATTTTTCTTCTTCATGCGTGGACATGCACTTGTCACAGTAATGTGCCGGTGGCTGCAGGCCATGAATAATTGTAAATGCGTGGGTTTTTTTGGTTCTAATTCTTCTTCTTTTTATTTAATTTTTATGTGATGTAAATTGTTCCTCGCTTGCTCTCTGTGGGGAAGGGCGCTTTAAAAAAAAAAAAAACAACAACAACAACAAAAAACAACAACTATGTATCATTATTATTTTTACACGCGGTGAAGGTGGACACACTCTTCCTGATGGTGCAAGACATGCGTGTGCAATGGAGAGAAACCACCACAGGCTTCACGCGTCGTGGACCTGGTGAGTGGACTGTGAAGAAAGCCGTGCGCGAGTGGGAGAGACTGGGCGCTGCAGCGAACAGAATAGTGTTTGGGGTTTCCCTCGGGGTGGACAGGTCGGTGCATCACTCTAGTATCACGATTGTTGTTGCTCTTGTCATTATTATTATTATTATTATTATTATTATTATTATTATTATTATTATTATTATTATTATTATTATTATTATTAATATTATTATTATTATTATTATTATTATTATTATTATTATTATCTCATTCTGCCCTCGACACACCACAGCAATATATGGCTCTACCATGATAGTTTAAGGGTGGTGGCAGAATAGCTTGGCGCCTATTGGCGCCAAGCTATTCTGCCACCACCTTTGAAATAGCTTGGTCGATCTGTCTCCTGAATTGTAATGCAGTCCTGAGAGGATGACTCCAAAATGTGGGTATTTTGTACCTCGGGCACAATATTACTACTACTACTACTACCACTACTGCTACTACTACTACTGTTACTGTTACTAATACTACTACTTCTACTACTTGTATATTACTACTGTCGCTACTGATACCTGTATTGTTGTCGAGGATGAGGTTTTCTTACACACCTCCTTGTTTGCTGCCGTTCAGCGGAAAGGCTGTATCACTCACGTTGTATAAAGCTTGACTATAACAGGCGTGTGTGATAAAGCCCGGGTGCATGAACGGACACGTGTGCGCAATACTGTTATTTATAAAATTTGGTCAACGAAAAAGGTTCGGGCACACCCGATATTGAAACTTGACCTACTTTCAGTTCACGTGCAGTGACGCGATTTTATAGTGACAACTGCATTATGACACTCTGGCGTCATGTATTGCGCTATTACGCCATCATCTAGGAACATTTGTCTGACACCCAAAATAATCACGTCACATTACAAAGTAAATGACGTCATGTTCTTTGCCAAAGACACAATGGCTGCTGTGTTGTGGATAGGCGTGAGCCGAAAACCAACTCAAATATGATTTATGCCAAGAAAAAGATGAGACATATAATTCTTATATCGGTGTTTAGGTGATACTGAGAATTTCACATTCGTGGTCTTAAAACCTTATTCTTTCGCTCGTAAGATAGGTTTTAAAACTACTCGAGTGAGATTCTCAGTATCACCTAAACAACGATGTCAGACTTTATATGTACATTCTTTGTTATCAGGTATAGCCTACACAGCGGACGCCGCGAGACAGCGAGTCCTCTCCGCCAGTCTACAGTTAGTTTTCACCTTGAAAAGCGAGTCACAGATTACGTCTACGGGCCCGGATACAGCCTCCTGAACTTGTCACCGGACTATAGCGACACTGTGACTTTAACAGAGGGCACGCAGAGTCTGACGGAGAAAACGATCTTCCTAGCGGCCGTTGGTCTTGGCGGCATCTGGTTGACTGATCTGAACTACGATGACGCTGAAGGTTCAATTTCCCCTCAACTCAGCTCCTCCTCCTTCTTCCTGTCCTCTACTTCCTCCTCCGCCATCTTCCTGGCCTGGACTGGCGACACAATCAATGTTCTGTTCACACATAAAGCCCTGAAAGACTACGACAGGATGTGGATCGACCACGATATTTCAAGGTTGGTGTCAGAATAGCTTGGCGACTCTAGGTGCCAATCTATTCTGACACCAACATTGAAATATCACGGTCGATCTCTCTCTAGAACTGTGATATAGTCCTCGAAGGATATCTACACAATTTGATAATTTCGTTCTCAAGGCTTACGAAGTTAAGCTGGAGGTTAATGTTTTTGTTTTTGTTGTTGGCGTGTGGGCCCAAAATTCTGGCAAAGAAGTAACAAGATAAGAACGATACCATGTCTAGTTTCGCAAACCTTGCTGTAGAACGTACTGTTGCACTTCTGGCGCCAAGCAAGCGCCAGAAGTGTGTGTGTGTGTGTGTGTGTGTGTGTGTGTGTGTGTGTGTGTGTGTGTGTGTGATTGTGTGTGTGTGTGTGTGTGTGTGTGTGAGAGTGTGTGTGTGTGTGTGTTTGTGTCTTTGTGTGTGTGTGTGTGAGAGAGAGAGAGAGAGAGAGAGAGAGAGAGAGAGAGAGAGAGAGAGAGAGAGAGAGAGAGAGAGAGAGAGAGAGAGTGTGTGTGTGTAACAAAGCCAGTTGATCCACATTGCAGTCCGTAATTTTTCTAATTTTTACTAGAGTTCGTTTCCCAGCGTTGTAGCTCTTCAGCATTTGTTTTTAGTGATAATTACTTTTTTTTAAAGAAACAAATTCACGTTTATTTGGAATAATTTATGATTATTTCCTAAACAAATTGTATCTTAAAAAAACAAAAAACAAAAAAAAAAAAAAAAAAAAAAACCCCACAACAATCTTATTATTAATGATGCATCGAATGTTTATAAACCGTATTTACATAAGCCTACAATTTGTCTCTGCTGTCGGGTACGATTAGGATAAAATTGTATTTTTCGGCACCACTGTTCGGAAGTTATTTTTAAAACAGCTAACATAACTCTGATTTTTCTTTTACGAAAAAAAAAAAACCCAACCTATCTTCTCATTAATACTCGTAGGATTTTTCACAAATAGTGTTTCCATAAGCCTGCTGTTTGTCATGGCCATGGGGTAGGAGTAGATTATATTGTGACCTGTAAGCCCTAGGTGCGAAAATCAGTTGAAAAATTGCCAAGTTTGATCGTCTAATACGTAAAATGTTAGTAGTGCGATGTATGACGTATAACATCAAGTCGTCACTATGAACACGGTTTCGTGGGACTAACGATGCCATGACGTGAAGCTTGAAGTGAAGCTGCTCGTGTTATTTCTTCAGACTAGCTATCGCTACGTCAGACCACAGAGCTTACGAATGGCCGGAAGCACTGTATACGTCTTTATTTATGTGTGCCAGTTTGCGTGGATCAGAGGGTGGGTTAGGGTGGAAGGAGATGGATCAGAAGAATAAGCTTGAAAATAGGAACAACTTTGGGCTGGGGTCCCATCTTGTTATTCACACGTAGCACGGGCTCGTCCTGAGAGAGCCTTTGATTTGAGCGTGAGTTATCCCCTTCCCTGCCACTGGACGTACATTGACGTACATTGACGTACATTGACGTACATTGACGTACATTGACGTACATTGACGTACATTACGTTTCTGAAATCTTGTTTCGTTCAACGAGCAAAAGCCAAAACTTTCCAAGAAACATCGATACAATTCTTTTTCAGCAAGAGACATAGATCCTAATCAGCCCCCGCAATCGCGGGGGCTGAATACGATCTATGTCTCTTGCAGTTGGATCGTGTTCACCTTATCTCTTTTGTTTTTCTCCTCCTTCTCCTGAACATTGTCCTCCTGCTCCTCCTACTGCTACTCACAAATCTGATAGGTGAGACTAGCGCTGGTAGAACAGCACACTAATCAAGGCGAATTACTCTGCGCTGGACACCCACATAGTTAAATCCACTGTCCCCTCCTATCAGGCACCCAATGCCAGCCCACAGAAAAATACGCAGGTAAAGAACTAGACTGTCATATACATCCCTTAAAAAAGGGATGTCCAGCGCTGAGTATATCCTCTTGGTATGTGTACTGTCCTACTGCTACTGTTGCTGTTTGGTTGTAAATTTGTTTTTTTCCCGGACGTTAAAGTTATATTGCCCAGGATCAAGCATCTCAGCACAGTGAGAAAACAGTCCGCAACAGACACTGTTGACAATAAGTGTATGAATACTTTGTGTACTATCTCAGAGGTTTATGATGTAAGTACAATGCCAAAAGTCGAACTCATCTTTTGCAGTGTGTATTGTTTTGTACCCGAGTCGCGGATTTATCGTCTGCATCGGCCTGTTTTTGAATTTATATGCATATTTATGAGCCTACGTCACAAGGCCTCAGAACCCGGCTGACTCTCCGTGTATCGCAATAATGCAGGTCATGAGGTCATCGGTATGGCCGTGTACACATGTGTCAGTGTCTCTTCGTCTTGGCTTGACTTCGCGAACGAAGATTTTATAGGAGTTGCCCACGACGTCTGCAGGCTTGTTCGTGGCTGCGGAGGCCAATCCGAGACAGGCAGGTTCGACCGCAGTGGCTGCAGGGGAAGGTCTGGCCAGGGTTCTGAGCTGCGGCATCTCTGTTTTTTCTCCTGAGCCGCTTGTCCTTAAGGCTAGCTCTGCGAGAGTCCTCAAAGGAGACAGCTGCCTTGTAAATGGTGGAGCGCCAGGTGTCACGGTCCGCAGCAAGCGAAGACCACTGGTGGTGGTCGATTTGGCAGGCACTAAGTGACTTCTTGAGACAGTCTTTGTATCTCTTCTTTGGTGCCCCTCTGTCACGGTGTCCAGTAGCAAGCTCGCCGAACAGGGTGATCTTTGGTAGGCGATGATCCTCCATCCTGGAGACATGCCCCGCCCAGCGGAGCTGTGTCCGCAGCAGCAAAGCCTCGATGCTCACAGTTTCAGCCTGTTCAAGGACCTCGACGTTGGTGACATAGTCACTCCAATGAATGCCCAGGATGGTACGCAGGCAGCGCTGGTGGAAGCGTTCGAGGAGTCGTAGTTGGCTGCGGTAGAGGGCCCAGGACTCGGAACCATACAGCAGGGTGGTGAGGACCACAGCTCTGTACACGCTGATCTTGGTGCCTGTTTTCAGCTGTTGATTGTGCCACACCCGCTTGAAAAGTCGCCCGAAAGCACTGTTCGCTTTTGCCAGCCTGCTGTCAAGCTCCTTGTCCAGCTTGGCGTCCGACGTGATAATGCAGCCAAGGTAAGTAAACTGGTGCACTGACTTTAGTTCAGACTCGCCAATGGTGATGTGAGGAGCGCGATACACTGTCTTGGGTGCCGGCTGATGGAGGACCTCTGTCTTTTTCAGACTGACCTCGAGTCCAAAGAGCTGGGCAGCATCTGCGAAGCAAGACGTGATGCGCTGCAGGGCTCTCTCTGTGTGTGCAACGAGGGCAGCATCATCAGCAAAAAGCAGCTCACGAATCAGTTGGTCTAGGGTTTTCGTGTGGTCCTGCAGTCGTCTGAGGTTGAACAGGCTGCCATCGAGACGATACCTGATGTACACTGCATCGTCATCATCGAGGTCCACTGTGGCCTGCTTCAACATCATGCTAAAAAAGATGGTGAAGAGGGTCGGTGCCAGCACGCAGCCCTGCTTTACGCCGTTTTTATGTGTCAGTGTACACCTGTGCTGATGTTCTGCATCCCTTTGACGTAATTTTCCACGAGAATGTAGAATAAACCTTCCATACTCGCTACGTTGTCAAAATCACATTGCGGGTTCCGTTTGACCTGCTAGTATTTCGTACTAGTAACGATCGTGCTGCATCGTCAGTGCACGGCCGAGGGCGTGGCTAATTCGACTGTCTCCGAGCAAAGAGACTGAGCGAGCGTCCACGATGACTAGTTTGACCTTTGATCCTTTATCCCTCGGAGACACGAACGGAACATTGGTATTGATTCACAGAGCAGTAAAGCGACAAATTCCGCGGGATGGGCGGTCAAGTTAAGCTCTTGCTTTACGTGTTGCCACATGTCCATATTTCCTTGTCCGATGTCAGTTCTACTTAGGGGTATCTTGTCTCTCTTCTTCTTTCCGCTGTTCAATTCCGTCCGAGTCTGTCATTGTCGGCGCGAGTCGACTAATGATACTGTATTTTTTTCTTCGCTGGTTCATCCGCCATCTTGTCTTTGATTGGTTATTATTATGTAGATGACCTAAGGTCGCATAGAATAGTTATGACGTCAGCTACCGTCGCCTATCACAAGCAATCTTTTCATGATGTCCTGTCACAAATTTCCGGTGGGCCTGTTTTCGCTTTGAACGGACAAAAGAAAGCATTTGTTGGGACAATAGGGTGGTCACTGTCTAAGTGGGTATGTATACTGAAGCTCGGTAAAAGTTTTTTTTTGCGAACTGAAGCTTTTAAACAGTTCAATTGTGCCTTTCTATTGAGAATCTGAAAAAATTTGAAAGAAAACATTTTCAGCATGAATTGTTCATGGACACTGTTAGTGGAAATATTTGTCGTGGTTTGACTAAGGAACACACAGCATGTGCTTCTGTTGTTGTCAGATTGTGCTGCTCAGTAATGTTGGTTCAAAATCAAAGACTGGCGCGCACTAGGATTCCCAACTCTGTTGCAGGCCAGAGTATTCGATCAAGCTCCAGGCCCATTAAACTCCCGCTAACGAGAACTGCAGTCGAAGCATGCGCGCTGACCCCGGACTCTGACAGCCATCCAGATTCAGCCACGTCACACAAGTTGAACGCGATAGGGGAGATGACCCAGGAAAAACCCGCGTGCAGCGTACTGTTCTGTTTGTCTGAAATGGGCAGCGCCCAAAGCGTACTGCGCGTGCAGGATATCAATGGCTCATTCTGTACGCACTTGGCTTACGTGTCCTTCGTATTGAGGAAGTGGAGCGTGGGCCAACCCATTTCCATGCTACCTATTTCCAGCTCCAATCAACTGGTGACGTTATTTTCTGTCATGTTTTGAACCTGTACGTTTAACACATTCTGCCCCAGGGCCGAAATCTCCACAATTTTGAAGTTGTCCTAGGAAGGAAAATCAGTATTACAACTCTAGAAACAGATCGAGCGTGATAGTTCAAGGGTGGTGGCAGAATAGCTTGGCGCCTATGGGCGCCAAGCTATTCTGCCACCATCATTGAACTATCATGCTCGATTCACGTCTTGATATGGCGAGTTGGGGCTGAATGAGTTAAACATGTCTGAAGGAAATGGCGAGAAAGACAAAAACAAAAAAAGAAGCACACATAGAAAAGACACTTTCATAACAATGTATTAATATGTCGGTTTAAATTTGTTTCGCAACAGACATAGAAACAAACACACAGTTTACCAGTTATATCTTTTCCTTATCGGAAACGTAGCTTCAGGTCACGAACAGATAAGTAGCAATTTGTATACTTACAAATACATCGTGTTCTGGCTGTATTTTCTATGCGTGACAGTTCTTCGTTGGGATATTCTTTGCATTTTGCATGTTTGGCAGTCACCAGTGTGGTCTGGACTTCGGAATGAAATAGCGATATTTTTTCTCACACGCACGCAGACGTCGGCATCAGTGTGCGCGAATCCCGCTAATTCCCACGTAAGGACGAGCGTCTGTTGCACAGTGGTGCCCCAGCGTTTTCCTCTGTCCCCTGTCAGCTTCTTTTTTTCATCGAAACTTTGCGTCGACACCAAGTGAATCTTCTGCCGTTTCATTGTTGACTATACAGCGAAGACAAATACAACGCAAGTATGTTGTACTTGTTCTTTTTAAGCGTGCTTCTTTCTTTGTTGCACTTTACACGTTTGGCAATCAGCTTTTCGTTCTAGGCGTTGTTGGCGAGAGAGGTGGCGGAGTTAAAGAAGAAGTACCCCCACTTGGTCTTGATGCTGGGAGTGGAGGACCCTAAGAGCGGCGACTCTCTAGAGAACGTCAACTTCCGGGAGCTTGTCCTGTCAGATGAGGATATGGAAAGGATTGCTCTGCACGCTGTGGTCATGCTGCGCGACCTACATTTTGACGGCTTGGATTTTAATTTTAACTACCCACCCTATGACAAGTAAGGTCATACTTCAGCATTATACAGACCTGTTGGTGAAAGGCTAGTAGTCTAGCAGCTTACGCAATTTCTGCAGAGGTAAGTAGTTCGTCAAAAGAGTAACAATGGTTTGCAGATACGAAACGAAAGTACTAATGCCATATGGTTTATGCATGGCAACAATATTTGTCCTTAGCATGGAGACATTTGTTGTAGAAGTGTTTTTCGAAAGCTATTTTTCGATGTGAAGGAACCAGTCCTAGTACACGGCCCGGATAAGGTGCAATACATTTTTTTGTGCATAACATTGAACATTTCAAGCATACAAGTTACAAGTTTATTCCAGTGAGTAAATTAAAATCACGAGCAAGTAAACCTGCATACGTATTTATGATAAAATAAGTTTTTAAGTATTTTTTTTTAATGCAATAAGCATACTCGCGTCGCTAGTTTCAAAATGGCGGTCAGCGAGATGCCTTCGAAAGAAGTCAATCAGACGCGCACGGTTGATGCAGCTTTACTTTGCTCCTGAAGTAAAACAGACATTATTTTCGATTTGAACTTTGAAGTATATCTTATCAGCATCAACTACGTTATTTTTCCTGGTCTTGAAAACAGCCTTTCCCATAGAACTCGGTCTTTTGTGGGAGTAAAGCATATCGAAAGTAAGCTCCCTTTGTGCATGTTGTGCATTGTGTCTGCCGACCATCTTAAATATTCTAAAGACTTTTTGTCCGGATACAACATGCATGTTGTTCGTCTGTTTTCCAAGCTAACGGCTCTAAGTGTAGGTCTGCTCTTTTGGTTTTTTTTTGTTAGTGAAGATGGAATTTTTAACTGGTCATGCACACTCTTATCCGACTGGTCTTAGGCACAAGCCAAGTAGAGTCAAATCCAACTCCGAATCGTTTCCATCTAAATCACCATTTTCAACTAAACACCTAAATATAAAAAATTTTAGTTTTTGCAACCCATTCAACCTATCCGCACTCAAGTACTCACAAGAACTCTTATGACCAAGCTTTGTCGGGAATGTATGAGACACAATACAGATAGTAGCTTTCTCCATTATATTACATGTTTTATTTATTTATTTGTTATTGATTCATTTATGTATTCTCTTACATATTTATTTATTATTTATTATTTTAATTATGGATGGAAGGAATTGCTTGATGCACATGATCACTAGTGGTATGGTAGTGGCCACCAAGGAGAGGAAATTTGTTTTCAAAATGCATACATCTGTGCATGTTCATAATCTATCCTTCACTTATCATTCATATTCATAGGTCCCGGGTATCTCCGACTTATTATAATTATTAATTTATTATTGTGTTTATTTTTTATTTGTTTGTTGTTTGTGATGTATGTCTGCACATATACATCAGCATACAATGATTGATTGTAGATTGCTTAACGTCCCGACTGCAACAAGACTTTCTCAGGACGTGCCTGCACTGCTTGTAAAAAAAAAAAAAAAAAAAAAAAAAAAAAAAAAAAAAAAAAAAAAAAAAAAACACCACAGAATATTAAATGTATGTCGCCAGCCAGTCTAATACGCTAAATAAACCTAACCAGACCAATATCAAGAGCTACAGGCAGTGCAGAGAGTAGAGAGAGATTAAGAAAGGAAAATACAGGTGAATGTGCCAAGGGTAGACAGAAAAACATGCCCCGGAATAGAGGGGAAAACCCACCCTGTGGGGCTGACCATGGTGACCCAGGGAACTAAAAAGTAGTTAACCCCACCCAAAGCGGAAACACATTATCCTAAAAGGCGAGGTCTGACAATAATGAAGAATCAAACATCAAGAAAATCATCACTAGCAAAAACACACAATAAATATATGTACACAAAATAATCACTACTTACAGGGCACTCGACCCGCAGTCCAGTTTCCAGAAACACAGTGAAATACTTGACGTGAAGCCGGCACACTACAAGCTACACGAACTCTTAATGGTACGCAAATACTCAGTCTGCTAAAAGTGCGCCGGATGCTCGGCATTAAGTAGGCATAGCGCGGGCCTCTAAGAGAGCAACTCCCTCGCGCAGGCGAAACAGCTCGGCCAGACCAAAAAAAAAAAAAAATAGCAAAAACTGTGCTAGTTGGTAGCTGAATAAACGTTAAATAACTAGCGAACTATACATTCAATACTAATAAATCTTAGCATTTCCAAAAGGGAATTTTAAGGGCTTTTAAATGAATTAAATTAGGAAAAGCTTAACACTAAGCTGAATTTAATATGATTTTATAATGACTGCCGCACAAGGGAAGTGAAACGCGAAACAGCATGAAAAACGTAAATCTAACTAAGACTGGTTACAGGTCGTACACAGCCAAATAGATATTCTTAAAGCAGGAACTGTGCTGAATCTAATGACTATCGAAACAGCTTTCTACGTTTAACAGAACGGAAGCTATGAAGCTTCCAAAATAAACAGAAAGCACAAGTTACAAAACCATTTACTAAAACAGAAGACTCGTCGCGCCACATAAGTGGTGCCGACACGGCTATCGGATGAACGGAGGAACCTCAGACGTGGACTAAAAATAACTACATGGGGACAGAGGCTTATGGCGCTCTGCTACACAGGTGCCGTGAACTTTAAATTTCGAACTAATCAATAAATTAGAAGTACCCATACAGATTGACCATGATAGTTCATGGGTGATTCCAAAATAGCATGGTGCTTTCAATACAGCAAAAGGCTTTGATATTCATGACAAATGCATATGGTCATGAGACTCCATGTCCATTACAAAGTGATAGGACTGTATATACCCACTCTATAAAATTTCCCCTTCCTTAACACATGTACTGATATGTTGTATAACAAGCAAATTATTATTCATAAACTTGTTGGATATACTTTCCTTCCAATAATCCCTTGCAGACCAGAAAGACCCAATATTATGTCCAAATATTGCGAAATTGACCACTTCAGCACCTATGGCGGTAATCGGAAGGACTCTGGTAAAGTTTTGTTTTGGACTGCGTACATACATTATATTGAGCAAGATTTTGCTTGATATAGTGCCGAAAAACAGAGAGATGTGATTACTTGACCCGAATCAAATGTCCTCGTCTTAGGACGAGGACATTTTCTTTCGGGTCTTGTAATCACATCTGCCTGTTGTCGGCACTATATCAAGCAAACTGTTGCTCAAGATAATATAATATAGGAATCGTGCTAAAGACAGTAAGCACGCCTGTTTGTCTCCAGCCAGTAGACGTCCCTCAGCTCCTCTAGCTTGCTGGCGCACGTAAGTCATCTACACAGTGCGGAAAGTCATCTGGCCGACGTCAGTCAGTCAGCCAGCGCACGGCTGTGATTACTGTATACACGACTTGGCGCATGTCCACTGAGACCAACGTCAGCCCGAGGGTGTTTTGCTTACTGGATACGTGAACAGATATCGGGCCGGAATAGCAAAGATACCAGTAGAGGAAATAGTAGTACCAGTAGAAGAGGAATGATTAATGGTAACCCTGTTGTTCATGCTACCACATGTCAACAGTACCGGTGGGAGCATGCACGAGAGAGTTATTCGAGACGTGCCCGCATCCGGATACGCGGCTAAAGCCACGTATCCGGAGGCGGCACGTCTCGAATGAGTTAACTCATATTGTCGTCTTCAGATTGATCAAGTTGTTGAGGACGTTCATGCGTGTGTTCAAGAAAGAAGCGGAACACAGCGGAATGTGGCGACTCAAACTGTCCGTCTGCATCCACTCTTCTCACGTTGGACACGCGGTACAGGAAATACGCGACATTGCGGCCATTGTTGATGTCCTGCGCTACGATATCACGACGTCCGGCGTGTCTGTCTGGGGTCAGCCAAAGGACAACGACGGGCCAGGCGAGGCACGCTTCAACTACAGTGCTGACATCCTCACTGCATTGGCGTGGTTTGAGAAAAACAAATTTAGACCGGAGAATATCGTGTTGTCTGTGAATTTCACGGGCTCGGCCTTTTACGTGTTACCTTTGCCTGGCAACAAATTTCACATTATCAGCCTCTTGTCTTTGCCGCACGGCAGAAAAGCAGGTTACTTAACGTATTACGAAGTCTGTCAACTGCGTGACACGCGTTCGTCTAGAGAGTGGTACTTAGCTGATAAGTCTGGACAGTTTCTGACGTATAACGACAGTGGGCAGATGGCTCTGGTCATTTTTGAGGATGAGACGTCACTAAGAGACAAGACTGCTGCCATCGCCAAGCTGGGTTATGCCGGCGTCTTTGTAGACAACATAGCAGCAGACGATTTCTCAGGGAAGTTTTGCGGTAATGGGGCGTTCCCGCTGCTGACTGCCATTGCTTCTGAGTGCGCTGAAATCAAACGGAAGACAAAAGTGACAGACGCGTCTGTTCAAAATCCAAAGGAAGAGCTGGCAGCCACCCCCTTAGCACGCTGTACGTACCTCGTTTGTTATTACAACAACCAGGCCTTACTGCGGCCAGGCCACGGCAAAATGTCACCTGGCGATATTGACCCCACCAGATGCTCACACCTCATCTACAGTTACGCCGTACTCAATGGCATTATGGTTCAAAACAGCAATCCCGAGGACGTGGGTAAAACCGGCATGTACGCCGAGATCAACAGGCTGAAGGACAAGAACCCTTCTCTGAAGACGCTTCTGTCAGTGCGTGTGTGCTCTGCATTAGGAGCGACCTTTCGTAACCTGGTCAAAGATCAAACATCCATGGATGGGTTTGCTATTAGTGTAGTTTCGTTTTTACATCAGCACAAGTTTGATGGGATTGAGATCGACTGTGGGGAGAACAACGGTCTAAACCTTGAGGCGGCGGACAGGGATGGTCTCAGTAACTTAATGCACACTGTGGCGAACAAGCTGAAGCGGGAGAATCTCCTTCTGGCGATCAAGCTGTCGGGCAGGCAAAGCATCATTCAGCGGTTGTACAGCATTCGAAGTATCTCAGCCGCAGTCGATCTGATCCTTCTCAACACGTACTCCTGGTACGACTGGCATGTGAGCGTCCACCACCACAGCCCACTGTTTAGGCGTCGTACCGGGCCAAACGCTGACATGAACGTCAACAACACTGTGCAGGCGGCGGTCTCTTTAGTGTTGAGTCTTGGAGCTGCTGCCCACAAACTGGTGCTGGGTATCGGTCTCTATGGCCACAGCTTCACGTTATCCAACCCGTACTTCTCCAAGCCGGGCGACGGGTCGCTATCTACTGGTAAGTCTTGGTATAACGCGTATGTCCACAATCCTGAGTAACGCTTCCTCCAGTTTAGAAAAGAAAAAGTACCAAGTAAGGAGAAACAAGATGGGAACCCCAGCCCAAAGTTGTTCCTATTTTCAAGCGTATCGCATCATTAGTCCCACGACGCCGTGCGACGGGTCGATAGCTACTGGTAAGTCTTCGTATAACGCGTATATCCACAATCCTCAGTAACACTTCCGCCAGTTTAGAAGAAAGTACCAAGTAAGGAGAAACACGATGGGAGCCCAGCTCAAAGTTGTTCCTATTTTCAAGCGTATCCTTCTGATCCATCTCATTCTACCCACTGAGCCAATCACACCGGCGCGCAGAAATAAAGACGGACACACGGCGCTTCTCGCCATCTTGGACGCTCTGTGGTCTGGCGTAGCGATAGTTAGTTTCAAGAAGATTTTTTTTTTAAAGTTAAACTTTTAGAGTTTTAACGTCTTTTGTCCACCACGAAGGTGATTTCAAAGACGGGGCACTGAAATAGGGTCTGAACAAATTTTGACCCAAGATGGATTCGAATCCGGTACCTTTCGGTCCAGAGACCAACACTCTACCACCGAACCATCCAGCTCCCCTTTAAGAAGAATTATAGCACGATCGGCGAAATGACGTCACTTCAAGCTTCAGGTCATGGCATCATTAGTCCCACGACGCCGTGTTCATAGTGAGACTCGATGTTATACTGTCACTCATCGCAGTACAAACATTTGGCGTATTAGAGGATCAAACTTTTAATTTTCTTGCTGATGTTCACACCTAGGGCTTACAGGTCACAATTTGACCTAACCCTACCCGAGAGCCGCGACACACAGCAGGCTTATGCAAACTACCGTTTATGAAAAAATCATGTGGGTATTAATAAGAAGTTACGTTAGCTGTTTCAAAAATATCTCAGAAAAAGTGGTGCCGCAAATCACAATATTAGTCTGATTACAAAGTAAAGTAGGTTATAGCACTGTCAGGGGAGAGAAATGTGCATGATCGACCAGTGATCGTAGATCTACTGTGGCCAAAGCACACACACACACACAAAAGAAATAGGAAAGAGAGGGGGCGCTAAGAAAGTGACTGAAAGCAATGCATATGGAAGCCCCCCCCCCCCCCCCCCCGAAGGGGCGTATCATATATCCACTGTTCCAGCCACTCAGTGTATGGACATTTAAATCTACGTCCCCCAAGGGGGCTCCAGATATTTAGCCGGTGTGGACAGCTGTATCGGTCTTAGCGACCTCTTCAGCACACCATCGGCAATAGGTTGGTTAGTTCGGGTTTAACGTCCACAGCACCGAGGTGATCATGGACGGCCCTGACGGGCGGGTTATGGGGGACAGGGAAATCTATTGCCTATGGAGTACGACCTGAACACTGATCAACTCAGGAGCACTCCAACTGTGCCACTTTGATTTACCAGGACCTTTCAACGGACATGCTATAATTGAACAAATCCGTTTTTCCCCCTGGATTGTGAGTCCAGCTACCGGGGCCGGGACGGGATTCCCTTCGCTCTCCTGCTCCGACGTTTAACCGGCTGAGCTATTTCGGACTCGCTACCATCGGCAATACTGGAGGAGGCAGGAAATTCTGCAATGACAACCACATTTTACTGTGGTGTCTGCAGGGGCATACATTTCATGCCACCACCTAGAGTTAAATTTCCATGCACCCTAAAAGAGAACCTACCAAAAGGGGGGAAGGGGTTGCAGTCGACATTGTAGTGATAAATGAAAAGAAAAGGGAAGACTGCCAGTGCTAATATTTTAGGAAGATTACAAAGTAAAGTAGGTTATAGCACTGTCAGGGGAGAGAAATGTGCATGATCGACCAGTGATCGTAGATCTACTCTGGCCAAAGGACACAAAAAATGTAGAGTCTGCCTTCCTAAATGAAGAATAACATATTGCGCCAGCTCATACACATGCAAAACACGGACGTGCTGTGATTCGTGTCAATTAGGAACATTATATAAAAACTGACAAGTTTGGTGCTTTTACGTCACTGTCACTGTTTGGTTCTTTTGATGAAATCAAAGAGTCGTACTTTTGACATTTTTTCCGCATTGAACTTTTATTTTCGAAAAACATGAAGAGCAAAGCTGGGTAACGAATTCATACAATGCCATTCTGCAAACTAGCCATATCCAAAATTCCATGTGTATAATCAAAATTGCGGACTCTAATCTATGTTAACCGATTTTCTATAAACGGTCTTTTATATCTTCAATAATACATCCAATTAAATATGCTCGGAGGTTCTCTTATCCACCCCTTTGAGTAAAGTATTTCGCCAAGTTTCAAACTTACGTACAGAAATGTTGGAGATTCTCGTGTTTACATACACAAAACACACACACACACACACACACACACACACACACACACACACACACACACACACACACACACACACACACACACACACACACACACACATACGGGCGCTTGGCGCTTGCCGCCAAAAAGACGTTCTAGCAAGGTTTGCCAGAATTACTGCCCCGGCACTCCCATAACGTCATGTGCATGCTCCGACATGCGCTCCGACGAACTTCATTTAAAAGGTGTTTCTATTTTTAAATAGGAACAACAAAAATACGGACTCAAATGGGGATCAACCGCTTTTTGTGAAACTGCTTTCTGCAACTCCTCAGATGTGAAAAAGCAAACACAAATCCTGCTTAAGACCTGATTCGTAATTATCAGACAGAAGAATCGTTTCTCTACGTCTTTGATACATTTTTTTTTTAGAAAAAAAAAATCAATCAGAATTGAATGACTGCATTTGTCGCCATGTTGCATACTATATGATTACATCATTGTGCCTAAGACAATGACGTAGTATTGAGAATTTATACGCAACATTCCCATCATGCCAGCCTGAATTCTGTTCTTTGAAGTCTGCGTACTTGTTTTTTTCACGTCACTACGGAACCGTAAAGCTAGGGCGATCGAACATTACTCGTTGACTAAAGTTACAACATGTTACTACATGTGCGGCCGACGTGTTGCATACTTATAGTAATAGACTTTTCATACAAGCCAATGTCAGGCGCTCTGTCAGACCCCTCCAACACCAGAATCGTGGTATCTATATTTTCCTCGCAAAATCAGTTCCACTAAAACGCTTAATAAGCGATGCCTATTTACTTGTTTTACATGCTGGCTATCTAAGGAGCGTGTTAAAGGTGGTAGGCCATGCTGGTGTTTCTGACGTGTAGTAACTCTTTGTCTTTAGAATACTATTAATCATGTGATTATAACTGCACCAACCCGCTACTTCATCAAGACTTTATTGGAGTACCTTATTAGTGGTTGCGATATCATTATCAGATGTGTGTATGGTCGTGTCATCTGCGATCAGATCACAGTTTGTGTCTAAATTAGATATGCACAGTGGCAGATCATTAATAAATAGATTAAACAATAAGGGCCCTAGAATAGACCCTTGTGGAACACCGCAAGTTACTAACCCGTCAGAAAAATATTTGCCATTTAGCAGTACTTTCTGCGTTCTGACCCCTGAGACAGGAAGATATAAAGGAGACAGTATCTGAATCAATGTGATAGAATGGTAGTTTTTTTTTTTTTTAGTAGGATAGAGTGGTTGACAAAATCAAAAAAATTTTTTCAGTTCAAGAAAGATTTACTGATACTTTACGACAAACGAGTGAGTGAGAGGCGCCTCATTGATACAAACAGACAAGTACTAGCAGACGTTTTCAGGAATAAAAAAGGGACGTTTTTATACAGATTTAAGAAAGGTGTACTGATGATTGCCTGCACGATAATTTCTTTTAGAGACTCAGTAGCGGGATATATCCAAATGTAGTTATATAATCACCTATAATTTTAGACTGTAAACATATAAACAAAATGATACTACCATCGTAAAATAAACTGATAGAAATGTGTGGTCGTGCAAATTTTTAAAGCTCTGCCTTGTATATTTATTAAAAAAAAACTGATTTAGCACAAAAATGAGAGGATTTGCACAGGTCATTAAATGATAAGTTTAGTGTCGAATAACTACATAATCTCTTGACTGAAAATATCCCCACTTGCTGTACTGATTAAACCCAATATCTAGTTTGTACAGATGATTTTACAGCTCTATTAATTGTATACTTTAGAATATATGCCATCCTAAAAGTCGAATAGCTAGCTCTTCCCATCGTAAAATTCTCAGCGAGTCAGTTCCCTGCAGACGTAGCAGCATAAGGACATGTGTTCCCTTGTGAAGTACATTTTTGGGGTAGATTGAAATAATTTTCACAGCCTCCCAAGCTAACAACTATAGATAAATTCGATACCGTTGGAAAGAGCATAAAAAGTACATTTGAAAACTGCGCGTGTTTGTGCATCAGTTTAGTGTGAAATCAAACCAAGTTGATTATTATGCAAAAGAACAAACATGGCGGAGCAAAAAAAATGAGAAACGTGGTTTTGGTAGCAACATTGTAAGCATAAGCAACGAAAAACCCACATTTACTCACCATCATGGCATCCGCCGTAAGATGGCCTTAGTCGCCTGCTCGGCGTTAAACCCAAATAACTAACTAACTAACCAACATTGCAGAAAAATGTATTCCACAAGCAAAGAAATCACACAAGATATCTGTCCCTTCTCGAATCACAATTTTACGAGCTAAAAATCACTGTTGAAACCCCGCTCATGAGGATCGAACAAGCGCATCGTCGGAGACGATCCAAGGCACGTTGTCGGTTACTTTGGGGTTGTTTCGACACCATCCAACAAGGGCATTCACTTTCAGATATTTTAGAAATGGTTGGTGCAACATATAGTGGTTGCTTCCCTTAGACCGATAACACTCTCTCTCCTCCTTCCAGTCCGCCCTCAAAACTCACCTCTTTCGACAGTTCTAGCACTACATCACCACACTCCCCACCCCAAGCTGACCGTCGTAATGTATTTTCACTATTTGTGGTACTTGAGTCATTGTCTAAAGCGTGCGCATGCGTGTGCGAGTTGTTAGTGCGCGCTTAGAGTTATAATTATTATAAGATAAGCGCATTATAAATACCGTAATTATTATTATTATTATTATTATTATTATTATTATTATTATTATTATTATTATTATTATAGCTGTGTTTCATGCGATTTTTGTAAAAACGCAAACCTAGAATACTAGCTACTCACAAACCAGATAGGTGAGGCTAGCGCTGGCAGAATTGTACAACAAACCAAGGGGAATTACACAGCGCTGGACAGACGAACAGTTAGATCGCCTGCCCCCGCCTATCAGGCACCCAATCGCCAGCCCACAGAGAAATACAGAGATCTAACTGTTCGTCTGTCCAGCGCTGTGTAATTCCCCTTGGTTTGTTGTGCTAGAATACTAGCGACTCGTCTATAGACGGCACGAGCATTAAAGCTATAACGTAAGCGTTTCGATGGCTGAGGGTTTGTTTGGGCTAACACTAAACAGTAAGCGTTCCGATGGGAAAGAGTTATGCTAACAGACTACACTCGTTCTCTTTCCGTGAAACACACGTTGCATTCTTACCGGATCCCGACTCAGTAAAGGGGCAGAGCCAAAATAAAGTAGGTCGGTCTAATATTTCATGAAACTGTGATGTAAAGTGACCAACAATAAAGGAATATGGCATCCAAGTACAGTTTCCAGGTACATATAGTAAATAGTGTGAGCCTGCCCACAAAATTAGGAATGCCAACTACAGCTCTGTAGGCCAGGCTGTCTGAAAACGCAAATCTTGGCTGATAAAAAACGGGTGCGGAAACCATTTCCGGAATGATAAAAATAATAATACATGGTATGTATATGGCGCATTTCTCATATTTATAATACAACTCAATGCGCATCCGAAAACCACACACACACACACACACACACACACATACACACACACACACACACACACACACACACACGCACGCACGTACGCACGCACGCACGCACGCACGCACGCACGAGCGCGCGCACACACACACACACACACACAGTCTGAAGGGGGTGGGGGTGTACAGAAAACCGTAGAGATTACACCAAAGTCTGCGAGAAGAGGTAAGTTTTTAACTTCACTTTTATCTGCGTAATATGGGAGGTATTTCTCAGCTCAGTCGGTAAGGAATTCCAAATTAAAGGAGCAGTATATCCAAAAGAGCGTTCACCGGCAAATGTGAGATGATGACAATACAAAAGAAAATGTCCTTTGATCCCCTGCAAGAGTTGTCTGTTCTCGGTGCTAATGACCATAACGATTATGGGATACTGCCTGCATAAAATGTGCTTTTAAAACGAAAACCAGCGTGGGGCCAAGGATATTTTGCTTATTGATCTCAGCATCCACTTGGGAGTCAGAGATCCTTCCGCGTTGTAGCGATTCCACGATAAACTGGCGGACGAGACCAAAGGGTTGACTGCCCGTGCTTGTATTGTATTGTATTCATAAGAAACTACCACTTAAGTATGAAAAGCGCTGTAAAGGGAGATAATCGTGCGATATCGACCAGTGATCATAGATCCGGTTTGGTCAAAGTACAGTAAGATAGAAAAGAGGGATGCTTCAAGTATGTGATCCCAGCAATGAATGTGGAACCCTCCACCCCTTACCCCCGCGGAGAGGTCGGAGTTCGGGTGTGTGGTGGTGGGGTGGGGGGGGGGGGGCGATCACTTATTCACTGGATTCCCAGCCAGTTGGTGCCCCTGGAGAGGGGGTGGGGGGGGGGGGGGAGGGCGGGTTGATGAATAGGTCGCCTAGAACGAAACAGCTGTCCACACAGGCAATGCAATCTAGACGTAGATTTAAATTCCATGCATTGAGGCGCTGGGAATCCAGTGAATATGTGATACTAGCTCCCCTCCCCAACCCACCCCTCTTCTGGCATGCTTCCATATTCATTGACTCTTAGGAGGGGATACCGTTGAAGGACAAGCAAGTATCGTCTTAAGTGGTGACATCACACGATCTTTTAAAGGCCATTTAATCCATTCAGCCCCGACGCACTTGTTGCAGGACATGAATCGACCATGATAATTCAAGGGTGGTGCCACATTAGTTTGGCGCCTGTCGGCGCCAAGCTAATCTGACACTACCCTTGAATTATCATGGTCGATCCATCTCCTGCAACAAGTGCAAAGTCGTTAGATGACGCTTCCAAAATGTGGGAAATACGTGCGTCGGGCTGAATGAGCAGTTAATCTAAGCGATCAACTTGCTGTTGCATCTGAGCCCTTGTCAATAAATGGGGTATCCTTATTGCAGATAGTTTTTGGATGTCAAGGCCATTTGAGCACTATCCAGCACTATGTACTGTCTCAAAATAAAATATGAGCGTATTTTAACAATAATAATAATAATAATAATAATAATAATAACAATAATAATAATAATAATAATAATAATAATAATAATAAAATAATAATAATGAAAATAATACATAGTTTTTAAATAGCGCCCTTCCCAACGGACAGCAAGCTTGGAGCGCTTTACAGCACATAAAAATAATATTAAAAAGGAGAAAAAATAGAACGCACTCGCTCTTTAAATAAACACCTGCTCTCATCATGTAGGCGCATTTCTAGCACGAAACACACACACACACACACACACACACACACACACACACACATACACACACACATACACACACACACACACACACACACTCACTCACTCACTCACACACACACACACACACACACACACACACACACACACACACACACACACACACACACACACACACACACACACACGCAGCCTACCTACAAGGGCTACTCATATACGAAAACAGCAAATATTTCCAGGCAGCACATCCAGACCAGACTAAGCAATTCTTGATATGCTGCCTGGAAAAGGTAGGTCTTCAAATCTCTTTTGAAGGTCATCGCTGTAGGGGATAGACGGACATGCAGTGGAAGTGAGTTCCAGACCTAAGGGGCCTGATAACTGAAAGAACGGGCACCAGCAGTTTTTAGGCTGACACTGTGCTGAACAAGCAGCTTCTGTGAGCTTGAGCGAATGTGCGATACAAGGGACAGGAAGCGTATTGTCATAGTGTTTGTATGCCAAAGTGGCCAGCTTGTACTCTATTCTCTGTTTGACAGGTAGCCAGTGGAGATGCTTTAGCAGTGGTGTGACATGATCAGTGCGGGTTTTGCAAAGGACTAACAGGGCTGCATTATTCTGCATATCTATACGCAAATAAAGAACAGAGTGTGATCGTTTCAGGCTGAATTTTGACAGTCAAATCTTCAAAGTTCTCTCTTATACAGTTAAATTGCACAATCCACTTGCAGTCAGTGCCAGACAATACACAGTAACCATATCAATCAACTTTCAAACTTGTTTGGATTTTGACAGGACTGTGTGCAAGTGTCACATTTTTAAAATGTAGAAATAAATGTATTATCATGGACAGACCACTATATTCAAGCACAGCTATTTACATCACTTTTTCAATGACGTCACACGGCGGCATGGCTGATGATACCAGCTCTATATTGTGCACAAAGGGCAAAAGCTGCAGTTTGCTTTGATACTAATTTCATTTATTTGACTTAAGTAGTTTACAAATGGCGGGGCAGCTATCATTCTTGGCTTGACTTCGCGAACGAAGATTTTATAGGAGTTGCCCACGACGTCTGCAGGCTTGTTCGTGGCTGCGGAGGCCAATCCGGGACAGGCAGGTTCGACCGCAGTGGCTGCAGGGGGAGGTATGGCCAGGGTTCTGAGTTGCGGCATCTCTGTTTTTTTCTCCTGAGCCGCTTGTCCTTAAGGCTAGCTCTGCGAGAGTCCTCAAAGGAGACAGCTGCCTTGTAAATGGTGGAGCGCCATGTGTCACGGTCCACAGCAAGCGAAGACCACTGGTGGTGGTCGATTTGGCAAGCACTAAGTGACTTTTTGAGACAGTCTTTGTATCTCTTCTTTGGTGCCCCTCTGTCACGGTGTCCAGTAGCAAGCTCGCCGAACAGGGTGATCTTTGGTAGGCGATGATCCTCCATCCTGAAGACATGCCCCGCCCAGCGGAGCTGTGTCCGCAGCAGCAAATCCTCGATGCTCACAGTTTCCGCCTGTTCAAGGAGCTCAACGTTGGTGACATAGTCACTCCAGTGAATGCCCAGGATGGTGCGCAGGCAGCGCTGGTGGAAGCGTTCGAGGAGTCGTAGTTGGCTGCGGTAGAGGGCCCAGGACTCGGAACCATACAGCAGGGTGGTGAGGACCACAGCTCTGTACACGCTGATCTTGGTGCCTGTTTTCAGCTGTTGATTGTGCCACACCCACTTGAAAAGTCGCCCGAAAGCACTGTTCGCTTTTGCCAGCCTGCTGTCAAGCTCATTGTCCACCTTGGCGTCCGACGTTATAATGCAGCCAAGGTAAGTATACTGGTGCACTGACTTTAGTTCAGACTCGCCAAGGAGTGAGGAGGGCGTACACTGTCTTGGGTGCCGGCTGATGGAGGACCTCTGTTCTTTTCAGAATGTCCTCGAGTCCAAAGAGCTGGGAAGCGTCTGCAAAGCAGGACGTGATGCGCTGCAGGGCACTCTCTGTGTGTCAAACGAGGGCAGCGTCATCAGCAAAAAAGCAGCTCACGAATCAGTTGGTCTAGGGTTTTCGTGTGAGCCTGCAGTCGTCTGAGGTTGAACAGGCTGCCATCGAGACGATACCTGATGTACACTGCATCGTCATCATCGAGGTCCACTGTGGCCTGCTTCAACACAATGCTAAAAAAGATGGTAAAGAGGGTCGGTGCCAGCACGCAGCCCTGCTTTACGCCGTTGAGAATAGGGAAGGGTTCTGAGAGGTCATTGTTGAGTCTCACCTGGCCTTGCTGGTCCTCGTGTAGCTGGACAATCATGCTGAGGAACTTTGGGGGACAGCCAAGTCGCTCCAGGATCTGCCACATTCCTTGCATGCTCACAGTGTCGAACGCTTTTGTTAGGTCGACAAACGTTACGTACAGCCCTTTGTTCTGCTCGCGGCACTTCTCCTGAAGCTGTATCAGCACAAAGACCATATCGGTGGTGCTCCTGTTTGCTCTGAAGCCACACTGGCCCTCTGGGAGTTGGTCTTCAGCTATGGCAGGTACCAGCCGATTCAGGAGCAGCCTCGCAAGAATTTTCCCAGCAATAGACAGCAGGGTAATTTTCCGATAGTTAGAACAGTCAGACTTCTCGCCTTTGTTCTTGTACAGGGTGATAACGACAGCATCACGGAGATCCTTTGGTAGTGTTCCTTCCTCCCAGCAGCAGAGAAAGAGGTCATGGAGCTTGTTGTGCAGTGCTGTGCCTCCATGTTTCCAGATCTCTGGCGGTATTCCATCAATGCCTGATGCTTTGCCACTCTTGAGCTGGTGGATGGCTGTGATGGTCTCTTCAGCGGTGGGCGGTTCGTCCAATTCAACCTTTACTGGGAGTTGTGGGATTTGTAGGACGACTGCTTCTTGAACAGTGCGCTCAGCGCTGAAGAGGCTCTGAAAGTACTCCGACCAGCGGTTCAAGATGGAGGTATTATCTGTGAGGAGTGCCTTGCCATTCGCGCTTCGCAGGGACTTTGTACCAAGTACATGGGGCCATACACTGCTTTCAGTGCTTCGTAGAAGCCCCTGTAGTCACCATTGTCAGCGCAAAGCTGGGTCCTCTGTGCAAGTCTGGTCCACCACTCCGCCGCATTCTGGAGATCTATGAGCTTTGCGCTGGAGACTGCTGCAGACGAGGCAGAAGGCAGACTTCTTCACAGGGCAGGAAGGCTGGGCTAGGTGGGCCTGATGGGCGGCTCTTTTTTGGCTAGGTGTTCCTGGATCTCAACATCGTTTTCGTCAAACCAGTCTTTGTTCTTCTTTCTAGCGAAACCCAAGACATCTGCAGAGGATTTTGCAATAGCAGTTTTCAGTTGTTCCCAGAGTGTTTCAGGGGAGGAGTCTGCTGGGTCCGCTGTGTCTTTGAGCCTGCGCTGTAAATCTGTCTGAAAGGCAGCTTTCACGTCGTCGCGCTGAAGGCTGGCAACATCAAGCGTTTTCTTGGGGGGCCCCCATTTCTTGGGTTTTGGCTTGATGTGGAGCCTGAGTTTGCAGCGGACAAGGCGGTGGTCAGTGTGGCACTCTGGGCTGGGCATCACTCTGGTGAGGAGGACATCACTGCGGTCCCTCTGACGCACTAGGACATAGTCGATAAGGTGCCAGTGTTTGGAGCGAGGATGCATCCAGGTGGTCTTTCGACTGTCCTTTTGCTGAAAAGTAGTGTTGGTGATGACCAGTTGCTGCTCTGCACAGAACTCCAACAGTAGGCGGCCATTGTCATTGCAGTTCCCGACGCCATGCTTGCCGAGGACTCCTTTCCAGGCTTCAGAGTCCTGGCCCACTCTGGCGTTGAAGTCGCCAAGGATGATGACTTTGTCGTCTGCAGGGGTGCTCTGTATGAGGCTGCGCAGGTCAGTGTAAAACTTGTCCTTTTCAGCAGGCTCTGTCAGGAGGGTTGGGGAGTACACACTAAGAAGGGTGACGTGTTGCTGGTGTCTCAGTGGGAGGCGCATGGACATGATGCGGTCTGAGTGACCCGTTGGTAGGTTTTCCAGCTTAGTCGCAATGGAGGTCTTGACCATGAAACCCACGCCTGAGAGCCGTCTTTCTGATTCAGGCCTGCCTGACCAGTAGCGACAAGTTCTTGGAGGCTGCCTTCGTCCGGAAGGCGCACTTCACTGAGCGCGGCGATGTCGATGTTTAACCTCCGCAATTCATGGGCAATGAGGGCGGAGCGACGTTCAGGGCGTCCGCTGTCTGCTTTGTCGAGCATGGTTCGGATGTTCCAGCATGCTACGTTGAGTCCGGTCGTGGTCGTCATGAGAGTGGATCCGTTATTCTTTCTTGTTTTTTGACCGCAGGAGAAGATGCCCGTTGACCGCAGCTAGCCAACTGGGGTTGCAAGGGGACGAGCTTTGGTCAGGCCACCTTTTCTAGGCCCCTCTCCGTGTGGAGCAAGCAGTTTTGTCCCTAGAGAACGCTGCTTGCTCGTTCAGGGTGTGCCGAGTGATGTTGTCATCCCCAGGTCAACATCAGGCGACCAATATCCTGAACCGCCTGCATGCAGGTTTCAGACTGCGGCTTCCAGCGACATCTTTCACCTGCCGTTTCGCCCGTCGCCCGTCGCTACAGGACTTGGAATGGTCAGTGTCATGGTCCGTGGACGTTTCCTAAAGCCTGCGCGGTTGAGCTTTTTGGTGGAGTGCAGTGTGCTCAGTACTGGCCCCACCCTTTAAACCCTTGGTTCGTCTGCCATACCCTAGCAAGCTGGGACGGTGGCATCGAGGTCCTCGGGTCGTAGGTTCTATATCAGAATGTCCTTGTCCTAGTCTCTGGCTCAAAAGCCTTCCCCGGAGACACGGGGGCTTTGATGTCAGGGGTTTCTTCCCTTAGCCTTTCCGCAGCCAACCGGCCAGGCCTGCAAGGCAGCAGGGGACTCGTGGAGGGCGGGGTCGTCTATGTCCCGTGCAGATGTGAACATCTGCCCACTGCCCATTACGTTCTGATCATACCTGGTTTCAATAAATTAAAAAAAGAAGTATTACGTCGTCAGCAAACTAAAACGAACTCTGACTGAGGTGTTGTTGCTGTCAAGACGTTAACTCATTGTGTCCCAAGTACGAAATAACCCCATTTGGGAGTTGTTCTCTGAGGACGGCATTACAAGTCAGAAGACATATCGACCATGATAGTTCAAGGGTGGTGGCAGAATGGCTTGGCGCCTATAGGCGCCAAGCTATTCTGCCACCACCCTTGAACTATCATGGCTGAGCCATATCATGCTGTGGTGTGTCGCGGGCAGAATGAGTCAACCAAAAATTTTACAAACAGACCAATCGACCGAACAACTAGCCAACCTGCCGACTGACCGACCCACCGACCAACAAACCAGAACCTAAACATCAACGATAAATGGGTCTGACGTTACTGCCCCCAAGTATTTGAATAATATACGTATGTGTGCCTAGGTAGGAAGTCCAACTACACCCTGCAGTTCGGCACGCTCACATCCTACGAGGCGTGTCAAATCCGGAATCTGCCGGAAACCACAGTGCGTTTCATCGAGGAGCAACGCGTACCATACATGGTGCACGGGGATCAGTGGATTGCCTTCGAGGACCACGTCAGTGTGAGGCAGAAGGTTCGATTCTCCAAACTGCTCAGACTGGGCGGCGTGTCTGTGTGGGCCGTGGATGCTGACGACTTCAGGGGAGCATTCTGCGGGTTGGGGCCGTACCCTTTGCTCAAGGCCATTCAGGATGAGTGCAGAGCCCATGCGAGGGTCGCATCAGAAGGAGACAGCCTGCTGCAGGTATGTGTTTGTAGTTTAGAGAGTTTAACATCTTCACTGCCGGGGGCAAGGCGAACGTCAATCAGCTGTTAGAGACATAAGACTTCATGAACCTCGCGGTCGTGGGGACTCAAGAGGATTTATATCCCCAGGTAGTCGAGTCTTTTGTACGCCTTCTCTTTCCACTTAACAAAATGTATGTGTCTCTCACGCAAATGTCGGTCTGTATGTAGTGGTTGCAAATGCTCATTTCTTCAGCAATAGCAAGAAAGGTGTTAATCTACGGTTGTGATGCCGTGAATGGCAAAGACCACACCCCAGCACACAGTTCCTTTAACGCTTTTAGCCCCGATACCCCGCAGCAGGAGATGGATTGTTTGTGATAATTCAAGGGTAGTGCCAGATGAGTTTGGCGCCTTTAGGCGCCAAGCTCATCTGGCACTACCCTTGAATTATCATGAATTATTATGATCAATCTATCTCTTACCACTGGTACATAGTCGGGGCGGTCCGTGGCGCAGTGTTTAAGGCGCCTGCCACCAATGCAAAAGATGCGAGGTTCGATACGGGGTTCCGGCGTCGGACTTTTCTCCTCTGATAAGTGTCACCGTTAATTCGGGCGGAGCGTCAGGCGTTCTTACTCCGGGTACTCTGGTTCTTCCACCCCCCACCCACCCACCCCCCAACCCCCACGCTTTGGTACCGGTTTGAGGCCACTTTACACATTTCAAATACAAGCGATCAAAAATCTCTGTAACTTCAGTAGCTGAACTGGCCCTTCGTATGTCTTGTTCTGTTTTTGTCTTAAATGGCGTAAATCCGTGTCTGTTACGTGAGTGTGCGTTTTGAGTTTCAGTTCGCGGCGCTTTGAGTCGATTCGCCCCAAAATTGAGAAAACGCGTCTATATAATAACGGTATCATTATTTATTATTAGGCAACACCACCAACATTCGAGAACGGGACCTTGGGGCTGAAAGGGTTAATTTTCTTTCATTATGATTTTGTCTCGTATTTTTACTGTTTGACAAACCATCGTTGCTCTGTTGGTGCTCAGACTCCTAGAGCTATGAAACGCGTGTGCTACATCTCGGAGCGCGCCTTTTCTCGGGACCCAGTGGCCCGGTTTAATGTATCTGCCATTCCGCCGGGTTTGTGTTCACATCTCATCTTCCAGTATTTCACCGTCCAGGTAAGGTATGAGAACCAAAAAGCGTTCTTCATTATACATTAATAATAATAATAATAATAATAATAATAATAATAATAATAATAATAATAATAATAATAATAATAATAATAATAATAATAATAATAATAATAATATAATAGGGTAAGTGGATCGGGAGTTGGACAGGTCTTTTAGTTTTACTCAAATAACTCGGTTCAAATTGCTAAATGCCATATCTTTTTTTTATATATTAATCGATCGGTGCATCATGTTTGCCATCTGCTGATGTATGAGTTGTGTTATTTGAGTGTAGAAGGCGTGAAAACAGCACACTATTTATGAAGCCACCCCTCCCCCCTTAACTCATTCAGCCCCGACACACCACAGCAAGACACAGATCGAGCATGATAGTTCAAGGGTGCGTCAGAATGGCTTGGCGCCCATAGGCGCCAAGATATTCTGGCACCACCCTTGAACTATCATGCTCGATCGGTCTCTAGAATTGTAATTTTAGAATTATAATACAGTCCTTTAGAGGGCAACTTCAAAATTTGGGAAATTTCGGTCCTTGGATAGAATGTGTTAATCGAGAGACAGGGGGTGATCGTCGGACAGTGTGCCAATCACAGTATATAAACATTAATTTCGAGCTGGTATTTTGTGCAAGACCTCCCATTGAAGTGTCAAGACGGTCAGGGCGGATAGTCTCATGGCAGTGTACAGAAGCAATCATTTGTAGTGTGTCTTACAGACCTTTATTGATCGCTCATTTGATACACGGATTTAAAGAACAAACGTCTCGAATGAGTTAAAATTGACTACTATAATGGTCAGCTTCGACACTGCGATTAATATAATGTCTGTGGCTTTAGCCATTAGTTACATTCAATTTAACTGATATGATCGAGCTCTAAACGAAAGACGAATGACGGAATGGATTGACAAATTGTTCGTAGGTTTGTCAAAAATGCTGAGTCCGCGAGAGTTTAACTTTCTGGTTAATAACGACGTAATATCACCTGAGCAGATAATTACACAGGGCGAAGAGCAACACAAACGCTGAAGGGGTGGACTCCTCTATGTATAGACGCAAGAGTACCTTACGTAAATTTACCCAACCTGCATGAATCCGCCCATAATTGATCTGCGTTTTCAGCTAGCCTGTTCTAAATGGCTATAGTAGGCATCAATAATAATAATAATAATAATAATAATAATAATAATAATAATAATAATAATAATAATAATAATAATAATGTATATTTTTAAGGCGCCTATACCTTCCATAAAAAAGCTCTAGGCGCCGTACAAATGGCATACTAACATACATACACCTTGCATCCTACAGCACATATATAGTCCCTAACATACACACTCACGCACCAGGATATACAAGAAAAAGAAAAATAACAAAAGGAACACACCAACAAAAAATGCTCAAACACAAAATAACAGACTTGTGCCATAAAAGCCACAACAGATACACCAGACAACCCTCACTGACAACGAAATGTTGACAAAAAAACAAAAAAAAGAATTAAAACGGTGAATGCACGTTTAAACGAATAAATGCGTCTTTAAAGGCTGCTGGGAACTATTGGCTGATTCAACATATCTGAGGTACATGTTGGTTTCATGATTGTTCAGCACTGAGTGACTCCCCTTGGTTCGTATTATGTCCCTTTCAGGAGAACGGAGACTTGCTTGACCTTGACGCCAAGACAGTGCACGTGCTTCACGCCATGCAGCTCCTGGCGTCCCAGAACAACCAGCTGGTTCTCATGGCCAGCATCAGGGGAGCCAGGGAGGGCACGCTGTTCAGCGTTATCAGGTTGTTGCAGTTAACACTTTGACTTTCGGTAGCGCTTTTTGTCGAAGTAAATTTTGTGGGAATCACTTCGACAAACAGAGCTAACGACAGCTAAAGGGTCAACACAATTACCCTGCACCTTTTCACTGTTGTAACTTAGAAAACAGTGCCCGAAACAAGATGCATGTATCCTCATATTTTACCCCCCCCCCCCCCACTCCCCCTCTTCCCTCCCCCTCTTCCCTCACCACCACCACCCTCTTGTACCCCCGCAAATGCAGTAACTCAAGAGGATCTGCGCTTCTCCATTAATCATGTCGATAGCTGGTCTCATTTACTATATTATAAGATAGGAGTGGAGTGTTCGTATACTATCATTTCTAGACAGACCGAGCGTCTTCCATTCTCAAACCGTTTACCGAGGGACTCCCATTCTCAAACCGTTTACCGAGGGACTCCCATTCTCAAACTGTTTGAATCGTAGTCACCGAGAGCGAAGCCAGCTCCTGCTGTATGGCGTTGGGGCTAAATGGGTACCGTTGTCAGTTTGTTTGTTGTTCCCCGTGTACGTGCATCTGTGCATTGAGTTTTCGCGACAGCGATTTACACCATGACACGCGGCGTGTTTCTATTCCGAAAGTACGGATGAAAAGCAGACACTGCTGCTTGAGCGCCTGACAGAGCGAATGGAGGATTACGACATCCAGGGCGTGGACATGCCGCTTCTGGACTACAGCGCTGACAACGCGTTCTATTACAACCACTTCATCACAAGGCTCCGGGTCTCCGTCCCAGCCAATAAAAATGTGAGCCCAATACTTATTTTCGCGGATTTGGATTTTAGGTTGTTTGTCGATGCTCTTTGTGGAGTGGCTAATTTTCCCTTGCTGCATTTTGTTTCGGTTCTGTTCATTTTATTTCCCTTTTTGTTGTTTGTCTACCGTATTGAAAATACTGTAGAGTTTGAAATGTGGCTGGCCTCAGCGCGTTTAACACCCAATACGCGATAACATGGGCAGGCAGGCGTCACACTGTAACAGTTTAGTAACAAGATAAAATTACGTCACGTCTAGCTACGCTAGGATATCCATTATATCCTTTTTATTGTCCCACTGGCACCGGAGTGATCGGGGACAACTACGCTAGGAATGCTGTTGAACGCAGATATAGTACCAAAAAGCGCCGTGTGTGTGTGTGTGTGTGTGTGTGTGTGTGTGTGTGTGTGTGTGTGTGTGTGTGCGTGTGTGTTTGTGTGTGTGTGTCTGTGTGCGCGCGCGCGTGTGTGCGTTTGTATGCTAACACAAAAATCTCGTAAGTTTGCGTATATGCAAGCTTGCAAATAAAGAAAATGCTTCAATCAGGGATGTCTAGGAGAGTAGCCCAGTAATATTTAAATTGTATGTCTCATTGAACAGTTAAGTGACTCGTTATAGAAAGTCGGTTGACCCACATTGAGTCCGTAATTTTGATTATATGCTCTTGAAAGTTTGGATAGAGCTAGCTTGCAGAAAGACCTTGGAGTTGTTAGGCAGCTTTGTACCTCTTAAACTTTTTTTCGAAAATAAAAATTATTGCAGAAAAAAAATTGGCAAAAGTAGGAATCGTCGACTTCTTCAGAAGAATCAGACATGACCATCACGTAAAAGCACCAAACTCGCCAGGGTTATACAATGTTCCTAATTAACGCAAAGCACCCGCACGTCAGTGTTTACATGTGTATGAGCTGACGCAATTCTCTCCCTCTCTGATTTCATTGACAGTCTCTCTATTTTCAAATCCATTCTATTTTTAGAACGAACTTTTTAAGATGTGTTGTGGTGGGGCGGATGTAATAGCATGTATATGGTGTCAAAGGCGGGTAGGCCTAATCCTCTGACAACTGAAGTAGCAAGGTAAAAATTACGTCATGTCTAGTTACGCTGTGTGTGTGTGTGTGTGTGTGTGTGTGTGTGTGTGTGTGTGTGTGTGTGTGTGTGTGTGTGTGTGTGTGTGTGTGTGTGTGTGTGTGTGTGTGAGAGAGAGAGAGAGAGAGAGAGAGAGAGAGAGAGAGAGAGAGAGAGAGAGAGAGAGAGAGAGAGAATCAATGAATCAATGAAACTTTATTTTACAACGGTTTAGGCATTGACATCGTCATCGACACAGCCATTTTACAAACCTGCCGTTGCTAGCAACTACAAGACTAGCTACAAATATACATACATATAAGTAAACATAATACTTGCAAACAGATGACAACACTGTTCACATAGACAGACATACTCATAGACCCACAGGCACCCCCCCCCCACTCCACCCGCCCCCCTTCACACATAGGCAGAGCTAAGTAGTCCAAATGATAAATGAAAAGGATAACAGACTTAATTGGGAATAAGTTGGACCCAGCATAAAAAGAAACATATAATACAAGAGGTTAAGGCATCCCTACGAGTGATCCACAAAATATTTGCAGAGACCCTTTTTAAAACAGGCTAGCGAGGAGGTGGATTTTACATGGTCGGGAAGAGCATTCCAGATATGTGCCCCTGAGAAGGATAAGCTAGCTTTATATAGATCGATCCTTGGTTTTGGGACTATGAAAAGCTTTCTGATGTTTCCAAGCTTGGACTAAGACTTACGGAACAAAGTGGAGATGTACTCAGGTGTTTTGCGTTTCCACACTTTGAACATAAAGATTGCTTTGTTATATTTAAAATGACCTTGAAGAGGCAGGAGACCTGCATTTGAGAGCTTTTCTTCAGTGCTTAGGTGTGGATCAGGGCAGATTATTTTGGCCGCTCGTCTGTGTAGGGAATTGAGTCTCTTTAAATGGACCTCACTACATCCATCCCATACCGTTGACGCGTAATCGATATAAGAACGTATTTGAGCGTTATAAAATAGTTTACGGGTATCTGAATCAGTATAATATTTCAGTTTTGATAACATAAAGAGATTTTTGGCTACTATTTTGCATAAGGCGTCTGTATGAACTTGCCATTTTAGCTGACTGTCGATTGTAATCCCCAGTACTCGATGTTCATTTACCTGTTCTACCTGACTACCTTTAAGTGAAAGGTTAAGTAATAGAGGCGTTAGCTGCTGTTTTTGGCGCGTGGCGACTATCATCGATTTCGTTTTGGCTTGATGAACAACCATAGAATTGTTTATACACCAAGCTGATACTTCATGAAGACTTTGTTGTAGGTTGTCGGAAATTACCTGTATATCTTTACTAGTAGTATGAACTGAGGTGTCGTCAGCAAAAAGGTCGCATTGTACATCTTGGCAAGTAATATGTAGAGGCAAATCATTGATAAATAAGCAAAACAGTAGGGGGCCCAGTACAGACCCTTGGGGCACACCGAAGCTTACATGTTTGAGAGGGGAGTATGAGCCATGAACAAGAACCTTTTGTTTTCTTTTAGTAAGGTCAAAGATAATGGATGACCAAGATTGGACAGTGGCACACTTCTTATATTAGCGAAAGCGTACCCGCGGCACGAGTTACTTGCCCTTGAAAGCGTGTTCGCGGTCAGCGTTCCTTGTGTGTACTGTGTAATATGTCGTAACTTCGGCGTGGCCTTTGCGCAATAAAAATAAATATGCGATTGTGTATGCTGGGTTTATACGACTATATTTATATAAAAGCAGTGACTTTATTTCGTTATGTCTTTTAAATCCTCTATTTTTATTGATTATTCATCTAGACAACATATATATAGATATCTCATGAACAAGCTTGCTGGCCGTTTGTAAAAAAAAAAAAAAAAATTTTAAATAATTAATGTGCTTTGGGGGTGCAGGTAGGGTGTGTGCAAAAACATCTATAGAATGAATAAAACATACTCTTTGTGACTTTTGATATGAGTTGTTAGGGAATTCTTTATGCAGTCTTTTCAATGTTTGAAATAACCTCCATTCCCACACGCCCCTCTCCCTTTGTTTTGATAGCTTTGTTTAGTTGTAATTTTTGTAAGTTTTATTTCAATGTATTTCTTTTTGTTTGTTTTTTGTTTATGTTTAGTTTTGTGGTAGACATAATCAGTTGAATGGTTGATTAATTATTGATTATGGCTGATCTTCCACATCTGTGTTCAAATATTGCTTCTTTTTTTTTTAAATTGGTAAATGTGGTAAGGTAGCTCAATTCTGTGTGTGTGTGTGTGTGTGTGTGTGTGTGTGTGTGTGTGTGTGTGTGTGTGTGTGTGTGTGTGTGTGTGTGTGTGTGTGTGTGTGTTTCAGAGTGTGCATGTGCATATGTATACAGATTTCATTTTGTAAAAACAATAATAATATTACAAACCATTCAGAGATTCTATCTTGCCGCCTTTTCTTCTCTTGAGTCATATTCTGTGGTCGTTTCTTGGGCGATTTTCTGCTGGATTTCAGACGTGGCGGTGCATTTGATACATCAAAAAGTGTGGGCACAGCATTGGGTATCAGCCGATCTTTCACTGCAGGTCGATAGAACTGACTATCCTCAAAGTGATTCCTACACAGGACACATGAAGCATTCAGCGCCTTGGCAGTCTTGTGCATCAGGTCTTGACGTCTGCAATTCTGTTTCCAAACATCACACCTGAAAAAATACCAATATAATTTGTGTTAATTTTATTATCACACAAAAACTGAAACAACCCATTCCAGGAAGTGGTAGGTGGGGCCAAGGGGTGGGTTGTTATTAACATTTGAATTAACCGATTAGCAACCATTGTATCAGTAGCAATCTCTACCATTTACCTTTCACTTATAATTATATTCCCATAAAAAGCAGAGTGCCTACAGTCAGTACCTTTAATTGACATAAGCACAAGTCCAAATTTGAGCAGTCTGCTCATAAACTTGCCACACATACATGTATGTATGCAGTTTTAAAAGCTCATCTTCATCCTCGTATCTCATTTTCTCAAAACTGTCCTCTGCACCCCTCCAGCCTTTAAACTGATATAACTTCCTCAGTTTTTAAAATACAGGGACCATTCTTATGTCGGCAGAGAGCTAGTTGCACGTAGTTTTCATATATAGTCATAACTCCATCAAAGTTCCGACTAAACCCTGGTTTTCTCAGGATGGGTCACAGATCGCTAACACTGATCGGTAACTACACGTGTGCAGAATGATCGGCACCAAAAGCTACATAAACTTCGAAGAAGAAGAAAAAAACTCACCTTGCTTGTTCTGCAGGAAATCTGAAGAATGACCATCCTACGCAGTTCACAGAATACCTCGCATTAGTGCAATTAGGCGCAGCACAATGCTGGCCACCTTTGCGAGTGCGTTAGTTTCTTCTTCTCTCCGTCCTCCATGTTGACAGCCCGGTCGCACGCATTCAGGGGCAAATCACTCTAGCGAACGCTGCTACGCTTTTTCAGGTCTACTGTCCAATCTTGGTCATCCATTATCTTTGGTAAGGTAAGACGTGAAAAAAGCAACTGCGTCTCCGTTATTGAGGTATGTGTGAAGCTTAGCAGTCAGAATAGTGTGGTTAATCAGATCAAAAGCATTATTAAAATCCAGATAGACTACTCCTGTTAACTGTGACTTATTCATACCCTTGAGCCATGTGTCAACAAGGCGTGTAAGTGCTGTGTGGCATGAATGCTGCGGACGAAATCCGGATTGGAAAGGGTGGAGGAGCTTACGGTTTTCTAGGTAAGCAAGCAGGTGTTTATGAACGTGCCTTTCAGTGGTTTGGACAAAACAGATAATAAAGAAATAGGCCGATAATTATTAGGGTCAGAACGATCTTTTGTTTTTGGAAGTGGAATTACTTTGGCATATTTAAGTTCGTTAGGAAAAGTGTTATGCTGGATACAGAGATTATAAATATAAGTTAAGGATTCTACAATGTATGGGAGAGACAGTTTAAGTATTTTCGGGCTGATGTCATCAGGCCCCGAGGACGTTTTATTTGGAAGGTTACTTATGATTAAACCCACTTCATGAACAGCTAACATGGGGATGTTGAAGGGGGCTGTGCCCATTGTTCTTTGTTGACAAAACTCAGACAGCAGATTTGAACGGTGATAAGTGTTATCCTGGCTTGGCGATATTAGAGATTTGGCAATTGAAAGAAAATGGTCATTGAATGTATCAGCAGTAAGATTAGTGGGAATGGTAGTTGCGGTACTTGGAGACCCCCTAGTAAGTGTGTTTAGAAGGCGCCATATTGTAGAGGTATCTTTGCTGTCTTTAACCGTGTCACGAACTAACTTTTTTCTTGCCTCTCTGATCATGTATTTAACACGGTTACGCTGTTGCTTATATTCAGTGAACATTTTATTACTACTTAGATCGTTTCTAAGCGCCATCGCCTGCATGATTTCCGGAGTAAGCCAGGGAGGAAGAGTGTTAGATTTTACCCTCCTCTCGCGCAGAGGAGCATGTTTATTAAGTACATTTAGGAAAAGAGAGTACCAAATACTGAGGGCGGTATTAGGATCATATGACAGGAGCACGTCATTAAAAGGAGTATTTTCTAGATCAAATAGAAATTCGTCTTTCCTGAAGTGTTTGAATGTCCTATACGTTATAGTTGTATGGCCGTTCTTTTTTGGTTTAGGGAGTTTAGAAGACCAGGAGCAAGCCACAGGATAATGATCACTAACACTATGATTTGAGACATCAACGTCAGAGACGGCTTTGGGTTTATTGGTATATATGTGGTCTAAAAGCGTGGAAGTAGTTGGAGTAATTCTGGTGGGTGATTTCACTAACTGTACTAAGCCAAACAGAGATGACGTTGAGCCCCAGGCGGGGTGCGGCTTAAGTAAATCTATATTAAAATCGCCCAATAGAAGAATGTCGGCCTTCTTTTGTAAAGCTCTGTCAAGGTTCTGACTAAACTGATCGTACCACTCAAAAGTTGAGGCGGGATTTCTATATAAGAACCCAATTAATACCGGTTTTGATTTCGGACACTTGACTTCGACCCATACGCACTCCACCCCCATCATTTCTAGGTCGACGCGTCGATGAACTAAATGCTGGATAGAATTATGAATATAGACAGCGATGCCAGTTTGACCGGGAAACAAGGGGTCTCGTCTAATAACTGAGAAATTGGGGATACTGATTGCTGCATCGCTCACACAGGAACTCAGACGTGTCTCACTGAGTCCAAACAGGTGGAACGGTGTAGGATCGTTACTATATACAGATATGTCGGCTAGTTTGTTGTACAGATGAAACACATTGAGGTGCCCTATTCTCATAACTGCACCTTGGATGGAAAATTCGCTTGGACTTGTTACAAAATACAGAGTGCACAAAATAAACAATGAAAAAACAATTGAATACAGAAAAACACGGAAAAAAAAAACTATTAAACTATAAAACGATACTAGGCCACGTAATTGAATAAAAGTCCTCCAGAGAACAAGTAGCAGTTACGCTACTGAGCTCTCAAAAACTCGCTGCGGGAGTGACTGAACCACAAGAAAAAAGTGACGCAACTTGAAACGCCGCATGGAACACCTGTATGTTCGGCTGTCACTAAGTTTACTTCTTTGTCGTTCCAGTACAATTTGGATCAAGTCACTCAAGCAAATAGTCTGTCTCACTGTAAAGACACGAAAGAGACTGAAAATTAAAGTCTTTCCTTTGAAATGAGCACAATCTTTACAGTGTAAACTAACACTGGCACAGTCTCTGGTGGTAACACTCAATGTTACTGTCACATCAATTTATGACCAACGCGGCTTGAAGGCAGAACCAAAGTAATCAATAAACAGCACAGTGTAACCTTTTGGATGCAGACAACAACGTTGGTAGTCAGTCTAACTGATTTACGGTAAGAACAAGTTACATCTGTAACAATAGTAGTCAGCTTGCCGTGCTCGAGTTCACAATCACCAAATATAAACGTCTAATTAAAGCGTCAGTAAATCAATGATGAACACCACCTACTAGTTCAACAATGAAATTAACCCTTTTGTTCATGCATCCACCGGTGCTGTTTGCAGCATCGGTGGTTGCATGCACAAGGGGGTTAAGCAAATTAGTGGCAGATAAATCCCTGTAGGAAAGGCTGCGGTTAACTCTTGTCAGTTGATATCGCAGCTAATCAGTTAATAGTAGATGAATCTTTTTTTTTTTTATTTAGGATAAAGCTGTTAGGCAACTCAGTGTCTGTCTTACAAGCTGCATGTAAACAAAACAGAACATAACAGGAAAAGAAACACAGCATGCAAATAATAATAATAATAACAAGAAAAATTACGGAAAAAACTAAATATGACAATTATTTAAAGGCGACAAAAAATTGCGATATAAAATGTGTAACTGCCACCGATGCAAATTGCAAGGTAAAAAAATGAGTGCATAGCACTAATATTATACCTCATCTAAGACAGTGTCATATAATCAGCAGCATCAATAGCGTACAGCGACACCGACAAGACAATAAATGTACTGTTAGCAACTGTATGGAAAAAAGAAAAATGTAGGACGTTTACGTGTTATCAGAAGTATTATGTTAATATGGCGAAACTGTGAAGTCA
>BTPG01000002.1:9695322-9890322 GCA_036245525.1 Semisulcospira habei | reverse complement strand
CAGTCCCCAGTGTACTACAACGGGCGGGTGTGGGTGTCGTACGACAGCCAAGGAAAGGTTCAGGACAAGGTGAGGTGGCTCAAACAACAAGGGTTCGCTGGCTACCACCTCCACACGCTGGATGACGATGTTTTTATACAGGTGAAAAGTTGTCGGTGGTTGGTTGGCCGGTTAACACATTCTAACCCAAGTCCGAATTCGCCAAATTTTAAACGCCCTCTGAAGGACTGTATTGCAAGTTTACAGACAGATCGAGCATGATAGTTCAAGGGTAGTGCCAGAATAGCTTTGCGCCTATAGGCGCCAAGCTGTTCTGGGACCACCCTTGAACTGTCGTGCTCGATCCATGCCTTTATGTGGTACTGTGTCGGGGCTGAATGAGATAATAAAGGGCATTGCCGGTTTTAGCGTATCACGAGTCAATAGAACTGTCATCGCACTAAGTGTGGAGAGCACTACATATCGCTGGTGTATAGGTATACCCGCCGCAGTAGTGCTGCGGGACGCTGTGTTATCGAGCAATAATGCTGCTGACACCGAGTTCTTGTGGCTGTACTTTTGCCCACACGCAGCGCTCGTGAGTGGCAGCGCTAACGGGATTCAGGCGTTGGGTTGATGGGTTGGTTGGTGCCGCTACAAACATGTAGTTTGATTGGGTGTTTGAATGGTTGGGTGGGTGGGTGGGTGGGTAGGTGTTTGTGTGGTTGGCTTTTTGGCTCACGTGCGATAGAAAAAGTTAGTCTATGTATTGGACCTCTGTTTTCTGTCCGTCGTCTGTCGTCCGACCTCAGTCGTCCGTGGTAAAAATGTACGTTGTTATTTTTTACAAGACTATTCAAAACACAGACTTCAAACTTGATTTAGGAATGTCAAGGCCAAAGAAGCACAGATAAATAATGCGGAGAAATCATGCACATGAGCCGTGAGACCTTTGCCGTTCTTGGACTTTTTAATTGTATTTTGTGTGTTTTTAATTTTATTTGTTTGTTTGTTGTTGTTCTTGTTGTTGTTTTTAAATGTGTGTGTGTGTGTGTGTGTGTGTGTGTGTGTGTGTGTGTGTTTGTGTGTGTGTGTGTATGTGTGTGTGTGTGTATATATTTTCTTCTCTTTACTGTGAGATTGCTCTTGGTGTATATTGAAATGAGTTAATAAGAAAGGGCGCTTTGTTTGTTTGTTTGTTTGTTTGTTTGTTTGTTTGTTTGTTTGTTTGTTTGTTTCTCTTTATGCCGGTCTGCCATTTTTAACCTTACCCCTTTCGGCTGGAAAATCCAAATCACATAGCAACACACTACGATCATTTTTCACCCTTTTAGCCCCGGACCCCAACAGCAGGAGATGACTTGGCCATGATAACTCAAGGGTAGTGCCAGATTAGCTTGGCGCCTGAAGGCGCCAAGATAAACTGGCACTACCCTTGAATTATCATGGTCAAGCCACCTCCTGCAACTGGTACATAGTCGTTAGGCAAACACCTCCAAAATGTGAGAAATGGGACCTTGGGGCTGAAAGGGTTCCTGCGTTCAAGACGCCGGTATACTGATGCCAGTGTGCGTTGAATGGGTTAACTCATGCGAGACGTAGTGCATTCGGATACGCGGATTTTTCAGCACCGTTTCGCATGGGTTAACTCATGGCTGTCTGTGTTCTTGTGCAGTCTCTGTGTGCATCCACCGTGGAGGCGTTCCCCATCGCTCTAGCGGCGCACCAGGCCAGTCGCAATGTGACGGCGTGAATTGACTATGTCCCAGGATAGCCTCATCCAACTCCGCCATCTGACAGGCGCGTGTGGGGGCGGGCCTGCGTGTTGTGTGGGTGGGGACGCTAGTCTGTCATACCGTCCTCCTATTGTTACGCCAGTGACAAATCGTCTTCGGGCCCGCGACGGCTGCAGTGGGCCCGCGCACAGCCGTGCGCGGGCCCACTGCGGCCGTCGTGGGACCCAGTGCCTTTGTGTACTAGGTACGTGTCAAAATATAAACACTACACTTATGATAGGGTCTGCAAAACTGTAAATCACGTGTCCTTATTACATCGTGCCTACTTCTCAAGGACGTTCCCGAAAGCTACCTGGTTTCCTTGCGGTGTTTTAATTCTACGTCACAGATAGCGCGCAAGTCACTAAGCCATAGATAGTGCGAGGGGGGGGGGGGGGGGGGGGGGATTGCTACACGCAGAAAATGTTTCACTGCTTTCTCAACAACCAAAAACACAAACAACAGCAACAATTTCTGAATCTAAAATCAGAAACCAGAATAAACACATTTAGTTTGAAACACTCTATACATGATTTATGTTTGAACAAAAAAGCCACTTTGCTTTGACCTAAGCGTCACCATGTAGAGATTAATTTTCCTATCACGTCATTGTACGGTTGCTAAGCGTACACATGGGAACACACGGGAGCGCGGGTACTAGGCTACATTACAGACTTGTAGGTCGCCGTTTGACAGGGTTTTCTCGCTGGCACGCCGTTCATCGTCACTGACCTCTAATTGTGGGAACATATAGTTAGTTTTGGTTGAAACATGATAGAAACACCATTTAATTCGGATCAAATTACTCACTGGGCTGTTTACCACATCCTTCTTCCGCCTCGTGGTGGTGGTGTTGGTGTTGCTTGTTTCGTTGGCTTACACATTTGTTCACGCAATTTGTGATCTTTCCAAATCTCTCCATGACTGCTGTTGTTGTCGTCATTGTTAATGTTCTTGGTGCTGTTCTTGTTCTTGTTGTCGTGACGTAAACTATCTGAAACCACTTACATAAACATTGGTAATGTTCTTGGTGCTGTTCTTGTTCTTGTTGTCGTGACGTAAACTATCTGAAACCACTTATATAAACATTGGTAATGTTCTTGGTGCTGTTCTTGTTCTTGTTGTCGTGACGTAAACTATCTGAAACCACTTACATAAACATTGGTAATGTTCTTGGTGCTGTTCTTGTTCTTGTTGTCGTGATGTAAACTATCTGAAACCACTTACATAAACATTGGTAATGTTCTTGGTGCTGTTCTTGTTCTTGTTGTCGTAACGTAAACTATCTGAAACCACTTACATGAACATTGGTAATGTTCTTAGTGCTGTTCTTGTTCTTGTTGTCGTGACGTAAACTATCTGAAACCACTTACATGAACATTGGTAATGTTCTTGGTGCTGTTCTTGTTCTTGTTGTCGTGACGTAAACTATCTGAAACCACTTACATGAACATTGTTGCACCATGGACGTAATGAAGTAAACTGCAGTCAGTGCCTTGTTCCCGGACATTGTTTTTTGGCCGCTTGGTTCTTGGTTGCGTGTCGAGCCTGTGTGTCGGCGTCAGGTCCGTCTTTCTGCAGATTCCATGAAGGTCCGCGGTTCAAACGCCTTAATCACTCGACTGCTACGGACGATAGACGGGAAAGACGCCTAGTTACGTCAGCACCAATCGAGAGGTTAATCCGGTGTTTGTTTTCCATAGGTTAACACATTCGACACGTGCCGCATACGGACACGCGTCTAATCGACCCGTATCCGTATGCGGTACGTCTCGAAGGAGTTAAACCAGTTAAGTATAGTAACAGCAATCGCGTTTTGCAGTTTTACAGCTTATTTCTTTACGAGAAGGTTCAAACATTTAAGGAAACAGAAATCGCAAACTGAGACAACTTTGTAAAAAATACTTCCGCAGCTTTTGATGTTTTGTATGAGGCAAACGGGGTTTGATTTCACGACAAACCTAATAATAATAATAATAATAATAATAATAATAATAATAATAATAATAATAATAATAATAATAATAAAGTTATTGCACCGTCTGTGTTGGGTTACTTCGATGGTTACATTGTGGTATTGTAGTCCAATGAAGATGATTATCAGACCAACGCGCCGAAGGTGAGAGGTGTGACAATCAGCTTCAGAGGACTCCAAACCACGATGTAACCCGAGAAGTAACCTAACACAGACGGTTTAATGTCATTGTCGTGCAGTTTACATTACGCACTATTTGTAGCCTCGATTTTGTGTCTGACGTCAGGAGTAAAACGCCAAATATGCCTGACGTCAGACTGAATTATTTCAAGGAAATACACAGGGGACGCGACTCTGTTATGCATAGGCTACCATGACATCATGCCCGGTCGTGCAAACGTGCTTGATTTTTGCAGATATAGTGCTACGTCTAAGCAGCCACTCAACCAGTCAATTTCAGAATCTGTAGCAAAGAAGTGCGGACCTTTCTCACTGGGTTCAAATGATAGAACTTGGAAATTGTAAGCTTGGGGCTGCGTGGCAGGCGACTGGACATGTACATCTGATTTGATAGATTGTGTTATTGTTGGCATCATTCAACAACCACTACTGAGCTCAAAGGCGCATTCAACGATGATGAATCGATCTTTTCAACAAACGGAAGCGTCATAGATCTAACATAATATTTTCTTTGTTTGTTTCCCGTTCTCTCGTGCTTTGCTTTCTAAACTGCATACGTGTTGGCACGCACAATGGAAAATTTAGAGCCTTCTTAATTTAGAGTATGAATTGTAACGTATGTGTGTACCACATGTGTACTGTCCTCCCCGCTTTGTACCTCAATGTAGAAATAAAGTACTTTCCTTATCGTGTATTACCATTTGATTTTTGTGTTTCCGTTTATATATAGTGTAAGGTGTTGGATAGCCCTGATCTAAGCGTTCAGACAAAAGACCTCTATGTGATTCTTGCGCGATGACAGGAGTGCGGATTGGCCAGCTGATTAAGTCATTCGAGACGTGGGAGGCGGTACGTCTCGAATGAGTTAAAACTTACATGTACGGCAATGGTTCCAGTAGGCAGGTCCGATAGCCTTTGCGCACTGAGGGAGTACTCGGAGACAGAACCCCTGTCGGTTCCCTCCAATTAACTCACTCGAGAGGTGCTGCCTCCAGATACGCGGCTTATACCGCGTATCCAGAGGCGGCACGTCTCGAATGAGTTGCGGATAACACTAGGAAGACATCCAAGTAGGTAAGAATACTGTCAGAGAAATGTGCTTTAGTGACCAATGATGTTAGATCTTTTTTTAAAAAATAATAATAATTAATTTTTTTATTTTTATTTTTTTTTAATTTTTTTTTTTGTGTGTGTGTGTGTGTGTGTGGGGGGGGGGGATGTTGGGCTAGGTGCAAAGCCAGCCGCAGTAAAGGACATGTAATAGTAAAGGGTCTGCAGTTGTAAAGGGCCTGCCGCAGTAAAGGGCATGTAATATTAAAAGGTCTGCTGTAGTAACGGGCCTGCCGCAGTAAAGGGCACGTAATAGTAAACGGTCTGCAGTATTAAAGGACCTGCCGCTAGTGTCAGTGCCGCCAGCAACTGTCGGTGCTACGAACGCAAACGTAAGGAGATGGACCCTCTTGAGGTGGAACATGAACACGGCGGAACATAGATCATATCCCAACTTTGGCATTGGTGGCAAACGCCTTACCACTGAGCCACAGACCACCCCAGTAAGTAATCAGTAATGTCATAATGTGTGTTCTGGTGTGTGACTTTTGACATTACGGCTTCGAGCAAGCTCCGAACAATAAGGTCCAAAACCACAGAGCAGCACGCGTGTGTGGAGTCTATCAGAGAATATGACGTCATCACAACATTGACGCACCACTCACTGATTATGATAACACCTTGCATTCTCTAGCTGTAGATATCACTTGCAACTGGCAACGAATAGCGTTCTCTTGCACTAAAAGCACAATTGTGGACTTTGGAAGGAATATAGGAAAAGTGCTGAAGTTTAGAAAGAAATTCGTCGTAAATTCCAACCAGGTGAAATATTTTACTTTGTAGAAACGCTTTACAAAGTTACCCTCCCCCTTTCAAAAGCAGAGTGCAAAACAAAAATCAAAAGTTGGTACAGTATGTACAGAAAAGACTAAAGTGCAAACGACGTGACAGGTGTACGCTGCAAAATGCTTCTGATCCTTTCCGCGGTCACGTGGCTAGGGGCGAAGGTCGCAGAGAGCAGCACGTGTAGCCCAGGGCAGTATTTCGCCAACAGCAACGTGTGTTCCAAATTCTACCAGTGCGGGCCTGACGACCGGCCGTTTAGTCTGCAGTGTGCCCCGGGACTCTACTATAACATTCAGGTGACGATTTATCTCATTCAGCCCGACGCACGTATTTCCCAAATTTTGGAGGAGTCATCTAACGACTATGCACCTGTTGCAGGAGATGGGTCGACCCTGATAATTCAAGGGCAGTGCCCGATTAGCCTGGCGCCGACAGGCGCGAAGCTAATCTGGCGCTACCCTTGAATTATCATGGTCGATCCATCTCCTGCTGTAGTGCGTCAGGGCTGAATGGGTTACACAAGGCTGACACGCACGCACTCAAGTACACGCTCAATCCTGCCAGCTAACCAGCAAGGCAATAAGAAGCAAAGAAGCTATTCACCAAACAAGCAAGCAAGCAAGCAATGAAGCAAGCGATGTTATTGTCAGCTTTGATATACTAGACTATTTAGTAGTTTACGCATGTTGTGAACACGTGGTGTTGACTTTGCTTGCTTACCTGCCTGTGTACCTGTCACCTTGCTTGGTGTGCAGACTGACTTTTTCTTCTTCAGCGTTCCTTAGTTTCTGCCTCAGATGTCAAGATTGGTTGTTGAGATGAAGTTCGTGGTCTGCAGTAGGTCTAGAATGGAGTCCCAGAGTTTCTCTGAAAGCGTCCCTCCATGTGGCCAGTGCTGTATCCTGGCGTCTGGGTACAGTGGCCAGGACTGCAGTACACGCTCTGGGGTCTGTAAACCAGTATAACCCAAGCAGTCTGCAGTTTGTGACAGTCCAAGGCGGTACAAGTGTGCACGCAGTCGGTCGTGACCACTCCTTAGATGGAATATGGTGGTCTGTTGGTGGTGCTGGAGCTGTCTTAACTGGTCATCAGATGGTGGGTTGTGTTGGGTCTGCCAGTCTGCATGATAGTGCCGCTTAATGAGGGTTTTGATTTCCTGGAAGGACATGGGTTGGTTTGGCTGCTCAAGCTTGCTGCCGGACTTGGCGAGTCTGTCTGCCTCCTCGTTTCCTGATAGTCCACAGTGAGCAGGTACCCACTGAACAGCCACTTGTGTTAGGCCTGAGAGGGTGATCAGCAGGTGCAGTGTTTCTTTCTACAGCTGCTCACTGGGGGATTGCAAGCTTGGATGGTGGATCTGCAGTCGGACAGGAAAACGACGTGTGAGGGCAAGGGATCGTCTGCACTGACAACGCTGGCAGCCTCTCGTAGAGCAGTGAGTTCAGCCCGGTAGTTGGTTGACAGTCTTCCCGCAGGCAGGGATTTGGATGTGGTGTGTCCATCTGGGTACCTGATGAAAATTCCACTGCCTCCATTCTTGACAGCTGCGTCTGAGGATCCATCTGTAAAAGAAAACGTGTGCCCAGACTGATGCATTGTAATCTCGGTCCAGCATTTCAAGAATAAGAGACCTGAAGATGGCTTCTGACTGGGATTCTTTGCTGGCTATTCCTGGAACATCATTAACAAACAGCACGTTTTCCAGGGAGGTGTTCCAGTCCTACGTAGCTCGAAGAGGTTCTCGACCATTTGAGGCATTGTAGATGGTGTCCTGGTGAGCTCTTGTGAGTTGTTTTGTGAGATGGTTGAAGCTGCTCCTCTTCAACCTGTTCTTTGTTTGTTCTTGGAGTTCCTGATGGACTGGGTGGGTGGGCAGTCTCTGCAACTTTTCACTGTGAGCAAGGACCTTCTCCTCCCGTCTTTTGTCTAGACAGTTAAGACCAGTGGTGGTTTGAAGGTGTGGATGGGTGTCCTCTTTAGCCCGCCTGTGATGATGCGCATGCCTGCGTTTTGCACTCTGGCCAGCCTGCTCGTGTTGCTCTTTGCAGCTGTCCCCCAGGCTGTTGAGCCATACTCCATCACAGGACGAATGTTTCCTGTGTACACCTGCTTGAGGATGCTGCTGTTTGCTCCCCATTTGTTGCCTGCCAGTTTCTTCATGAGAGACAGTCTTCTCGTGGCCTTCCTCTCCGCCCCTTTGATGTGTGGATTCCAGATCAGTTTCTTGTCTAGTTTGACACCAAGATAGGTGGGAGTGTCATCCTGGGGGACATCTTGGTTGTTGACTGTTAGTTTGAGTGATTCTTTGGAGTTGGAGAGGGGGAAGCAAGTGGAGACTGTCTTCTGACTGTTGATGGTGACACACCAGTCCCTCTCCCATCCGGAAGTGTTGCTGAAGGCCTCTTGCATTCTGACTGTAGCAGTTGGAGTGGACTCTGAGGGGTTCCACATGGCAAAGTCGTCAGCATGCAGGGCTCTGGTGATGTGTCTGGAGTTTCCATCAGTGATGTCATTAATGAAGACGAGGAAGATGGTGTGGGAAATCACACCTCCTTAGGGAACACCTTCCCTGATCTTGACGTTGTAGCTCAGGCTGTCACCCAGCTTGACCCTCGCGGTTCTGTGGCTGAGGAAACTCTTGATCCAGATGATCATTCGCCTGGCAACTCCTGCCGTCAATAGTTTGAGAAGAAGACCCTCTTTCCACACTTTGTCAAACGCTTTGGAGAGGTCCACGAAGGTGGCGGCTACTTTCTACTTTTCCTGGAAGGCGTTTCTATCGATTCCGCAGGGTCGATGAGCTGGTCTTCAGTTCTTCTGTTCTTCCTGAAGGCTGTCTGTTCTTTGGTAATCAGGTTGTTGGTTTCCAGATGCCACAGAAGTCTCTTGTTGATCATGCGCTCGAGATTCTTGTCGAGGTAACTTAGCAGACTGACAGCTCTGTAGCTGGACTTCGTGTTTGGGTCCTTTCCTATCTTGGGTATGGGTGCAATGGTGGCCTCCTTCCACGCTGATGGAAAAGTACCATTTCTCCATGAAAGTTTAAAGAGGTCAAGCAGTTTCCTTCTGGCAGCTGGTCCAAGATGCTTGATCATTTCGTTGCAGACTCTGTCTTTACCTGGGGCTTTCCTGGTCTTGAGTCTCCTGATCGCGTCATTGAGTTCTGGCAGAGTTATGTCTGAAGTCATGGCTGCAGTGGGGTTTTTCTGGTGTTTAAGCTTGGTCTGCAGCTGTGTTTCGACTTCCCTTCTTGTTTTTGCTGGGATTTTTAGAGTACTGTCCATCTCAAAGGCATCAGCAAAAATATTCGCAGCTCTCTTCCCTGCCTGTCTGGAGCATTCCATCTTCCGCAAGTGCTGTGGATCTAGACCTGGTTGTGGCATCCTCGTTCAGAGTCATGGTGAGACGCCATAGTTGTCCAGTGCTTTGGTCCAGGCTGAGTGAGGATGTTTTTTCTTGCCAGCTTTCACGGATTTCTTTTGTCTTTGCCGTCTTGAAGTCCTCCTTCAGTTGGTTATGCCTGGCGATTGTTTCTGGTGTTCGGTTCTTCTCCATGTCATTTCTGGCTTCTGAGAGTTGCTGGTGAAGGGCGGTCAGAGTTTTGCTCCAGTAGGATTTGTAGTCCTTTCTGAAGCCAAGGGAGATAGATTTCTGAGCTGCTGATATGATGGCTACCGTCAGTTTTTTTTTACATTTTTGTTATGTCCTCTGTTCGGTTGACACAGCAGAGTACCTCAGCATGGGCTTGATATGTTGTCCAGTCAGCTTTCTTTAGGTTCCAGCTGGCTCTTTATCGGTGGTGTTGGCTGGCAGTCTTTTATTTGCAATGTGCAGGATGATAGGGAGGTGGTCGCTTCCGCCCAAATGATCATTTACGACTCTGGTTTCTGAACATCTTCTGTGGCCATGGCGAGGTGAGGAGTTGATGGTTTCTTCCAAGCTCTGGAATAGCATGTTGGTCAGTCGTCAAGTTGGTTAATCAGGACTAGCTGGTTGTCGATGAGCTAGCCATCTATGTCCTCTTCTCTGCGGTCCATTTGGTATTTTACGCATGTTGTGAACACGTGGTGTTGACTTTGCCTGTGTACCTGTCACCTTGCTTGGTGTGCAGACTGGCAAGTGTGATTATGCTCAAAACGTGAACTGCAAGAGTCGCGGCGGTTACACACATCCTGGACTCGAGAAGGAGCAGGGTGTGACTCAAGACGATGCAATGTACTGGGGTCCCTCTCTACCCAAAGGGCGATGTCAACACGTCTACTGCAGGTTTGCTTCTTGCTGCTGCTGCTGTTTTTGTTGTTGTTGATGATGGTGTCTGAATGTCGAAATGTGTTGTTCTTGCTTTGTTGTTGTTGTTGCTTTGACGCCGTTGCTCTTGTCTGAATGTAAAATGTTGTTGCGGCTCTTGCTGTTAGGGCGGGTGCGATGTGTAGTGTATGCCGAGTATAGTACGGTGGGGCTTTCCGGACGCTGTACTTAATCCGGTGCATAAAATGTTTAAACCTTTGGCCGTCGGTAGCGGTTATACCGTGGTGAATCATCTCGACAACATTATCTCTCTATGTATCTACCTACCTACCTACCTATCTATCTATCTATTTGGCTGTCTGTCTGTCTATCTATGTAGACTATTTTGTACCTGTTTTGGTTACCTAGTTACCTGTTACCTGGGTATTTCCCTGATGAAGCCCTCGCAGAAAGGGCGACAATTTTATACGTTAAAACAAAAACGCAACTCCAGAACAACTTCCTTTTAAAAAGATTCTTTCTTCTTCTTATATACTGTTTTGATTATATATTTTTTCCAGTTGTTTGGTGATGCACGTACATGCATATGTCAATCTCTGTTTGGCAGCTTTTGGCTAAAGATCAAGGGAAGCAACCCTTTCACGCGAGCAGACGTCGATCCGCGACTGTGCTCCCACCTGGTGGTGAAAAATGTGAAGCTGGAGCCGTCAGGGCAGCTAACTTTGGCCTCGTGGCACGTGCCAGGAAACGAAGAAGACGGACAATCAGATGTGACGCGGGCCTTTAATGAACTCAGACGCCTGAAACTAAACCAGGTGCTTGTAGCTGTTGTCATTTGTTACATTCTGTTCTGAAAACAATGTTTGCTACTCGAAATTATAGTACAATTAGGAACTGAAAGAAGTACATCGTATTAGTACAAAGCTGCCCTACTACTACGAGGTATGATCAGAAATAGTGATACTTGGGCCGCCATTGGTAAACTACCTAAGTCACATAAATACAATTACTATCGGAACAAATTTTAGACTCTGCACTGTATTTTATGCACAATTTGGAGCTTGTCTCTTCAACCATGCCGTTGTATGACGTCATTGAAAAAAGTGATGTGAACAGACGTGCTTGTAAACAGTGGACTCACCAAGATAATAAATTTATTTCTACATTTTGAAAAGAGTAAAACTTTAAGACAGCCCTGTCAAAGTCCATACAATTTTAAAATGTGTTTGATATGGTACCTGTGTATTGTTTGGCACTGACTGCAAGTGGATTGTGCAATTCAACTCTGAATGAGAGGACTTTAAATACAAGTACTGGTCTGACTGTACACTTTTAGCTGGGAACGAGCAAACGTTGCTCCTTATTTACATATTCATAGAAAACTGTGCATATATTTTATCTTGAAAAATATCTTAATCTGCCGATCTTTCCTGTGGGACAGTTAAAAGGATAGTGCGCAATGACCTTGACCTCCATAAACTACCCCAGATAATCAGCTGCAACAGAAAGATAATCGCTTAGATTAACTGCTCAAAACGTTTACATGGCCTCTAAAGACCGTGTGATGTCATCACTGAAGCCAATACTTGCTTGTCCTACAACGGCATCCCCAGCAGACAGCCCAATCAGGAGTTGGTGGCCTCTGATGAGGAGAGACTAGGGGCAATTTTGTCAGATTTTCAGAACTGATGGCAACATTTTTTTTTTACTTTTGAAAACTGAAAGGTTCATGTCATTTTTCATATTTTACAAGTAGAGGGCGCAGACAAAGCAAATTATCATGTAAGAACTTCTTTTTCCACAAGTGTTAAAGTCTGCTCATGAGCAGCGGCCAACTCTCATTGGTCGGAACATCTTGTTTTGCCAGTGATCACAAAGCCAAGGTCATTGTGTCTTACACAGTGAAGCAAAACATTTGTGTTCTTCCTCAACCATCATACTGTCCGTGTCTCGACCAATGCGACCTTTGGTTCTTCCCTAAACTGAAAAAGAAGCTGGTAGGACGGAGTTTTCCAGCATCCAGGGCCTATCAAAAGCCGTAAATTCGCATGTTCCACCCTGACCTTCGTCAGAATACCACACTGCCTTTGAATCTCGCCTGAAGTAACTGAAAGTTTGCATAAACAGCGGAGGATTGTGCTATTACCAAATGTGAAAATATCTAAGTAAACTGGGCCAACGGTTTCGGTTTTACGCCCACAACTATCATTACTTTTTGATCACACCTCTTAACTTGTCCAGTTCTGTGAAGAGCGATGCTTTCATTGTACCAGACCTTTGGCCGTCCCAAGATCCCCTTCTCCCCTCCTGCGAGAGATCGGAGACTGTTTTTTTCTGAAAGCCTACCCGGACTACCCGGAGCCACATAGCTTCCTAGGTTTTGCACAAAATACCCCCCCCCCCCCCATACACACACACACACATACACATGTGTGTCACAACTGTTTGGGGTAGGGGTACTTTAGAGAAAGTAAAACAATAATAACTACCAAAAACTTCGTATTTGGTCTCAGCGTGTTTGCTCTTCACTGGGCATTCATAAAATAATAAACTTTATTATATTTGTTTTCATACGTGATGCCGTTACAGCTTTTCATATTAGGCCAATTATGAATATCAATATGACGCTTTTTTAGGCGGCACAAGGCCAGGCAGACAGTAGCACCCAGAACCAAGACGCTCTTTCATATTCAGTGTGTGCGATATCGCAGAATGAGCACATTTTCCACATTAACCCTTTGGCTGTAAATAGCACTTTTTAATAGAAATCGCCTCAACCAAAAAAGCTATGGACAGCCAGAGGGTTAAAACACAATATTCGGGCGTTTGTTGAAAAACATTACTATGTAATGTTTGCATGTGATCTGACAAACGTCTCTTGTGTCAGTGTTTCTACTCACATGACCATTAAAACCTCAATCGTTTGCAGGCTCGGCGTTTCAAACTAACACGTGCATCCCTTGGTAACGCACATAACATGCTTGAACATTCTTGTAAAAGAGTGAGCTTTTTTGTTTCATCAGCCAATGCACTGACTAATTTTTCAAGGATAAATGATGATAACCTTGACCTTAATTACAACGGGTATCTACGTTACAATGCTCCTTGTCATCCCAACTCAAACGAATTTGATTCAGTAGTAAGAATTCCTTTGGGTGTTGTGAGCAAGTCTTCCTAACATCAGAGTAAAATAGTTATAGCCCCATAAACTGAATATTCTAACAAGCCCTTCGTAAACTGTGACCTTGACCTTCATACTGATCAAGTCTAATCGTTAATCAACTATTTATAGTAATTCCTTACTTGTTTTAACTTAATTTTTTTCAAGGCTTTGTTATTATATTTACAATCAAAAAGGATGACGCGACGATTACTTACTTACTTACTTACGCCTGTCACCCCTACCCGGGTATAGGCCGTCGACGAGAGACCTCCAGCGACTCCTGTCCTGTGCTTCTCCTTCTATTTTACTCCAGGTGGTTCCCAGTCTCTTGATGTCTGCTTGGAGGTCTCGACGCCAGGAGTTTCTCGGCCTACCTCTTTTCCTCTTTCCCTGGGGGTTCCATGACAATGCCTGCCTAGTGATACTGGAAGCTGGCTTTCTCAGACTGTGACCAATCCATCCCCATCTTCTTCGCCCAATTTCATTCTCTGCTGTTATCTGCTCTGTTCTCTCCCAGAGTCTGACGTTGCTGATCTTCTCTGGCCAGTGGATTTTCAAAATTCTTCTAAGGCAGCTGTTTATGAAAATCTGTACTCTGTTGACTGTGGTTTTTGTCAATCTCCAAGTCTCTGCTCCATATAGGAGAACTGCTTTTACGTTGGAGTTGAAAATCCGGACTTTGGTGTGTTGTGACAGCTCTCTGGAACTCCACACTTTTTTTCAACTGGAGAAAGGCTGCTCTGGCTTTACCGATTCGTGCTCTAACGTCTGCATCAGTGCCGCCTTTTTTGTCTATGATGCTCCCGAGATAGGTGAAGGACTCCACCTCCTCCAACGGGGTGCCAGCAAGCAAGACTGGTTCTTATGACGCGACGATGACGTCATCATTTTGCATTAAAGACATTAATTGATTGTAAGTGATGGCTATTTCGAAAGATACCAGTCATTACGTTCTGCGTGTTTATTATACACAGTTAACAGTTGCTACCCAAAATGAAAGGCCCCAAAAAAGGAAATTATGACAGTAGTACATGCCCTCCTATATTCAATATGGTATTTATTTTGTGCAAACACTCATGGTTCGTCTTAACACATTCTGCCCGCGAAACACCACTGCAAGATATGGCTCGATCATGATAGTTCAAGGGTTGTGGCAAAAATAGCTTGGCGCCTATAGGCGCGAAGCTATTCTGCCACCACCCTTGAACTATCATGGTCGATCTGTCTAACGAATTGTAATGCAGTCCTCAGATGATAACTACAAAATTTGGGCATTTCGTACCTCGGGCACAACGAGTTAACAGTCTTTCGGAAAAAAAGGTGGTCTCAAATCCCCTGCAGAGAGGGGGGGGGGGGGAGGGGTAGGGGGAAGTGAGGAGAAGGTTTCACTGCCTCTATCTGACGGATTAGAAGTCGCACACTGAAAATGCCGTTTCGCACACAACTGGACACATAAACCAAGTTTTGCCACATCAGCCCAGAGAGACTGGTACCTGCGGTCATACATACAACATGCTCAATACAGTTATTGCAGAAACTTATACGGGCTCATTTGATAGTCACATGACTGATCTTGTTGTCAGAATCACGTCCCATGAGTAGTGTGCGACGATCCTGTGCGTCCATTTTGTACGCGTCTGTGACTGTGTTGGTGTGTGTGCGTGCGTGCGTGCCTGTGTACTTTCAGAGCTACCCGGATGTGAAACTTTTAGCAGCGGTTGGTTACCTGGGCAACACCACGACTTTCACAAATATACTGATGCAACCCGACACACACAAAAAATTTGCGTCGGACGTCACTTCCTTTCTACGGGCACACGGTTTTGACGGCCTAGTCATACACGTCAATGTCACCTATGAGCGCATGATCTTCATGGCATAGTGGGTGGGAGACAAAATAAATAGAGATGTGTGCCGGTCTGTGATTCTGGACCTGACGGCCCTTGGCCGTGAGGTCCAAAATCATAGACCAGTACACAGAAAGTGGCAAGCTATACAACGTAGTGTGGACCACGTACGGGAATTGGGTGGGAAGGTAGTTGGGGGGGGGGGGGGGAGATGGGGGAAGGGTTGGGAGGGAGAGTGAGATTAATGAGTGGTTAGTAGCGGGTGTGAGAGGGGGTAGTAATGGATAAAGTGCTGGGGGGGGGGGGAGGGGAGAGTGTGGGGCTAAAGGAGCGAGATCCTGAGAAGAAGTTAATCGTGAACGGGGAGGGGGGTGGGGTTGGGTGGGGTGGAGTGTGGGTTGGGGAGAGCGTGGGGGAGGGGGGAGGGGGGAGGTGGGGAGGGGGGAGGGGGACAATTGTTTTACCTGTTTTTGTTGTTGGCTCTGGACAGCTGACGGTGGTGTTTTGGTTATTTTAGTGTGGTTGTCATGTTTCAGTTTGCTGAGCGCCCTGAAGACAAGCTTCGAGAACGAGGGTATGTCCACCCGCCGCCTGCGTATGCGTTTGGGGATGGTCGTCCCTGCTGACGAACATGCTATCAAGGCGAACTTTCCCGCGACTTCCCTCCGCGAAGCCTATGTAGGTGCACTATGTTAAAATATACTGAGGAGCAAAAGAAATGCGACATTTCTGGAATCATCGGAAACACTTTAGTGTTTCCGATGATTCCAGAAATGTCGCATTTCTTTTGTTCCTCAGTATACAACCAGCTAAAACGAAAATGCAGGCTTCAGAATAACTCGGACAATACAGGAAGTGCAGTTCATGCAGTCTCAGTATGCTGCGTTACGTGGGAGCCATACACTTACACAGCTTTATTGTAATCCTGCGTTTACATAGTAGGCCTGTACAAACAAAAACATAAAAATTCATCGGGCTGACATCAGTCTTACCTGGCCAGCCCAAGGATGTGCGCGACCATCTAAGGCTGTCGTCGATCCGAGTACCTTTTGCTCACTATATATCCCCGTGGAAGCCAGAGACGTGTGTGTTATATCCGATTGCGCGATATTCTGATGTGCGTAATATGGAGGTTGACCATTGCGTCAAATTCTCGCTTCTAATCTTCATTTCCGTGTTACTTCGTGCGACTGGCAAAATAATTGATCATCATATTTAACAAATGGGTGATAATGGTAAATGAAGCTTCGCTTGAAATCTGTAAGACAACTCTATTTTTTTTAAGTCCCTTCTATTTATAGAAGGGACTTTTTAGGACGGGTCGCGGTGGGGCGAATTGAATAGCATGTCCAAGATCTCAAAGGCGGGCCGGCTAAACCTCTAAGAATTAAAGTAACAAGATCTTGGCTCATCAGCGAAATGTCTCAATTTCGACAGGAGGAATACATTTTTCGATACTATTTTACTCAGTTTAGTAATAATTATAGCACTGCCAGCACAACTTGTCATCTAAGTTGATTCCATGCACGCGTTGTTCCCTGACTTGCTCCACAGGCTGGCCGTTAAGTGTTAGTTGAAGGGGAGGGGGTTCAACTGATGCTTGTGCCGTGTGGTAATCAGCATGCATTTGGTCTTAGTGGGATTAGATATCGTGGAGTTATTTCTGCACCATTCAGATATTTCATTTAAACTGTCCTGGAGAGTCTTCACCATACATGTTACATCTGATGACAAAACGTTCAGTGTTCCATCGTCTGCAAACAAAAACCTGCAAGTTAAACTGGAGTCAGATATATGTAATGTAAGATCGTTTATGAAGACAGAGAACAATAATGGACCAAGAATCGATCCCTGCGGGACTCCTTGGTCTATCACCCCCCCCCCCCCCCCCCACCCCCCCCCCTCAGGTGAGTTTTACCATTCACGTAGACATACTGCGTACGCCCATGCAGATATGACGTAAGGAAGGCAAGTGTGTCTGCGCTTAGTTGATAGATATTAAGTTTATAACTAGAGTTTTGTGATTGACGAGGTGGAACGCTTTTGACAGGTCCAAAAATACTGCTCCTTTCATTTGACTGCTATTCATGGCAGTAAGCCATCTGTCAACTAAGTATAGGAATGCCGTGTGACAGGAGTGTTTCCGCCGAAAGCCAGATTGTAATGAATGTATGACTTTGTGTTTTTCTAGAAAATGTAAGTGTGTGCGAGTGTGTCTTTCTATCGGTTTACATAGTGTTGACAGCAGCGAAACGGGCCTGAACTTGTTAGGGTCGGCAAGGTCTTTCGTTTTAGGTAGGTAGTGGGATCACTTTGGCTGTTTTTAGAGAAGGTGGAAATGTCATCTGCTGTATGCAGGTTTTTTTTTAAATAAACTTCATTCAGCTGCAACCCGTCACACATGGCTTAAGGATGTAGACAATACTGGAGTAACAGTTCCAACAATATTTTAATTCAGCGATGCGATCTCCACACAATGCATTTCCAAATCCACCAACACTGATACAATGTCTCTTCTGCAAATGTCCACACTGCCGACACAAATTCTCTCATACAACGTACAGCACCGTTACGATGCGTCTCTCACAATGTACACCCTATACAGGCCACGTACCTACGATAAACTGTGTGTCTCTACAACTGACAATGCAAGACAATGTATATCCGTGCTTCCCAGCACAAAGTTTTTATAGTATAAAAACTTTCGAGAATAATCTAATGAATTTACACAACGCAACCAATCAGAACGAAACACGTTACTGAAACTCATAAATATTAATAAAAGAAGAACTTTCTCGGATAACTTAAATTGTCTACAAAAATTCCGCTGCTCATTTCAGCCCCAAATCCCAGTATGTAATGATATCACACAAAAATATGGCAAACCGTTTACGACTTTTCACAACACGCAAAGAACGGCTGCTAATTTCACGCGCACAGTAAACAACTATGACCAGCAGCTTTGCTACTATGTTACAAAAATGTAACTTACTCTTTTGACGTCACATGTACGAGGTCACTGGGCAGCGCGACTCTGTTTCGAATGTTCTGGTTCATTCTCAACTAATCTACGCATAACAAAAATCGACCGCTCTTCTCTGTGCGATTTTTCTAGAAGCTTCTGCACTAAAATTAACGTATCATAACAAAGCCAAAACCGCTATCATGGACAAACGATAAAGAATCTCACTGAAAAGGTACGTGATACGTAACCATGATAGCTCAAATAAATATCGGATCGTTTCCTACGATTAACACATATGCTCTCACAGGACAACACAACCACAATCGTAACAATACATATATATATATAATTATATATATATATATATATATATATATATATATATATATATATATATATATATATATATATATATATATATATATATATATATATATATATTTAAAACCGTTGCATAAAGGTTTTATATATTATTTCAAGATATCTGCGATATACGGTAGGGCCATTTTCAGAACTGTGCTACTAATAGAATCATGGCCTGACGTACGATTGTTGTTTAAGTACGAGATGGATTTTTTCACTTAGCATATCATTAACAGAGGAATGCTGAATGATGTGCCTAGAGAGAGAGAGAGAGAGAGAGAGAGAGAGAGAGAGAGAGAGAGAGGAGAGAGAGAGAGAGAGAGAGAGAGAGAGAGAGAGAGAGATGCGTCATATCAAGAGTATTGCGTCGATGTCTACGTGGTGACAAAATTTCTGCTTTTACGTCACCGTCACTGTCCGATTTTCTCCAGAAGTAGAAGTTTTTACTTTGTTTTTGCATAGAATCAATTTCTAACACACACAAAAAAAATGTTCCAAAGATGCAAAGCTGGCCAACGAAAGCATCCAATGTCTTTCTCAAATCTAGCTATATCCACAATTTTATCTGAATAAGACACAAATCACGGACTCTAATGTGCGTACTCATGAAGTTCTTAGCCTCTTGCTGGCATTATTGTATCTATGTTCCCTAGAACGATGAAGATGTTAAACTTAACATTGTTAGGACTTCAGAGACATTACAATTTACTCTCAGAGGAGATACAATAAAACACTTTTGAGCATGGGGCCTGCAACCACGCTTGTCACAGTAATGTTCCGGTCGTTCCACGCACAAGGTAGGTTGTTTGTACATTGTTTAACGTCCCGACAGCAACAAGACTTTCGCAGGACGTGCCTGCACTGCTTGTGAAAAAAACTAAACAGAATATTGAATGTATGTGGTCAGCCTGTCTAATACGCTAAATAAACCTAAGACCGTTTAGCAACACACATCCAGTATCAAGAGCTACAGGCAGTGCATACAGTAGGGACAGTTTAAAAACGGAAAATACAGGTGAATGGACCAAGGGTAGACAAAAACGCATGCCCCAGAATAGAGGGGAAAACCCAATATGTGGGGCTGACCCGTGTGACCCTGGGAACTAAAAAGTAGTTAACCCCACCCAAGTCTCCCAGGGCAGACCCGGGTGGGGGTCCACGACAAGGACATAAATATAACTGTACACGCGTGCAGGTGGACACACTCTTCCTGATGGCCCAAGACATGCGTGTCCAGTGGACAGTATCTTCCAGTGGCGTCACGCGTCAGGACCTTGGACAGTGGACCGTGGAGAAAGCACTGAGCACGTGGGACAGCTTGGGCGTGAAAGCGAACAGGATGATGCTCGGGATCTCGCTGGGGGTAGACAGGTCGGTTCGCGACCTTATATTATTATCATTGTTGTTCTTGTTGTTGTTGTTATCTTATAAATTTATTTTATTATTTGTATTCACAGAAACAACTATTCTACAGTTATTATGACTACAGAAAGAACCCCACGGAGAAAGAAACACGATTAGAAAAGACAGTTACAACACAATTTATTAATGTTTCAAACAAACAAAGAATTATAGAGATCAGTTGCTACTTATCTTCATTATCGCAGAAGGAATGTGGCAACTGAGTTGCCACATTCCTTCTGTGATAATGAAGATAAATAGCGACTGATCTCTACCTTTGTTTGTCTATTTTGAAAAAAGAAAGAAATTTATTTATGGGAAATATTGTTGTAACTGTGTTTTCTAAGCGTGTTTCTTTCTCCGTTGGGTTATTCTCTGCATTGTAGGCGCTTGGCAATCACCTTTAGTGTCTGGATTGCGTATTATGACCACAGACTGTGAGAACTAAGTCTTTTGGCAAGAGGTCTTTTAATTCTCATACCAAGGACCATTTCTGGGAATAAACTCCCACAGTTCCTCAGACATTTTGAATCAGACAATAGTTTCCGGCAGTCTTTAAAAGTCGCATTTATTCATGCACTCACTGTTATAAATCTTTTTTTTTTTTTTTGTCAACATTCCCTTCTCAGTGAGAGTTGACTAGTGTGTCCTTTATTAGGTTTATGGTACAAGTATGTCTTTTTGTGTGTGGACATTTTCGTTGGTGTGTCCATTTTTTTTATTTTATTTTTTCTTGTATCTCGTGTTGCGTGAGTCTGTATGTTAATGACTATAATTATATGTGTTGTAGGATGCAAGGTGTGTGTATGTTAGTATGTCATTTGTACGGCGCCTAGAGCTTTTCTATCGAAAGTATAGGCGCCTTAAAAATTATTATTATTATTATTATTATTATTATTATTATTATTATTATATTATTATTATTATTATTATTATTATTATTATCATTACTACTAATGTTACTACTGCTGCTGGTTTTCTTACTACGACTACTGCTTCGAATGCTGCTATGACTGCCACCAACACTACTACTTCTTGTACAACTACTACTGCTACTGCTACTGATGCTGGTACTGCTGCTTGTATTATTAAGCATGCGGTTTTTGTTGTTCCTATTTATAACCAGATGGGATGCCCAGCCCAACGTTATACCAGTTCTGAACTCATTTGAGAGGGCAGTGCCGCCTATGGATACGCGGATTATGCCGCGCATCCGGAGGCGGCACGTCTCGAATGAGTTAGAATTATACTTTTGTTTCATCTATGTCCACCCTAGACGATTTTGATCCACGCAAACTAGCAAACACAAACACAGGCAGACACACGGCGCTTGTGTAAGCTCTGTGGGCTGACGTAACGAAAGCTATTCTGAAGAAAAAGAATAGCACGAGCAGCGAAATGACTTCATTATAATCTTTGCGTCATGAAAATTATTATATATAAACCAGTTTTACACCCGACCGTGATCACTAAATTAGTCACATATTTACTCTATGATATTCTGTTTTCATTTTAAACGATATACCTTTACTGAATTGTGAGTGAGTGTGCGTGTTGGGTTTCAGTTCGCTGCGCTTTGAGTCGATTTGCCCAAAAATTGAGAAAAAGCACCTATATAATAACGGTATTATTATTTATTATTATTATGAATTAATTTAGACATATTAGATTAATAGGCGTGTGTGTTATGTGTGTGAGGGGGGGGGGGATGAGCGTGGGTGTGTGTATTATGATTGTGGTTGTGTTGTTCTGTGAGAGCATGCATGTGTTTATCGTATGAAACGGTCCAATATTTATTTGAGCTGTCATGGTTACGTATCACGTACCTTTTTAGTGAGATTCTCTACCGTTCGTGCATGATAGCGGATTTGGTTTTATTATGATACGCTAAGATTAGTCCGGAAGTTTCTAGCGAAGTCGCAAGGAGAAGAGCGGTTGATTTTGGGAACGCGTGGTTTCGCTGAGAATAGACAGGACGTTCGTGCGGGGTCGCGCTCTGTCTAGTGACCTCGTGCGTGTGACGTCAAAATGTAAGCAACATTTTAGTAGAGACATTCTATTTTTAGTTATAGTTGTTTTGGTGCGCGTGAAGTGAACAGCCGGTCATTTTGTATTTATGAAAGGTCGTGAACGGTTGGCCATACTATTGTGTGACGTCATTACACACTAGGATTTGGGGCTGAAATGAGCAGTCGAGTTTTTGTAGACTATTGTAGTATTCTTGAAAGTTCTTTTTTCATTAATATTTTTGAGTTCCAGTTACATGTTCCGTTCTGATTAGGTGCGTTGTGTAAATTCATTAGATTTTTCTGGAAAGTCGTTTTACTATAAAAGATGGTGCTAGGAAGCACGTGTGTACATTGTCATGCATTGTCAGTTGTAGGGACACAGAGTTTATCGTAGGTACGTGGCCCGTATAGGGTGTATATTGTGCGAGACGCAGCGTAATGGTGGTGTACGTTGTGTGAGGAACTTTGTGTCGCCTGTATTGACATTTTCAGAGGAGACATTGTATCAGTGTTGGTGCATTTGGGAATGCATTGTATGGTGATTGCATCGCTGAATTAAAATATTGTTGGAACTGTTACTCCAGTGTAGCCTACATCCTTAAGCCACGTGTGACGTGTTGCAGCTGAATGAAGTTTATTTAAAAGAAACTTACGTGCGTGCGTCTGGTGTGTTTATCATACTACGATTACGACTCTACCACGTAACAGTGTGAATGGGTACGTATTGGTTTGTGAGATTAGTTGTTTAGTTTTAAGTTTGACAGTGTGTGTAGAGCATTGGATTGTGTGATAGAGTATTAATTATTTTTATTGTTGACTGTGATGTTTATAATTGTAACTACACCAACACACATTCCTATGCTTTATGTTCTTAAGGCAGTTGGCAATAAACAGTTACTACACATCTAATATCTATCTACATGATTAGTCTGACGATGTCGTGTTGAATTATCAATGTCGATCCATCTCCTGCTTTAGTGCGTTAGGGCAGAAATAGTTAATGATAATATTCTTTTATCGTGAAAAGATTCAACTCTTTTAAAAATATTCCCAAAATAATCCCCATCACGTGATTTTGAAAAATGCAGACACGCTTGACGTTTGATTCAAGATTCAAGATACAAGAAATTTATTGTCCATTAAAGTATATTTGTCTTTGTCTGCCGAGCGTAGGTCAAGGTTAAAAACATAATATCTCAATTTACAAATCAAACAAACAACATGGCTAAAACTCTGACTAGACAAAAATATAAAATAGTACGTTTTGACACTAACATCATACGCACGCCCAGACACGCGCACAGACTCACAAACTTAGTTTATAGCAGTACATCCCTCTGAAGGCAAAACACGGCAAGTCCAGTATAACTATGTTGGAGCTACCCTGTTTGTCCCCAAAGGGAACTGTAGGTCAGTAGGTGTGAGTCTGCTCAGCTGGAGAGTCACGTCAGCTGGAAAGTCACGTGCAATCCTGAGGGCTTGGGGTTGCAGTTTAGACTTGTTCAACAACTGTATAGCCTGCGGAATGAAAGAGAGTTTGAATTTGTTCCTGTTACATTTCGGGCAGTGATAGCGTCTTTTGGAGGGAAGGAGTTCAAAATGCGAGTGAAGTGGGTGGGTTGGGTCACTCATGATTGCACGTGCTTTCCTAGCCAGCGCTCTCTCAGTCAGTTGTAGGCGGCTGTTGGTAGGTTAGCTGGTGATTTTGGCGGCCGTTTTGGTAACGCGGAGCAGCACGTTTTTGTTTGCTGTAGACAATGCGGGGAAGAAACAGATCGTGCAGAATGACAAACCAGAATCAATGATGCCGACATACAAAAGTGACAGCAGTTTGGGGCTCACGTTAAAAGATCTTAGTTTCCTCAGTATGTACAGTCTTTGTTGGCACATTTTGAAAACAGTCTGAACATGTGAGCCAAAGATAGGTTTAAAATCAAGAGTCACGCCCAAATATTTGAAACTGTCAACAATTTCTTCAGTTTTACCATCGATGGTTATGTCGCCGTCAAAGTGGCCCTTGATGCGGAAATCAAAGACCATCTCATTTGTCTTGGGAACACTTAATGCCCAAAAATTCTTTTGGCACCATGCAGACAGGTCGGCCAATGTGTCCTTATACACACTGAAAGACTCGCTGTTGGTAAGTCGAGCCACCACTGCCATGTCGTCAGCAAACTTGACGAAGGAGTTGGAGTCGTGTTTACTGCGACAGTCGTTGGTGTACTGTGAGTAGATTACGGGGCTTGCCACACAGCCCTGTGGGGCACCCGTGTTGGTGGTGATGCTGGGGGAAAGGGTGTCGCCCACTCTAACACGCTGGGGTCTGTCACTGAGAAAGCTGTATACCCAATGGATGAAGGTAGGTGGGACTTGCAGATCTAGCAGCTTCTCAAGCATTTTGTGGCCCTGAATGGTATTAAATGCGCTCGAATAGTCCACAAAGAGCACACGTGCGTAGGTGCCTGGAGTGTCCAGATGACTAATAAGTAAATGCAGCAGGGTGGCCACCGCATCCTCCACACTACGTCCATGCCGGTAGGCAAATTGGTAATGGTCCAGCTTGTCCTGCACAAGTGGCGCGAGTTTACTGAGGATCAGCTTCTCAAGGGATTTCATGGGTAGGGAGGTGAGGGCCATGGATCTGTAGTCATTCAGTTCTTTAGGAGAGTTTTTTAGGGGGACAGGAACGATGGTGCTTAACTTCCACAGGGTGGGTATAACCCCGAAGTCTACGAATGCCTGATAAAGGGGCTGGTATGCAGGTGACAGCTCGCTTGCACAGTACCGGAGGAGACGACCCGACACGTTGTCAGGTCCATGTGACAGCTCGCTTGCACAGTACCGGAGGAGACGACCCGACACGTTGTCAGGTCCAGCTGCCTTCCTGACGTCGGTACGTTGGAACAGTCGGGTGACATCATCCTCGGTGATGGTGATGGCGCCGGGGATGGGAGCGTGACAGTATCCAGGAGCTTCGTGCACTCGGGAGTGGAGTCGTGCACGTCGAACCGCTGCGTCGGACATGTTAGCCGCAGGAAAGGTAGGAAGCTGCTTAACCAACTAATACAATGCCTTCCTCCAATCCGGCTGTATGCAAATATATAAGTGAAACGAACATTATGGACTGATGTGCAGGTCAACATTTTTCATAAAACGACCATCATATCGTGAACAGGAACGTCAGTTTCAAGATCAATGAACCATTCTCGTTGGGACAAATAAATACACATCTGATTTATTTGCAACACTGCCGTCTGCGTGAACTTTTACTTTCACACACACACACACACACACACACACACACACACACACACACACACACACACACACACACACACACACACACACACACACACAGCGCTTGGCGCCAAAAGAACTTTATACAGCAAGGTTAGACATCTGAGTGTGACGTCAATTTTATCTTGTTACTTCCTTGCCAGAATTTGAGGCCCAGCCGCCCATAACGTCATGTGCATGCTATTGGAGGCGCTCCGACGAGCCCCATTTCAAAGTTGTTCCTGCGTCAGCTCACAGAGTATGCAATTGGCGCGAAGCGCCGTGTGTCTATTTATGTTTGTGTGCGCCAGTGTGGTTGGATCAGATTTTGCTTTAGGATAGAAAGAGATGAATTAGAAGGATAATTAAAGTATAAACAATTTTGGGCTGGGCATCCCTTTTTGGTAATTCTTGTTATCAGGTACAACATCCACAGCGGAAGCCGCTCGACAGTGAGTCCTCTCAGCCAGTCTACAGGTCAACTTCACCTTCAAATTGGAAAGCGAGTCACAAATTACGTCTACGGGCCCGGATACAGCCTCCGGACCTTGACACCGGGTCCAAAGGGTACTGTGACATTGACAGAAGACAAACGCAGTCTGATGGAAAAAGTGACTTTCGTGGCGGCCTTTGACCTTGGCGGTATCTGGCTCACTGACCTCAACTACGATGACGAAAAAGGTTAAGTTTCCCTGCCATATCCACATCATCATCATCGTTGTCGTCGTCATCGTCCACCTCCTCGTCGTCGTTAAAGGTCCGGGTTCAGCAATTAGTCAGTAGAGGACATCGAAAAAAAAATGTCAAAGTCCCTACCTGACACAGAAAGTAGTGCAACCCTGACAGGGCCCCGTGTGATGGGATCCCCAAGCACGCACGTTACTATAGCTGCTGTAGAGTGTCAGACGTCCTTGACGGCTGTCACAGTTCACGAAAACAGGTGTACACCATCCAGCTGCCTAAGGTCACTTCCAGTTGCATCTGTCCGTGCGCGGTAACATCCAATTCCCGTGCAACTACGACTGAAAAATATCCAACTTTCATTTTGCCGCACTGGTGAAGCCTGCACCAAGCCGCGACGTCCAGAGCGTCCAAAAAAGGTCCAGCGAATGGTGGCGGTAAGTCCAACATGATATGGTGTGGTCTTTTCACTTTTGTGGTACAAATATTACTTTTGTTGGTAAGTATATTTCCAACAACAACAAACACCTATGCGCGTGTAGCTGACGTCGTGTTTACAAAGGGAAGGTACTCGTAAATATGTATTATCAGGGGACACCACTCTAATGACCACTTCCTTGTCAACAACAAGAAGCCCTAGCGATCGTAATGTTATGTGTGTTCTGGTGTACAGGACACTAATTTCGGGGGAAATGATGACTGAGGAAATAACAGCAGACGACAGTGGTGAGAAGTAGGCAGAATACATCGATGAACAAGACGAAGAATAGATTGGAAATCTTAGCCTCACTGTTCGTCTCTTCTGTAGTTACTATAGGTCACTATAGTAACAGCCTGAAACTTTGTTTTTTTAAATTTTCTCTCCTTTATAAATAAGTGTAATCGTTTCTGGGCAATTTTCTATTACACATATTTGTGTTATATACATAATGAAATATGCGATATATTCTGAGCTCTGGTCTGATGTACATTTAGAACTAGAAGTTTCCACTTTTAGTTTCGATTTGTTTTGGGGGTTCGCGGTTGGTGGTTGTTTTTGTGTAAATATCTTCAGAACGCCACGGCGTTTTCTAGTACAAGACCCGTGTGCACATTACATAACTATACAAATACCAGTCATTTTATTCTTTTTCAGTGCCACATCAAATGAGCTCACAGAGCAGCAAGCAGCTAATGTGTTATTTCTGTGGATACATTAAATTTTGTGAAGCTAGTACAAAGTGAAAGTGAAGGTGCATCAGTAATGGAACAACGCCCAATCTCATCACAATACATAACAGATAATCGCAGTGGCAAGGTAAGTTGTGAACCTAAAATGTGTGTGTGTGTGTGTGTGTGTGTGTGTGTGTGTGTGTGTGTGTGTGTGTGTGTGTGTGTGTGTGTGTGTGTGTGTATGCTTGGGACAAAATGTACAGCTGGCTTATATTTAGAACAAAATATACAGCTGTCTGAATAGAATTAAATATACAGCTGTCTGAATAAAAAACAAAATATACCTGCAGTTGTCTGAACACAGACAAAATGTTCAGCTGTCTGAATGAAAACAAATGTACAGCTGCTCGCTGTATGAAAACAACATCAGCAATTGTCTGGATGAGAATATAATCAACAGGTCTAGGTAAGGATAAAATATACCACTATAATCAACCTAAAATATATTTGTTCACAAAATAACAGCACATTTCAGTGTGATGAAATAGAGCAATACATGTATGTGCATAATTCATTATGAAACTCACAATCAGGTATATAAGTGGTCTATTGTAAGTTGGCTTGCCACTGATACATGTATTTCTCATATTTTCCTGAAACCACAAGCTTATGTACAGGAGAAATATGAGTGACAAAAACTTATAATATCATTCTTGTATACCAAAATATTTTATTGCGAGTTTTTCTGTGAATCATATAAATACATGTATGTATTGCTCCATATCATAACACTCAAATGTGCTGCTATTTTGTGACTAAGCCATTTTTAGAAAGCCACACGCACATGCGTATGTGCACACATGCCTATTTTCTGTATTTATTTCTTTTTCAACAGGTTTTGTCCATCCATGACTGTGTTTATGGTTTGTTTCTAGACAGCAGGGCTGCCACAAGGTCAGGTGACTTGAAACTGGTGAATGCACAGACTGGCATCGATTTTCTGAAGACAGCAAGACCTCTCCGATAAGTTGTCACTGATAGAGTTCTACTGTAATCTCCTGCTACTTTCAGGTAATTATCAGTTTGGTGGCATTTGATTTTGAAGTATGGTACACCTGTGCGCTTGCACAAAATCATTTTTGTTTGTAAAAGTGTTATCACATCACACATAAAGTAGCTTATAGTGTCCTGGAAATATTGCTGTCACAACACTGTAAGTTATGATTTACATATGACTGCTACCTCCACACTGTAAGTATATTTACAAGTTGACAGTAAACATTATTATCATGGTGCCACGGTGGTTTTTCTCCCAAGTCTTCATAACAGCTAGTGCTAGCTACCGGTCAGTTTGCCACTCTGTAATGCATGTATCTTTTTTCCAATATGAAATAGATTTGTATATTATTACTTACTTGATCGCAGCCACTGAAACATCTGGATCATTACCTTGATGTGTGGCACAAAGGCAAGCGAATTGCATAAAAGGTTTGAGTTGAGCTGTGTGTTTACATGGAGGATTATATCCTTGAGTGTATGCAGAACAAAAACACATGAAACTGTCATGTCATCGAAATAACCTACTCAGTATAAACTGCTGCTGGTGTGCTTTTTTTACTTTCAGGTTTTGCTTTATCTATTATATTGGCCATCTGTTTTCAGTTTCTTTGCTGCTGCCAAAGGCTAAACACCACTTGAAACAAGGGATAAAGCCTGTTATCAACCATCACCACACATTACGAGCGTCCTTGCCAGGCATGATCAAGGTATCATGTCTTATTTATGCACTTATTTTGACTTAGAGTTTAGATATGTTTCAGTCTCATCATTGAATGTTTTGAGTGTTAGTCAAGGGGATGTATCTATGTGGCTGAAAATGAAATGGCCCCCCAAAAAAACTTTCATTGGCTACAAAGGCTACACAATGCGCAACAGGCTTACCATCCTTGACTTCAACCACCAAGTATGCAAGCAGTATACCAAGATTAGCAACAGACACTCTGTGGCATACCAGGTAGCACAGCAGAAATATGCATAGTACATGTATGTTACACACTTGTGCAATTTCTGGTACAAGTGCAGTATTGTACATGTCATTTTCAGTATCATTACAGTACATGTATTTGTATAAATATACTATTTAGGATTGTGACACTGATCATGAAAACTAATTCTTTCTTATGGCAAGTCAGGTGCAGAATTCCTGTTCATGTGCACTGTTTACAGTATGTAGTTATAACAAGGATGAAAAATGAAAGCAGACATGTATGCAATTTATGAAGAAGAATGTCCAAATGTATTGAAAACAAAAAATGTCCAACATTTTGCTTTTACATTCAACTTTAATACTTTCTTGTATAGAGAGTACAAAGTGCACAATATGGAGTATTATATTACATGCATGTGTCCATTTATTCATGTCCCAACTACTTGTACAAACAGATGTAAACAATCTCCATGACAGAAAGTAAATTTTAAAAGTTAATGAAAATGTTCTTTTCATTCTGTTTTTTCTCATCAAGGAATGCGCTCCGTGGCCTTGTATCCCCAATGCCTCACTGATGAGAAGCTCTCCAGTTTGTTACATTACCTACGCAGTACAGATGACAAGATTGAGTGACGAGTGGATGTGGTGTTTCAGCAGAAGTAAAGACTTGGAGGTTGGTTTCACACACATACACAACCAGAGTTTAGATTGGGGCTTAGAAACTGCCATCTGATTATGGCCACCTGATAAGAGCAACAGTGTTTGCTGTTGCCAAGCCCCATATGGCTCTCATGCCACAACTGAAAAAAAATCTGTATATAGAGTGTTGGTGATGTTTGATTGCTATTATAATGTGTGAATTTTATTTGCAAATGTGATGCTATAATTTTTGACGCTGCAAAATTTGACTTCGGTCTGCTTCTTACAAAAAGTTGGTTCTTCTGTTAACTCGATCAGCTGGATCAAATTCAGTAGTTCTTGTTGTCCATTATTATTAGATGATTCCCACACAAACAGTAGGCCGGATTGTCTTCACTGGTCACGTGCTGATAAGGTGTCGCCTCTACTCCCACATTCGATATGGTCACCAGGGGCTGCTCATCGGTTGAGTGCATCTTTAGTCTCCCCCAGGGAAAAGTTGGTTATGTTGGCCTGAAAACATATTCATATAATATCATGTTGCCAAGCAGCATTGCAAAGCTACAATGTCTTTTATTATTAGAACAAAACTGTATAAATCGTTTGACCATCACTGAGACAAAGAAATTGTTTGTAAAAGTTATTTTGCAAATCTGTCTTGTATGGAGTTTATTGATTACACTGGCTGTGATTCATTATGGTTGGTTTCATGTTGAGTAGATTATACTGGCTGATACCCGGTAGCCAAGTAAACTCCTCTAAAACAGTGTTTGCAGTACATCTTCACATGTACTAACTGACCTTTGTTCTTGTCTTGCAGCTGCCTGCTGAGAGCAAGTTGGGGCACACTGCACTGCATCAGGCTGTTTGCTGTTCCAAAGTTTCTGTGTGACATTGCTGCTAACGACCCTGCAGTTTGGTGACATGTCTGACACTGGCCAGTCTGTTGTCTCTTCACTGGTTGGACCTGTCCATGAAGGCTGTCTGTCTGCTGTGGAATCATGGCAATATTAGCATTTTGGTGGATAGCAAAATTTAGCATATGATGATAGAACTATATTGCCATATGTAACAATACATTAGGAAATCGTTGCGGTATATATATATATATATATATATATATATATATATATGCCTGCATGTGTACCCACCCCCTCCAGCCCCCCCCCCCCCCTCTCCCTCACTTACCAAAACACAGAGACCAAGTTTGAATGACAGCATCATAAGCAAAATATACCATGCATATAATTCAATGACATCACTGAAATTGTTTCTTTATAATTAAAATGGTTGTCTCTGTTCTGTTTGTGTTTTTGCCTCTTGTATTATTACAGTTATATATGGTGCAGGAAGTAAAAGTGCACATGTATGTTGTTCTGTAGAGAAGAACCCTATGAGGAAAGAACGTCGCTTAGAAATGACAGTTACAACACAATTTATTACTAGATAATATGAATAAAATTGTGTTGTAGCTGTCTTTTCTAAGCGTCTTTCTTTTTTTCGTTGAGTTCGTCTCTGCATTACACACGCTTCGCAGTCACCATTTTGATCGGGACTATGTGGTTCTGTAGGGTACATAGACTACTTGGTCTTGTTGAGGATAGACATACTCATTTCATAAAAAAATCATCTGTATTTTTAGGAATTATGACAATCATGGTCATTGTGTTTTATTTATGTATACACTTATTGATGTAAACCTGCCTGTCCCGGATTGGCCTCCGCAGCCACGAAAATGCGTGCAGACAACGTGGGCAAGCCCTATAGAATCTTCGTTCGTGGAGTCAAGCCAAGAGACACTTATTGATGTACTTGACGATTTTGGTAAACTCATAAGAGACGCCTCACAATGAAAGGCATTTTTAACAGTTTCACTCACTACAGATATAAACAAATAAACCATACGTTGAAGTGTATTTGAAAACAATGTTTTTGTCACAAAATGAAGATCAAGTCAGATATACCTCTTGCTGTTGTGAACTGATATATTTCCTTGATATTTATTTTTGCGGGTTGAGTCATTTCAGTTTTCTGATAGAGAACATTGCTATATGGAGTGATCAGAAATAAATCCCACATGGTTTGCTGTCAGTGCAAACACAGATAAACTATGAATGAAATATATTGTGGTTAGAATACCAATTACATAATATATATATATATATATATATATATATATATATATATATATATATATATATATATATATATATATATATATATATATATATATATATATATATATCTGTTTCCTAACATTTATTTCATATCTCATAACCATAGCACGAGGTGAAAGAAACCTAATGCTCCAGCCGAAGGGGTGCATGCCTGCATGATGCCAGCTTGCTTTCATCTGCTTCCTAAAGTCAATCGGGCGGGGGGGGGGGGGGGGGGGGGGGGGGAGAGAGAGAGAATTCGCACAACCCCCCAAAATGGAAAAATTAGTAACATTTAAATTAATTTGGGTCGAGGGCATAAAAAGAAATAATTATATGGTCTTGTCAAAAAAATGTATACATTATTGGTATGGCGAAGGCCGGAGCCATCTGCTGCGGCCCTGTATCTAATTATTTTGAAACTTGCCTCTCGTTTGCTCATGCACCCTTTAGCTTGTAGTTGGTGTATCGGTGTTTGCTGTCAGGCACCTGCATGAGGTATGCATTGGGCAGGGTGCATTGCGTGTGCATAGACAGCAGTTGGTCTGGGGAGAAAATATTATCACTGAACTCCTCAAGTTTGCAGACAGTAATTATCTTTTGTGATACAAAAAAAAAAAACAAAAACAAGATGAGAAGTAATCGACAAAGCAAAATATTACCTAGTGCTTAGATTCTTATAATGGAATCAAATTTTATGTCCGTGTAACACACACGAACAGGCACAATCACATCAATGGGTGACAGTCTTCACTCCTGGAAGCTGGTTCAGCTTTTCAAAATCCCGAAAAGCTGAATTTCAGCTGTTTGGTTCAGACAGAACAGGCCTTCAGCCAGCCTGTTCCAAATGCAAAACTCATACATTCTCATGAGCCCCTGCATCCGCAGGAGCTCATGGGAATGTATATCGCTTGCTGGCCATGGATTTATGGGGCATATTTATGTCCCGTTTACATTCATTTCATATTCTCGCACTGTCACCCATGCACATCACATCGTTGCATGATGACCTGTAAATTATCTCCCAGGCTTTGTGAAAAATAAAATCGTTTTGAGGTGGGCGTTTCCGCGTTGCGCGTTGCTTAGCACGGGAGTGCTGTCCCTTACACAAACATTATCTAGTAGCTTCCCTTCGTAAAAATGGCGACTACCATAAAGACTTGTTGTTTGCAAACGCTTTCGAGGAAACCTTGTTTTGGATAAATGCGAGGACATAAGAAATGAGAAGACCACGATATAGCATGTTCGACGTACCGTCACCATTCCCTGGGCCATTTTTGGACGCTGTGGACGTCGCTCAGTGCTTCCCAGTACCGTGCCGGCCCAGAAGTGAAAGTTGGATAGTCATCTTTCGTCGTTGTTGCACGAGAATTGTGGGTGTTACCGTGTACGGACAGATGCAACTGGAAGTGACCTTTGGCATCTGAGTGGCGTATACCTGTTTGCGTGAACTGTGACAGCCGTCAAGGACGTCTGACACTCTACAGCAGCTATAGTAACGTGAATGTTCGGGGATCCCATCTGACGAGGCCCTGTCAGGGTTGCACTTTTAAAGTCAGGTAGGGACTTCAAAAATTTTTTTCGCTGTCCTCAACTGACTAATTGCTGAACCAGGACCTTTAACTCCTATTTCTTCTTGTACTGCTACTATTAATACTACTACTACTACTGCTACTGTTACTACTACAACTATTACGACTACTACCGCTACTACTGCTACACTGTTTAGTTTTAATTTTGATTTATCTGACTTGACTGAGACTATGAAGAACGAGATGGGATGAGCCATAACCCACAACAGTCACTTCAAATGAGAGCCATAACCCACAAAGTTCCATTTATATGCGAGCTATCCTCCCTGTCGAGGGTCTCTAACTGTTGTCTTTGTCCTGATTCTGATGTCGAGATATCTCCTATTGAAATAACCTCGCAAATTTTCCAATGCGTCAGTGAGCTGTATGAGGGGTATAGTGCATACACACGCGTCATTGGTTTGAAAAAAACACACACGCACAAAAAAAGTAATTTGCCATCACGTATTTTAAGTTTTTACGTAATTGTATATTTTACGTGAGAAGAGTTTCACTTTGCCTTCTAGACTTTAAAAAAAAAAATGTAGTTATGTAAAGTCAAACTGATTTCACACAAATTATAGCAAGACTGAAACTGAACCGTGAAATTCTAGTTTTGTCACCATTTTCTTGTCTTGAAGCGAAAGCGAAACTCATATCACGTTAAATATAAAATTACGTAAAAACAAAAACAAAAATACGTCGTGACAAATGACGTTTGATAAACCAATGACGCGTATGCACTGCGCGCGCCCCTTCTAGAGTTCACTATGACGCATTGGCACATCTGCGAGGCTTTCTCAGAAGGATATATTTCAACATTAGAATCAAGTCAAAGACAAACGATAGAGAGACCCTTGACAGCGAAGACGGTTTTCTTACAGAAGGGAATTCGTGGGTCATGGCTCACCCTATCTTCTTTACTTTTTAACTTTTTCCACATAGTAATAATTTGTACTGAAAAAAGTTCAAAAGATACAAAGCTGGCTAACAAACGCATCCAATGCCTTGAAATTTCCAATCTAGATATATCCAAAATTTCAAGTGAATATAACAACAATTACGGACTTTCATGTGGTACAACTGACTTTGCATAAACGATTTTTAACCCTTCAATCAGACACCAACATTTAATATGCCCAGGCGCTGTCCTTGGGCACCCATTGAACAAAGCACTTCCCTAAGTTTGAAGTTTGTAGGTACACAAATATCGAAAATCTTTCGTTTACACACACACCCACCCCCCCCCCCCCACACACACACACACAAACAAACAAACACACACACACACACACGCACACACACACACACACATACACACACACACACTCACACACACACATACACGCACACACACACACACACACATACATACACACACACACACACACACACACACACACACACACACACACACACACACACACACACACACACACGGCGTTTCGCGCCCAAAGTACGTTCAGCGGCGGGGTTAGCGTAACTAAACATGACGTAAGTTTTATCTGACTACTGCCCGCCTATGTCGTCATGGGCATTCTTTTGAATTCGTCCCAACTCGACCCATCCTAAACAGTCTCTTCTATAAATAGAAAGAGACTTAAAATTACTTTCGGTAAGAGTTGCTCATGACAGTATTGAGAAAGGAATCTGCAGCGAATACCATTTTTTTTTTCTTCACCTAATTGTGCATACTTGACTCAAGTTTGTTCTGTTCGGTCATTTTTATCAAACCAATTGTGTACTGATCTGTGATTTTGTACTTTATCGCTTGATGTCGTAAGGTCCAAAATCACAGATCAACCCACAACTGTAACACGATTTTCTGATTCCCCAACCCTTTGTGGCAGGTCAGACTATTCAATCAAGCTCAAGACCCGGCAAACTCCCACTCACCAAAACTGCAGTTAAAGCATGCGCAAAGATCGCGGACTCCGACTGGCATCCAGATTCCGCCACGTCACGCAAGTTGACCGAGGAGATGACCCAAAAAAATGCCGCGTGCAGCGTGCTCTTCTGTTTTTATCGCGACTTGTTTAGAAGGGGCGCCTCACAAAGCGTGTTGCGCTTGCAGGATATCAATGGGACGTACTGCACGCACTTAGCTCTGGAAGCATCTTTCGCCCTGGGGAGGCCGGGCAGGAATCAAGCCATCTCTATCCTAGCTACATCCACCTTCGATAACACGGTGACGTTATCTCCTGTTGTCTTGTGAACTTGAAATCATGTCAGAAGGAAAGGGAGACTTCTTTCTAAAGCATGAGATCCTTAAAGCGACGTTGTTTGGCCCACTAATCCCGACGTAGGACCAAGCATCTTTTGCTCAGTGACGGTGGTGACTCATCGTCCTTCCTTCCTCAGCAGTAAAACGTCCTTGTGCCCACGACGACCGACTGGGCTTGTCTGCTGCGCTCCTTTTTAAGTCCCTTCTATTTATAGAAGTGACGTTTTAGGACGGTTCGCGGTGGGGCGAATTTAATAGCATATCCATGATTTCAAAGGCCGGCAGGCTAAACCTCTAACAATTAAAGTAACAAGATAAAAATTAAGTCATGCCTAGTTACGCTAACCTTGCTGCTGAAGGTACATTTTCGCGAAGCACCGTATGTGCGTATGTATGTATGTGCGCATGTATGTATGTGTGTGCGTATCTATGTAAACTATAGAATCTCCGATATTTCTGTATTCACACAAGCTTGCAATTGAATGTGTCATTGAAGACATAACAACCATTTATAGGAAGTCGGTTGACCCAGATTAGAGTCCGTAATGTTTGTAATATTTACTTGAACTTTTGCAAATAGTTACTTTGCAGACATACATTGGATTAATTCGTTAGCCAGCTTTGTATCCTTTCAACGTCTTTAGTAAAATTTCATTCTTTTCAGAAAAGAAATATAAACACTGAAATATCTTAACTTCTAGAAAAAGTCAAACAGTGGCGGTGACGTAAAAGAGGCAACTCCGTCCCAACGCAGACACTGACATAATACTTTAAGTATGACGTCATTCTCTCTCTCTCTCTCTCTCTCTCTCTCTCTCTCTCTCTCTCTCTCTCTCTCTCTCCCCCTCCTCTCTCTCTCTCTCTCTCTCTCTCTCTCTCTCTCTCTCTCTCTCTCTCTCTCTCTCTCTCTCTCTCTCACACACACACACACACAAACAAACATGCGCGCATCTCTAGGAGGAATAGATCCTCATGAGCCCTCTTGGAGATGTTTGGAGCGCACACGCATGCACGCACACACACATCAAAGAGCTTTCAGAAGAGCATGCACGTGAGCCGTGTACTCAGTATATCATGTAGCTAGGTAAAATCAACCTGCTTTCACACAAATTATAGCAAGACTGAAATTGTACCGTAAAGTTCTAGTTTTTCACCATTTTCTTAAGCCTATGAAGCGAAAGTGAAACTCGCATCACGTAAAATATAAAATTACGTACAAACTAAAACTTACCTCATGACAAATGACGTTTGACAAATTAATGACGCGTATGACCTGCGCCCCTTATAGAACTCACTGACGCATTGACAGATCTGCGAGACTTTTTCAACAGGAGATAATTCAAGATCAGAATCAGATCAAAGACAAAATGTACAGACCCTCGACAGCGAGGACAGCTCTCATATAGAAGGGACTTTGTGGGTTATGGTTCATCTCATCTTGTTTTCTCTCACTACTCTTCTGTCTACTGCCTACAATCTTCTGTCTACTGTCTCCTGTCTTCTACGCTTCTCCTAACTTTGCGTCGGCATCAAGAGACGTTTCTACATTTCAAGGCAGGCGAAAAAAAAGTTCCATCAGTGAAAAAATCCGCTTATAAATTTAAAGTGCAATACAACTATGTTGTACTTGTCCTTTCTAAGCGTTTTTATTTCTTTCCGTGTTAAAATTTTCTTTTACATTCCAAAAGCTTCTCAGACTTTTGTGTGTTTCAGATAGCAAGGGAGATGGTGGAGCTAAAGAGGAAGTACCCCCACCTGGTATTGATGCTGGGAGTGGAGGACTTTAAGAGCGGCAACTCTCCAGACAACGTCAACTTCCGGGAGCTTGTCCTGTCAGATGAGGATATGGAAAGAATTGCTCTGCACGCTGTGGTCATGACGCGCAACCTACAGTTTGACGGCGTGGATTTTGATTTTAATTACCCCCCCTATGACAAGTAAGGTCCTGCTTCAACATTAAACACAGCTGCGTGCCAGAGGTTATATTGGCTGCGATGCGTTCAGCCCCTCTGAAAGCAACGTTCCGCGGGCCCACGACGGCCACATTGGGCCCGCGCACGGCTGTGCGCGGGCCCACTGCGGCCGTAGTGGGCCCGAAGACGTTTTGTTATTTGGGAAACTTGCTATCTATGGAAGTCTGCTACAGGCTAACCCCGGCCGCAGACTCAGTCGTTTTTTGGGGGGCACCTACATCGTGCATTCAGAATCGGTGACGTATAAACTTACCGGATGATAGATTGGAGATCTATCTATCTATCTATCTATCTATCTATCTATCTATCTATCTATCTATCTATCTATCTATCTATCTATCTATCTATCTATCTATCTATCTATCTATCTATCTATCTATCTATCTATCTATCTATCTATCTATCTATCTATCTATCTATCTATATCCCGTAGTCTTGTCGACCATTGGGGCACTACTGATGACTTGGCAACCAGCTCCCTCCATTCCTTTCTGTTCTCTGCCATTCTTAGTGTATCGCCTAGCCTCAGTCCTGTCCACTCTGAGATATTGTCCTCCCATCCTTTCCTCTGTCTTCCTCTCCTTCGTCCTCCTTGCACAGTGCCTTGCAGGATTGTTTTGGCAAGCCCTGCTGAACGCGTGACATGCCCATACCACTTCAGTTTGTGTTTTTTTCATAATGGCTAATAGGTTTTCATAGGGCCCGATGGCTTGCCTAATTCTGCTTCCCACCTCCTTGTTCGTGATGTGATCTCTGTATGAAATGCCAAGCAGCCGTCGAAAACATCTCATTTTAGTGGCTTGTATCCTCGTTTCAAGGTCTGCTGTGAGGGTCCATGACTCACAGGCATACAATAACACTGAGATGACTAAGGAGCGCATCAGTCTGATCTTGGAGCAGAGCGTGATGTTTCTGTCCTTCCATATGGTCTTCAATCTTGTCAGTGCTGTTGTTGTCTGCGCAATCCTGCACAGTATTTATGATTTTGATCCCTCATCTGTCGCAATGGCTCCTAAGTATTTGAATTTATTAACTGTTCCCAGTTTTTGGCTTTCAATCATGATGTCAGTGCCAATGCCACTGGTGTTATTTGTCATCAGTTTGGTCTTCTCTGCACAGATTTCCATCCCATACGCAATGGCTGTGCTTCCAGCTTTTCCACCAGCTGAGCTAGCTCCTTCTCTGTTCCTGCAAGGCCATCAATGTTGCCCGCAAAGCGCAAGTTCGTGATTGTTCTGCGTCCAATACTGACAGTTCCTTCATGATCTTTCAGAGCGTCTGTCATGATTCTTTCCAGGAAGATGTTGAAAAGAGTAGGTGAGAGCAAGCAGCCTTGTCTGACTCCGACTGTAGTCCTAAACCAGTTTCCTATTTTGCCGTTGAAGCAGACTGCGCTAGTGGCCTTGTTGTAAAGATTTGCTGTGACTTTGATCAGGTTGGCATTGATGGTGTATAGCTTCATGGTGGACCAAAGGGCTGCATGCCACACCGTGTCAAAAGCTTTCTTAAAATCCACAAAGACATGATAGAGGTCTTGCTGGTGCTGGAGGTACCTCTCACATATAACTCTCAGGTTGAAGATCTGCTCAGCTGTGTTGCGCCCTGGTCTGAAGCCTGCCTGTTCCTCAGCTATGATTTCCTTTGCCTGTGGCTTTAGCCTGTTCAGTAGGATCTTTAACATGACTTTGCTTGGGTGGCATATAAGACTGATCGTGCGATAATTCTGGCATTGATGTAAGTGGCTTTTTTGGGGGAGAGTTATTATAAGTGATTGGGTCTATGGTGTGGGCCAATCCCCTGACTGCCAGATCTTATTGCAGATTGTTAGTAAGGCGCTTATCATGTCTTCTCCCCCTTCTTGGACTAGCTCTGCAGGGATGTTGTCTGCTCCTGATGCCTTCCCTTTTTTGAGCGACTTCACTGCAGTCTCTACTTCTTCTCGGAGGATGGGATAGTTGCCATTGTTGGTCACGGGTGGGTTGACAAGAGTATTGGATTGGAGATAGACAATGAATAAGTTCGTAATCCAGCGCTGTACCTCTAACTTTTAAAATAGCCCGGGTGACGCATAACATGTGTTGGGTCCTGGCGCTATCGAAAAGACTAAGTTCACTGAAGATGTGATGGCGCGCTTCAACGTTAGCTGATCGGTTTCTTAGGATGAATCAATTTCGTCGTTAGACCCCCCTCCCCCACCCCTTCACCCACAAATACAAAACAAACAAAATAAATAAATAATATTAATAAATAATTTGTTAAATTAAAAATAAGTAATAATAATAATAATAATAATAATAACAATAAATCGATAAATAAATAACAAATAAATAACAATTAAATACATAAAAATAAAAATAAAAAATAAAATAAAATAAAATTCTTCATTTTGAATACGTGATAGTGTTTATCTCCTCCGCAGAATGCTCTGGGAAAAAGATTTAGCTGATGGTACAAAATGACTTTTTTTTTTTTGAGGGGGTGGGGGTTGGGGGGGGGGTTGGGGGGGGGGGGGGGCTTTCTGTGAAGATCCCTCTCAAGCAGTACAATGTTTTCCCAAGGACCATATGTACTACGGGAATGCGACGTCAAGGAAGTTATAATACTACAAGAAAAAGACGTCACGGAAATTATATACTACAAGAATGAGACGTCATCTTGTGGCCAAGCGACGGAAATGTTTTGTTGTTACCTCATTATGTACCAATGACGTGCATTTATTTATCCCCAACTTATGGCGCTAAGCTAATCTGGCACTACCCTTGAATGATCATGGCTAATCAACTGGTAAGTAGTGGTTAGATGACACAAAATTTTGGAAATGAATTGAACTGAGTTAAAACATATTAGAAAATTTGCAATCCTATCCTGAAATAATGCGCCTATGATTACATTTGCTTTTCTAAAACCTTTTACAATAAGATCAAAACTTGTTGGGTTTCCGGTGGCTCATGGTGCGGCACTCTTATTACGCTTAAGGCGTTACGCCTAAACCACGCTCTTAGAAGAAGTGGGTTGTTTTTTTTCCAAAACAAAAGGATAATTAGGATGTTATTACTGTACATCAACACTTTTTGGATTCGATTTCAGTCATTTTTAGGTGGAAGGGGTATCTGCTGTGATAAGGTATTCATTACGCGAAGGCTTATGCGCGAAAGGAAGATTTATTATTGGTCAGTTCGGTCATAGATTTTTATTTTCTTCCCACTGTCGCCAAGAGCACTTAAATGTGGCACTCCACCGCTGTTTTGTGTAATGATGGAATCAGATTAAATGTAGAGGACTTTTACGCAAATTTTGCACGTCTTTTGCTCACCAAACAACAAAAGTTAAAGGTCGCTAAGCTCAGACTTATAACATGCCTACTCGTCCACGTGAGCCTTAAGGACTTTGCCATTCTTGTTTGTTTCTATTTGTTTTATAAACATTTGTGTCGCTCGACAAAATGTCACGTCGACGAATTGTCAATTATATGCGTACATTTGTCAACCCTCGGGGACCCTTGACCTTTGTGAAGGATCGACTAAATTAGTATGCATAGAAAGGTGTTATCATCAGCTAACTTTCTGCCAAATTTGAATTTTTTTTAATGCAAAAACTTTGAAAAGCGACGATTATATAAACAAAACAAACAACAACAACAAAAAAACAAGAAAAAAAAAAAAAAAAAAAAAAAAAAAACCCACACCAACAAACATCTGGCATTATTAAAACATTTGCCGACCTCCTATGACTTTCACCTTTACGAGGGGTCATCCAAATTAGTATGCATAGAAGTAGGTAGGTCCACTCAATTTTTTTTCTTCTGGAAACTGTCACCAAACAAATGCACCACTCGTTTGTTTGTTTTTTTTTTCGTAAAAAGGTGTCTGTACATCGCACACCACTATGTGATGGCTTGATGTGACCAACCGTATACATTTCACAAATCAGTCACGTTTTGTGTTTGTTGTCTGATGTGTATTTCGAGCATGTTTAAGCCTTTATTTACTAAGGACTGCCTTCATCAGCGTGCTGACTTTTGTATTTTTGTTGATTAAACCTTTGTTATGTTTTTATGGCAGTTCGTCTTTGCTTCATTCTGTATTGTTTAAGTAGTTGATGTATTCTAGCTGCTGTCACTGCCAATTGAACAGGCTAGTGGCGAGTAGAAGATAATGTCGTCATTCGGGGCTCAGCCACTGCTAATTGTATGAGCTAGTGGAGCATAGATTGCTTCTTGGTTGTAGCTCAGTTTTGTTTCATCCACTGCCAACTGGTAGGGCTACTGGGGAGTAGAAGAGCTGCTCTGTTGTAGCGTTACCACTGCTAATTGTGAGAACTTGTGGAGCGTGCGGTTGTTGCGTTTTGGTTCTGTCAGTCTCTTCCCGCAGTGGTGGTGGACGTTGCTCCAACATGGCCTGCCGGCTCGGATGTGAAAGCTGATGCCGTCAACCGTGTAACTTGATGCGGATCTGTCACGTGACATTTTTAAAATATTTTTTAAAATAAATTTGAATTTCTCTAGCTTGATTCGTGGCTGGCTTCAAACAGGGATGCGTCTTCTCGTACTGAGCGCGCCGGCCGCCGTGGTCTAGCAGTGGTGTTGTGTGCAGCGATCCGATTACTGTTTTATGTTGTGTCATCATAGGGACCAGCAGGTCTGTTTCCTTATTTGTAGGAATGTAGTGGGGTTCACTCGGTTGTTGCATTCGGTCAGCCTGTATCTTGTCTCTGTCTTTCGAGTAGTGGTTGTGTCGCCGTGCGCCGTGGATAGTAATATAGCTGTACTCTGTATTCAATACAGCAAGGCAAAGTTTAGTTCAATGAAAGGAAAACAGAAAATAGAGGTTGAAAACCCTTTAAATTAGATGCAAGGAAGGACGTTTCGGATCAAAGATCCTTCTTCAGGTGACATGTGTCGTTCCTTGCATATAATTTAAGGTTGTATGACACACCTCTTTCGCGCATCTTTTCTGCGCATTTAGATACCGCTATCTTGCGTCTGCCGTGACCTGAGACTGGAGTTCACCGAAAAAAACCGCCGTACGTCAGGTCGTATTGCAAACAAGCTCAATTTATCGATAATTGATAAAAGATATATACTGTCTGAAATAGGTGTGTACGCTGACTGTTTCTATGCATAAAATGTTTTGTTTCCTCAGAAATAAGATACTTTTGCATAAGTTGCGACAAGTCATCGAGCGTAACGCATAACCTGCGTATGGCGCGAAACAACACGTAATTTCTGAAGTAAAAAAAAAAAGGAACGGGCCAACCAAACGGGAAGCAGTCTTCGTGGCAGCCAGGAAAACAACAAACTCTTTTCAGACATCAGCAACGAAAAGGTAAACTAAATTAGAAAAAAAGGTGGTGGTGTTTGCTAAGTGACTAGAACACGAGTTACTAGCGGAAGCAAAATGTCGTACGTATAAGTGGCAATATCTCACTGATTTTTCAACCCTTTTATGCACCGCCGTGAGATGTCACCTGCACGGCGTAAAACCCCAATAGCTAACTGTCCCTGTATGCATGGAAATGTAGATCCCCACAGTAGTATTGCCGTCGCCACTGCTTACCTGCAATGAAGAAGACATTTTATTGTGGGTTGACCGGGGGGGGGGGGGAGGGGAGGGGGGGGAGGGGGCGGGGGCATGCATTCCATGTCAGTCACCACCTAGAGGTAGAACATTTCCATACATTCTCGGAGAGCCTTTACTAATTCGGTGGAGGGTATGTAGTCGACATTGTAGTTATATTAAACCAGTGCCAGTGCTTATTATCTAGGAAAACGTACTGTGTGTAGGAAAAAGTCCTGCTAAGGGAGAATTTGGCATTATGGACCTCTAACTCAGTAACTGTTTCCAGTACTTAGTAACTTAATTTGCTCATCCATTCCCTTACTGTCTTATAAAGGTTATATTACAGATTAGGATATAGGTCCAGCATTTTTTTAGTTCAAGGATGGTGCCAGAATAGCTTGGCAGATGAGACACCGATCTATTCTGGCACCACCCTTAAACTATCATAGTCACATTTATGTCAAGCAGTGGGTGTATCAGGATTAAAAGAGTTACCTAGTACTTTATAGGTATGTATGTACCTACGCTACTTTGACTGAAACCCTAATATTTGTTGACTACCATTTTGGATGACCTTGGAATGTGTGATATATGCTTATTTATTTTTTCATTGTATGATTGCAGTTTGTATCAAAGTTTTTGCAATTTCCCTATCAAATTTGGCACAAAGGTAGCTGATGATGAAATCTTCCTATAGATACTAATTTGGTTGACTCCTTACACAGGTCCAGAGTCACAGAAGGTTGACAAACGTAAGAAAAATGCATAATTGTAATTTGTAGAGAAAATACAAATTTCACGAGTACAAAAGCAAGCCTTTATGTTGATACTTGTGACACTTATTTCAGCTACCTCAGTTTTGGAAAGGTCACACAGCTTATATTATATGTGGATCAGTTATGCACATGAGGCGTACAGACTTTGCCATTCTTGTTTGTTCTTTGCGGTGTACACAGTTCATGTCGCATTTATTTTGAAAGTAATAATCTGCTCCTGCATTTAGTTCATGCAAAGTGAAATTGTCATGCTGCCGAACAACACAGTAATAATCGTGTATTTCATTTCAGGCCAATACTGCTGTTGACCTCTCGCTGTGGAGTCTCAGTACTCTCAGTCAGACAGTGAGAGTCTCACCCAGAGGACATACTTGCAAACAAGCGCTTAAGTATGACGCCTACACCAAGGCCACAGCTCAAGTAAAGTGAGGGAAGGCGACACTTATTCTCCTGCACTCAAGGTAAATCATACCGGTAGATCTGTGATTAGAATCAGGTGCAGAACAAAACACAACTATGGTGTGATTGTGAATGAACACATCATACTGTAATGCTTTCTGTCATTGGCTCATGTGTGCAGCAAGTGTGAGGCTATGTTCTGGGCCATTGGTCATCCATGGTAAACTTTAATGTTGGCATTTTCTCGGAGACTATTCAAACCACAGTCTTCAACGTGGCCCAAGGATACTTTGTGGCAAGACCTTTCTTAGCATACCAGTTTGAGTTAAGACCAAGGGGCATGAGAAATTAGGAAATAGGTAAAAAAAAATAGCCATATTTTGACAACAGATGTTTTTTCTCAAATATTATTCACAACTAGTACAAAAGCCAGCCCTTTACTGATGCTGAGACTCATGGCACTTAAATTTCAGTCACCTTTTGGAAAGGTCACACAGTTCAGATTATGTAAATGATCAGTTTTAAATGCACATGAGCGATCCAGGCTTCACCATTGTTGTTTGTGGTGTTTACAGTTTATTTCACATAAGTTTGAAGGTAGTAATGCGTAAACTAAATGTAGGGGCATATTTGGGGGGGGGGGGGGGGTGCCTCCCGTCCCGGCCCCGACCACGAATTGTTAATAATGCTATAACAAATTCCCTTTTTGGGGAGTTTGGAACCAACCCACCCTGAAATAAGATCAGAAGTGAAATTGGCATACTGCCGAACAACACGTTAATAAACATGTATTTCATTTCAGGTCAATGCTGCTGTTGACGTCTCACTGCAGAGTCTCGCCCAGAGTGTATACTTTCAAAACAAGCACAGAAGTATGACGCCTACACCAAGAAGAGGCAGGAGCTAGTCCGGTCATGTTTGCTCAAAAGGAGAAGGTCACAGCTGAAAGCAGGCAATGCCAGTTAGAGTGGATCAACTAAAGTGAGAGAAGGCGACACTTATTCTCCTGAACTCAAGGTAAATCATACCGGTTGATTTGTGAATAGAATCAGGTTCATAACAAAACACAACTGGTGTGAATAAACACATCATACTGTAATGCTGTCTTCATTTTGAAGATGGTGTAGTACCAGTACCAGCATTCTCTACAACACCAAATGCTAAAATCACTTGCTGTCAACAAGTGGCACCATATTGCATTTGATTTGGAAACTGGAGGCTTGTGCAAGTCTGCAAATACTGTCGTTTTCTTTAATAAGCACTTAGTGCACACAGAATGACTAGAAAACACTGAATACTACCCTTTTGGTTCAGTGCGTACTGTTGCTAAACAGCAATATGTTAAATGTGTCCTGTTTCAAACATTTTCTGCAAGTTACACTTTGATGCTGATTCTAGATATATTTATACACCCATTGTGGTCATTTAAAGCTCAACTGCGTCTCATTTGTGGCTCACGTGTGATAGCAAATGTAAGTGTTTGTAATGGGTCGTCCGCCGACTGTCTGTTATCTGTGGGCAACTTTAACATTGGTATTTCCTCAGAGACTATTCAAGCCTCATACTTCCAACTTGGCACAAGGGTACTTTGTGGTAAAATCTTTCTAAACATACCAACTGCTTTGACCTTTCAAAGGTCAGGGTCACAGGGGGGAGGGGGTCTAGAAAAGGGTAATAAATGGCCAGATTTTGACACAAATTGTTTATCCTCATATATTACTTTCAACTTCAAACCCAGATGTGGTAAGGAGATGCCTGATGGTAAGAACATTCTATGTGTACAAATTTAATGGTCCTTTCACAAAGGTCACGGGTCATGGGGAGTCCAGAAAGGGGTAAAAAAACAGCCATATTTGGACAAAAACTGTATTTTTACAAGTATTATTTTCAACTCTAAACTCAAACGTTGTATGGAGATACCACATGACAAGGCCTTAATTTGGATGACCTCTTGTAAAGCTCAAGGTTGGCAAGAGGGTGACAAAAGTTAGCTTTTGTTAGAATTGTAGTTTTTATCAAAGTTTTTGCAAACTTTCAATAAAATTTGGCAGGTTGATAACACCTTTCTGTGCATACTAATTTAATCAGCCCCTCACAGTGGTCAAGGGTCACAGAGGGTTGACACATTTGTGAAAAATGTAGGCATTTTGAGAAAACAAAGGTATCGCTGGTACAAATTCCAGCCCTATACTTATGTTTAGACATTTTCAGAGACCTGTTGGAGAAGTCACGTTCACAAAGGTCGGATGTATTATGTGGATTGGTCATACACGTAAACCATAAGGACATTCATTGTCTTTCTTGTTCTTGCTCTGACTACTGTCATATTATGCATGTATGTACTTTGTAAAAATACTTGCAAACACATAAATGCACGCAAAAACTTTTTTTGATTCTAAATTATCTTTTGCAGGTTGCAATAGCCACATTGTAGAAGAGTTCAGCGGGTACGTCTCTCCGGGATGGCCAACCGACGGGAAGGCAAAGGAAGTGAACTGATTGTCCTGTTATTTTGCTGTCCATTCACCAGGCTGGCCACAATGCCATGGTTTTGGACAGTCACATCCTTTGAAATGCAGCAAAAGCCTGTGCCTTACTGCCTGCGCTGATGCATAGCCATATATTAGGAGGTGGGCAAGCAGGCTTTTGGCCTGCCTATTCAACAGCAGACACAACAGCAGTGGGGCAGTGACAACAAAGTGACAGCGACAAAACGCCAGAACATAGAAATAAAGAGGGAGTGTTTCCATAAAGCTGACATAGAAGCAGCGAGGCCACAAAAATTGTAAAGTGCAGTCGAGCGGTTCAGGGGCTATTGTACAGCGATGGGGGCGTGCTTTGTGTGTTTTCAGAATAACAACGTGACAAAGCAATTTGACACCCATGTATTAATTTGTAGTGCAGTAAAAACCACGCCCCCATCACTGCAGTATAAGCACGACCCACACGCCAAAATCGCCTATGAATCACTGGGCTGAGCAATATATTTTTGGCTGCTGTAGCTTTTAGCCCCCTGTCACTTAGCTCGATGTCGCGCGTACCTGCGAAGCAAAAGTGTGTGTCTATGTTTTGACCCAGTGGTCATCTGTCCACCGTCGTCCGTGGTAAACTTTAACATTGGCAATTTCTTGGAGACTATGCAAAGGTCACAGGGATCAGGAAATAGGTGAAAAATAGCCGTATTTTGACAAATAAATGTTTTCTCAAGTATACACAACTTCAAACCCAGACTTGGTACAGAGTGGTAAGAACATTTTATGCATACTAATTTCGTTGACCGCTCAGAAAGGTCAAGGGTCACAAGCAATCGGGAAATAGGTACAAAATGCCCAAAATATTGCCCAAAGATGTTTTTTCTCAAATATCATTCACAACTGTAACCCCAAACTTGGTATAGAGATACCTGATGGTAAAACCTTCCTATACATTATTTGGATGACCCCCTCAGAAAGGTGATCAGGATCAGGATAAGGAATTTATTTAACGTCTTTTCACACATTGGTGATATTAGACAAAAAACAAACAAACAAAAAAAAACCCAACCAAACACACAACTTGTGAATATCAAAGAATAGCAGTAATTAGCATCCAACCACACACACAAATTACATATTATAATAGTTTACCCACCAGACTATGAAATATTAGATTAACTATTGGAATGGCAATATTTCTATGTAAGATGTCATACAAATTTTCTGCTAAGTGACCAACTGTTATGTTATTTTTTTTCAACAGATTCATTGTAATAGGACACTCACAGATTATATGTTTAACAGAGATGGGGCTTAAGCACTCGCATTTGATGTCTTTTGCGAATTTTGTTTTCCAAGAATTTAGTCTTAACCTGTATATCAATGAAGCTGTTTTTCTTGAACAAGGTGGAACATGATAAGTATATTTCATATCAACTTTGTCAAAAAAGCTGTTTAGCACAGAGTATATTTCATGTAGAGATAATTGCATATTATGACAAACTGCTAAGTTTTCTCTATTTATAGCTCCCTTTTTTGCTTGTCTGTCACAAATTTCATTCCAATTTGGTCAATTTTTTTGTCACTCTCCTGTCATGTCACGATTTGAAAATGCAGCTTAATGTGTATTAGTTTTTGATTATCCAGGGAAAACCCTTTTACTGCCAATATGTTCATTTTTCGAAGACATTTCAGCATATAAACAGGTCTTTTTTGTGACAAGTTCCGAAATACTGGCATACATCAGTCATTCAAATTATGTACTCCACAGCTGACTCTTATGGGGTAGGAAACAGTGGTACAGATAGATTTTGTGCAGCGTCAGTGTGAGACAAGGAGAAAACTTATCACTGCTCCGCTTTGCATGTATCTAAATGATATACAGGGTTCATTCTGAAAATGGTCATTGGCCTCAGAGTATTACACCCATGGGTCCTTTATGAAGAGGGGATGTGCCGAAATATAGAAATGCGGGGGGGGGGGGGGGGGGGTGTATATATATATATATATATATATATATATATATATATATATATATATATATATATATATATATATATATATATATATGAACAAAATAATATATGTAGTGTAAGGCTCTAAATGATAAGTCTGTCATTCCTTCTCTCCTATGCCCCTTCTTTTATATACTGTGCAGTTGGCTCCCAAATAAATACCTCATGAGCAAGTGGTTGTCGATGTCAGTCTCAGTTGACATGCACACAACTAAAACTGACATCAGCTCCACTATTCTCCCAACTAGCTTGTATAAAGTCAGCACTTTGTCAGTGCAATGTAAATGTGAATAATGTAGTTGAAATGTTGAAATACGTTGTTCCGCAATAAAGCTGTATTTTGAGGGGGAGCTGGGTGGCTCGGTGGTAGTGTGTTTGACTCTCATCCCAAAGGTCCTGGGTTCGAATCCAGCTGGGGTCAAAATTTGTTCAGACCCTATTTCTGTGACCCATTTTAGAAATCGCCTTTGATGGACAAAAGATGTTAAGCCCTAAACGTTTAACGTTTTGCATTTGAGGTAGTTACTTTTGTATAGGTGCCTAATTGCATTGTAGCCTAATATGCTTTCAACAGACTTGACTGTATACTTTAAATGAATGTCTGCAAATATAGCATTTGTTTTGAAAACAAACAGAGATATTATTCTTTACTCACAATGATCGTGTGTAAACATAACAGGGCATATTGAAACATGTGACATTTGTTTTGTTTCCTTATAATTTGTAACCAAAAACTGCTGGGAAACTGAGATTCAGCTAGAGAGATAGGTATATCCACTACCAATCTGTTCACAAACATCTTTCAACCAGAGATGTTCATCGACCTGCTTTCATGGAGACACCAAAGGAGCGTGTAGCATTGCTTGCAGCAGGTAAATTAAAACAAATTCACATCAATTAATGTTTGTAGATGAATATGCCAGTAAAAATAAAAAAAACTGTCTGTGACAACACTCTTTGGTGTGCTTTTTCATCTGTGAATCTGAATGACTGAATGAATGTAAACATGTAATATAAACATGCTCACACAATGTCTGGCTGAAAAAATGAATGAACAAATGTACCGAGGTAACCAGTGTGAATTTTTATCCACGACTGAATCCGGTAGGGTGGTTGGTTCATGGTTTAACATCCACATCACCAAAGTGATAATAATCGCATATTTAAAAAAATAATAATTACCACGCGTGTTTTTTTTTTTTTTTTTTTTTTTTTTTTTTTTTCTTTTTTTTTTTTATGTTTTGTTTCATTTAGTGAAGTAGAAACTGTATGGGTTTTAAATGTGAGCAGGAAAAAAATATCGCCGTGTACGGGACTCGAACCCTTGTTACCTGAGTGGTGAGAGAATATCTTACCACTTAACTACCTGAATTACTACAGGACTGCAGGTGCATTTAATTACTTATAGATAAACTTTCTCATCCCGTATCTGCCGTTGTTTGTTCCAGTTTACTGTCCCATTGTCACTAATAGTTATCGAGGACTAGCAGTTTGGGCGTAGTTTGCAACACTTTTGGCCTAGTTGTTTCCTTACTCCTTTCCCATGCGGGCTTGGGGACCAGCAACGGCGGAGATATGTTCTGCCGGAAGTCAGACATCGCTTGTATCCCTTTTTTGAATACGCACTCGCAAACGACCCAAAGTGCCAAATTTTGCTCGGGACCCCCTTATTTCTTCATAATTAATGTGTGTGATATGATCTAAAGTACGACTTTATCGAATAAAAAGGGCCTGAGCAATTGCAGAACATTGCAAACCCTTGTAGTGTTATTGATAACATCCGGGCAATTTGCGAATTTACAAAATACACTTTAATAGATTTCACTTAGAATTCCAATTATCAGAACAAACCTTTTTACGAGAAAATACTAACATACTATATGAAGTGACCTAAATGTTTCTTTATCATTTTAACACACAATTCGATAAAAAAAAAATTGTGTTCTGAAATCAGCTATTTTGCGTGTTTTTGCTCATGGGGTACCTCAATCAAACGGATTTATCTTACAAATATGCCCGGGACCATGGGTCTGTCAGGGTGGCAATAGCCTCCAGACTCAACAAGGCTCTCAAAAAAACTATAAAGGGCAGTTTTCAATTAAAAAATGTAGGTATAGTAAACAACCTTAAAGGGTATTCAACCTCTATTTTCTGTTTTCCTTTCACATGAAACCCTAGCGGCAACAGTTTTACTACATTTAGTTTCAATGGGCTAAAGTTGCTCATTTGTTGTGGGAATCCATCTGCTCTGTTACATGTTGAGTCGTGGTCATAGTATGATATCACACCAGACGCATGCACGTAAGGTTCTTATTAAAGAAACTTCATTCAGCTGCAACGCGTCATACATGGCTTAAGGATGTAGACTACACTGGAGTAACAGTTCCAACAATATTTTATTTCTGCGATGCGATCTCCACACAATGCATTCCCAAATGCACCAACACTGATACAATGTCTACTCTGCAAAATGTCAACACTGGCGACATAATGCGTTTCTCATACAACGTACACCACCGTTACGCTGTGTCTCTCACAATGTATATCTTATACGGGCCAAGTACCTACGATAAACCGCTGTGTGTCCCTACAACTGACAATGTATGACAATGTATGAACGTGCTTCCCAACACAATCTTTTATAGTATAAAAAACTTTCCAGAATAATCCAAGGAATTCACACAACACAACCAATCAGAACGGAACACGTAACCGAAACTTATAAATATTAAATAAAAAGAACTTTCTAGAATAAACTACGATAGTCTCCAAAAATTCGTCTGCTAACTTCAGCCTCTATGTTGGGAAATCCTGACGCGTTATGACGTCTCACAAAAGTATGGTAGACAGTTCACGACCTAGTCGGAATTTTCCAGAAATTTTGCAATCTTTCAAAAACCATACCGACCGGCTGCTAAATTCACACGTACAGAAAACAACTATGACTATGAATATTAGAGTGGCTTTACTACTGTGTTGCAAAATGTTGCCTACACTTTGACGTCACACATGCGAGGTCACTAGACAGCACGATTTTGCTCGAACGTTATGGTTTATTCTCAGCGAATCTACGCATCACAAAAAAACGACCGCTCTTCTCCGTGCTACTTTGCTAGAAGCTTCTGGACTAAACTTAGCGTATCATAACAAAGCCAATTCCGCTCTACGCGCGAGCGATAAAGAATCTTACTGAAAAGGTACGTGATTCGTAAATCGTGATAGCTCAAATAAATATCGGATCGTTTCCTATGATCAATACATGCATGCTCTCACGAAACAACAACACAACCACAATCATAACATTACCCCCCTTTTTAGAATAAAATTTCACAAAAATTTCATCTCAAATCTCAAAATACGGTTTTGGTTGTGTTAACCTACACAGAACCCTAAACAAATACAAATTCACATCCAAATCAAATCAAATCAACTACTTTAAAATAATCATCTCACAATTCCTTTAAACTGTCCTTAGCGAAGACATGTCCCTTTAAACTGTCATGAACACCGATATGTTTCTTTAAACTGTTCTGGACACAGAAATGTTCATTTAAACTGCTCTGTTCAGGTAATCCACTCCAAAGTTCTGCGAACCCTTGATAGACTGTAATTTAACGTCAAACAGGTTCTTGTCGTCTAGTCTTTCGTCATCAGCAAGACGCACGGATGCCGCCAGTTGTGGATTGTCTTGACGACCTCTCTCAATATACTTCTTCAGCAGATTAGCATGGTAAGTTTTCACCTTGTTGTTGACCTTGACTCTATAGTCGTTGATGCCAACCACCGTATCGACAACGTAGGGTCCCTTCCACTGCATCAGTAGTTTGCTGTTGTTGGTAGGAAGAAGAACCAATACCTGGTCACCTGGCTGGAATCGTCGAGGTTTCGCCTTACGATCATAGTAATGCTTCCCCTTGTTCTGCGCCTTCCCCAGTTCTTCTCGAGCCATCCTGAGGGTATCTTCCAGCTTCTCTCTCAGGTCGAAAACGTACTGGTAGCTGGTCTTCACCTCAGGTACGTCGATGTCCTTGGTCCACAGCTCCTTCAGGATGTGCATGGGCCCCCTTACAGTCCTGCCGTACAGTAATTCAAAAGGGGAAAACCCTATCGAATCATGAGGAACTTCAAGGAATGCGAAGAGCAAAGCATTGATATATCTATGCCACAACCTTGGCTGTTCAGTACACAGTTTCTTTAGCATAGCCTTCAATGTTCCATTAAACTTTTCAACGAGCCCATTACACATGGGGTGATAAGGGGTGGTAGTAAGGTGTCGGATGCTCAGTAGCCGGTTGACTTCCTCCATGCAGTCGGAGACGAACTGAGTTCCAAGGTCACTCAGGATCTCCTCAGGAATCCCCAAACGGCTGAACATGTCGACGAGCGCCTCTGCCACTGTTGCAGTGTCGATCTTTTTCAATGGTATGGCCTCAGGATAACGTGTAGCGTAGTCCACCAGGGTCAAATTGTAGCGATGACCATCTTCACTTGGAGGAGATATTGGCCCCACCAGGTCTACAGCTACCCGCTTGAAAGTCATATCGATGAATGGCATTTTCTCTAGAGGAACTTTGGACACCTTTCCTTTGGGGATTTTTTTTTCTGGCATATGTCGCACGACCTGCAGAATCGGGTGACGTCGCCTCCCAAATCAGGCCAGTAGAAGACGGCTCGGATCCTATCGAGCGTCTGGTTGATTCCCAAATGTCGTCCCAATATGGAATCATGGGCCAATTTCATCACCTGCATCCTTAATGGTTCAGGAACTACTACCTGACGCACAGGTTTATCTCCACGCTGTTGAATGTTCGGTACAGGATATTTTTTACTGGTCTCAAAGGATATCTCATTTCTCTTTCGCGTCACGGGCTCGACCTGACCTCGGAACTTGTCAGGCGTGGGGTCGGCTCACTGTAGCTCCACCAGCCTGCCCCTATTCACCACAGCTGCTTCCGTGTTGTCCGCCACTTTTAGATGGATGGTCTGGTGACTCTTCTTTGCTTAACTTCTTGTAGTAACAGCACATGTTTCTGGTCTCCACTCTGGATCTGGATCGTCTCTGTTTCTGGCACCATCAATGTTTACGATGATAAGATCGTAGACTGGTGTCTTCACGAACAACGCCTTCACCTCTCCTGTCAGGTACGGGGTGTTGACACTGAACTTGGCAAGGGGGATGATCCTCACAGTCCCGTCGGAGGTGCCAATATGTTACGTGTTGAGCCGTGGTCATAGTATGATATCACACCAGACGCACGCACGTAAGGTTCTTTTAAAGAAACTTCATTCAGCTGCAACCCGTCACACGTGGCTTAAGGATGTAGACTACACTGGAGTAACAGTTCCAACAATATTTTATTTCCGCGATGCGATCTCCACTCAATGCATTCCCAAATGCACCAACACTGATACAATGTCTCCTCTGCAAAATGTCAACACTGGCCACACAATGCGTTTCTCATACAACGTACACCACCGTTACGCTTCGTCTCTCACAATGTACACCCTATACGGGCCACGTACCTACGATAAACTGTGTGTGCCTACAACTGACAATGTATGAACGTACATCCCAGCACAATCTTTCATAGTATACAAACTTTCCAGAATAATCCAGGGAATTCAAACAACGCAACCAATCAGAACGGAACACGTAACCGAAACTTATAAATATTAAATAAAAAGAACTTTCTAGAATGAACTACAATAGTCTACAAAAATTCGACTGCTAATTTCAGCCTCTATGTTGTGAGATCCCGACGCGTTATGACGTCTCACAAAAGTATGGTAGGCAGTTCAAGACCTAGTCGGAATTTTCCAGAAATCTCACGATCTTTCAAAACCATACTGAACGGCTGCTAAATTCACGCGCACAGAAAACAACTATGACTATGAATATTAGAGTGGCTTTACTACTGTGTTGCAAAATGTTGCCTACACTTTGACGTCACACATGCGAGGTCACTAGACAGCGCGATTTTGCTCGAACGTTCTGGTTAATTCTCAACGAATCTACGCATCACAAAAAACGACCGCGCTTCTCCGTGCGACTTTGCTAGAAGCTTCCGGACTAAACTTAGCGTATCATAACAAAGCCAATTCCGCTCTACGCGCGAACGATAAAGAATGTTACTGAAAACGGTACGTGATTCGTAATCGTGATAGCTCAAATAAATATCGGATCGTTTCCTACGATCAATACATGCATGCTCTCACGGAACAAACTCAACCACACTCGTAACATGCTTCTGCCGAGATTGACACGATGTATATTTTTCTTTTTTTTTGCTTCGATTACTTTCTGGTCCGGCGGCTGAAATGTACGTTCAGCAGCGAGGTTAGCGTAAATAGACATGACGTAATTTTTATCTTGTTACTTCAATTGTTAGAGGTTTAGCCTGCAGGCCTTTGACATCATGGACATGCTATTAAATTCGCCCCACCGCGACACGTCCTAAAAAGTCCCTTCTATGAATAGAAGGGACTTAAAAAGTTCCTCTGGCCGACGTTGACCCGAGAGTCTTCAGGGTATTGGGTACGCCTGCTGCACACAAGCATTGAACTTGAGGAGCTAGATACTCGTAGATACCAGGAAGTGATTAATATTAACCCTGTTGTACATGCTGCCACATGGCAACAATACCGGTGGCTGCAGTCACAAGAGTGTTAACGCATTTGAGACGTGTCGTCACTGGATACGCGGCACAAGCCGCGTATCCGGAGGCTGCACGTCTCGAATGAGTTAACTCATATTGTTTTCTCCAGACTGATCAAGTTCCTGAGGACGTTCATGCGCGTGTTCGAGAAAGAAGCGGAACACAGCGGAATGTGGCGACTCAAACTGTCCGTCTGCATTCACTCTTCGCACGTTGGACACGCGGTACAGGAAATACGCCACATTGCGGCCATTGTTGATGTCCTGCGCTACGATATCACGACGTCCGGCGTGTCTGTCTGGGGTCAGCCAAAGGACAACGACATGCCAGGCGAGCCACGCTTCAACTACAGTGCTGACATCCTCACTGCATTGGCGTGGTTTGAGAAAAACAAATTTAGACCGGAGAATATCGTGCTGTCCGTGAATTTCACGGGCTCAGCCTTTTACGTGTTAACTTTGCCTGGCAACAAATTTCACATTATCAGCCTCTTGTCTTTGCCGCACAGCGGAAAAGCCGGTTACTCCACGTATTACGAAGTCTGTCAACTGCGTGACACGCGTTCTTCTAGAGAGTGGTACTTCGCGGATCAGTCTGGACAGTTTCTGACGTATAGCGACAGGAAAAAGACAGCTCTGGTCATTTTTGAGGATGAGACGTCACTAAGAGACAAGACTGCTGCCATCGCCAAGCTGGGTTATGCCGGCGTCTTTGTGGACAACATAGCAGCAGACGATTTCTCGGGGAAGTTTTGCGGTAATGGCGCGTTCCCGCTGCTGACTGCCATTGCTTCTGAGTGCGCTGAAATCAGACGAAAGACAAAAGTGACAGACGCGTCTGTTCAAATTCCAAAGGAAGAGCTGGCAGCCACCCCCTTAACACGCTGTACGTACCTCGTTTGTTATTACAACAACAAGGCCTCACTGCGGCCAGGCGACGGCAAAATGTCACCTGGCGATATTGACCCCACCAGCTGCTCGCACCTCATCTACAGTCACGCCGTACTCAAAGGCATCAGGATTAAGAACAGCAATCCCGAGGACGTTGGTGAGACCGGCATGTACGCCGAGATCAACAGGCTGAGGGACAAGAACCCTGCTCTGAAGACATTGCTGTCCGTGCGCGTGTGCTCTGCTTTTGGAGCGACCTTTCGTAACCTGGTCAAAGATAAAACAGATGCGTTTGCCATGGGTGTAGTTTTGTTTTTACATCAGCACAAGTTTGATGGGATTGAGATCGATTGTGGGGAGAAGAACTGCTTAAACCTTGAGGCGGCGGACAGAGACGGTCTCAGTAAATTAATACACACTCTGGCGAAGAAGCTGAAGCCGGAGAATCTTCTTCTGGCGATCAAGCTGTCGGGCAAGCAAAGCGTCATTCAGCAGATGTACAGCATTCCCAGCATCTCAGCCGCAGTCGATCTGATCCTCCTCAACACGTACTCCTGGTACGACTGGGATATGACCGTTAACCACCACAGCCCACTGTTCAGGCGTCGTACCGGGCCTAACGCTGACATGAACGTCAACAACACTGTGCAGGCGGCGGTCACTTTGGTGTTGAGTCTTGGAGCTGCTGCCCACAAACTGGTGCTGGGTATCGGTCTCTACGGCCACAGCTTCACGCTGTCCAACCCGTACTTATCCGCCCCCGGCGACGAGTCGATAGCTGTTGGTAAGCCCAAATGTAACGCGGACCGCAAGCCTCAGCATTAACCCATCACATCCTGAGGCTGATTTGTTACAGCTTTGCTTACTGCCCTATGAAGGCTACATTACAGGTTTGGGAGATAGATCTACCATGTTAGTTCAAGGGTGGTGCCAGAATAGCTTGGCACCACCCTTGAACTATCATGGTCAAAATCCAAGCAGTGGGTTTATCATGATGAAAAGGGTTATGCACACTATTGTCTCATTAAAAGCTCCCGGCGGCAACGCTGCGCAGCACTTCCGCAGATATTGAGACCAGTACGTAAAGGGCATTGGGTCCACGACGGCCGCAGTGGATCCAAAGACGTGTTAATACTGGTAAGGCGCCTTGATTGATCCGGCAACGCTGTATAGTGCAACACTTCCGCAGCTACTGATGAGGGGCGCCTCGAATGAGTTATAGTGGGTATAAAACAAACGGGTATCTGGCTCTACGTTGTACGTTGAGCTCGATGACCATGATAATAATAATAATAATAATAATAATAATAATAATAATAATAATAATAATAATAATAATAATAATAATAATAATAATGTATATTTTTAAGGCGCCTATACTTTCGATAGAAAAGCTTTAGGCGCCGTACAAATGGCATACTAACATACACAAAACTTGCATCCTACAGCACATATATATACCCTAGCATACACACTCACGCAACCAGATATACAAGGAAAATAAACTTAGCAGAGTAAACACACCAACAAGAAATGCTCAGACACACCAAAGATATACGTGTACCATACAACTAATAATGGATACACTAGGCAGCTCTCACTGACAGCAACAATAAAAACAGAAATAAAATAATTATAACGGTGAATGCACGTTTAAAGGAATAAATGTGTCTTTAAAGACTGCCTGAAACTATTGGCTGGTTCAACATATCTGAGGGACTGTGGGAGTTTATTCCAAAGAAATGGTCCTTGGTATGAGACAGACCTCTGGCCAAAAGACTTAGTTCTCGCAGTCGGAAAGCTTAATAGTTTAACGTCTGCTGAGAAACGGAGCTGTCTTGGAGGTGTGTACACATGAAGAAGCTCAGAACGATAGACAGGGCCAGTAGATGTAGACAGACAGGTATGACAGATAGACAGAACTTTGTATTGTGCCCTGGATGTGATAGGCAACCAATGGAGTGAACGCAGGATGGGTGTGATGTGGTCTGACTTCTTTGCCTTGACAACAAGCCGTGCTGCTGAGTTCTGCACCCTCTGGAGCCGATCCAGAAGGTGCTGAGGACAGCCACACAGGAGTGCATTGCCGTAATCGAGTCGGGACAATACAAAGGAGCAGACCAGCGTTTTAGTGGCTTCTGGTGTGAGAAGATGCCTGATGGAGCTAATGCGACGCAGTTCAATAAATGCAGATCTACAGGTATTCAAAACGTGTTGTTTTAGTGAGAGAGTGCAATCAATGGTGACGCCAAGATTTCTCACCTGAGCAGAAAAACTAACTTCAGTGTCTAGGATTGTGATGGACTGCAGTAAGAAGGAAGATATTCTGTTAGAGAAAACTAGCATGGCTTCTTTTTATCTTCATTCAATTTTAATTTGTTGGCTATCATCCATGTTCTAACATCAGAAACTGACTGTTGTACACACTGGATGATGTCATCGACCTGCTGAACATGGCCTGATTTATACAACTGCCTGTCATCAGAGCACGCGTGGTAAGAAATTGGGCGTGCAGCTATGACACCCGACAAGGGCTGCATATACATAATGAAGAGCACAGGCCCAAGGACTGACCCTTGGGGTACTCCAAAACACAGAGGGGCTGCAACTGAAAGATGACCACAGACAGAAACAGTATGTGACCGGTTAGACAAATATGATTTGAACCAATCAAAAACCTGTCCCTGGATGCCAAAGACACGTTGAAGGCGACAGAACAGGATGATATGGTCAATCGTATCAAATGCGCTAGACAGATCCAGCAAAGCTAAAACAGAAACCTGACCAACCATCATCCAGTGCAAGCAACAAGTCATTCATGATTTTCACTAAAGCTGTTTCCGTTCTGTGACTCACGCGGTAGGCTGATTGTAGGGGATTTAAGAGGTTGTTGACGGTGATATGCTTCAGGGTCTGAGAGAGCACAATTTTCGCAATGACCTTTGATATAAATGGAAGATTTGACACAGGTCTGTGATACTTAAAGTCATTCTGAACTAAAGATGCATTCTTCAAAAGCGGCTTGACAACTGCGTTTTTGTACAAGGTTTACAAGAACCAGTTTGAAGCTAATAATTGATGACCTGGGTAATGTGGGGAAGAATGACATCTATACAATCATACAGGAGGGAAGTGGGCATGGGATCTAGTTCACAAGACTTGGGGACAGTTTTCTTCAGAATCACAAACACCTCTTCGTCAGTCACAGGTTCAAATTTTGAGAATATCTGACCCTCAAAACACCTGTCAGCTTACGAAGTGTCAACCTGGCATGGTTGCGCATCAATACCATCACGAATTAACTGCACATTACTCAAGAAAAAGTCAGAGAAAAGACCGGGCATCTCTGAGACTGGGTGAACACTTGGGAGTGGCGTGGACTTACTATTACCCAACAGGCGGTTAATTATGACATACAGCTCTTTGCTGGTGTTACAAGCAACACATTATGATTTTAAGGGAGACAAATGAGGTTTTTGCACTGCAAACAAGTTTTGTAACAAAATGATATCTTCGGGCCGACGACAGTCTGAGATGGCCCGTGTAAGAGCGTGCTTGCACAACTAATTCCGTCGCTGCCCGACGCTTCTTTGCTCTCTGGGCTGGTTTTCCTTTCAAAAGCACATGTAGGCAGTCAGCCTCCAGCATCCCACAAGCCCCCGCCTTTCACGGAATAGTTTTAACCTTTCATTTTTAAACCGGGTGAAATACCTGACCACCACTCAGGACGACGGCCGTCACGCAGAGATTTAACACTTTTCATTTGGAGCCCGACTCTACCAGGGAATAAGAAGAAAAAGTAATAACGCATTCGAGACGTGCCGCCTCCGGATACGCGGCATGAGCCGCGTATCCGGATGCGACACGTCTCGAATGAGTTAAGAAGTCAGTCAACTTCAGTGAACACTTCCTAGGTGACTCTGTGTCGCTGTTGATACGTTGAACTAAGTACAATGTCAAACAACCAAACAAACAACCGACCAACCAACCAAGTGACTGACCGACCGACCTACCTACCTCCAACCAACCAACCAACCCGCACACCAACAATAAAGCAGAGGCAAAGGCCTGACGTTACTGCTGCCATGTACTGCGGTGATATACACGAGGTTGCCCTGTATGTGTGTCTAGGCAGGAAGAACAACTACACACAGCAGTTCGGCACGCTCACATCCTACGAGGCGTGTCAAATCCGGAATCTGCCGGAAACCACTGTGCATTTCATCGAGGAGCAACGCGTACCATACATGGTGTACGGGGATCAGTGGATTGCCTTCGAAGACCAGTTCAGTGTGAGGCAGAAGGTTCGATTCTCTAAACTGCGCGGACTGGGCGGCGTGTCTGTGTGGGCCGTGGATGCTGACGACTTCAGGGGAGCATTTTGCGGGTTGAAACCGTACCCTTTGCTCAAGGCCATTCAGGACGAGTGCAGAGCCCAGATTGAACCGCCGAGGGTCGTACTAGAAGGTGGCAGCCTGCTCCAGGTTGGTGTTTGTACTTTAGAGCGCTAAACCCCTTTACTGCCGGGGCAAGGCGAACACCACGCAGCTGCAAGCGACAAAATCCTGCATGAACCTCGCAGTCGGTGAGGATTTATGTCCCTTGTACGCGCGTTTTTGTTTCCACTAACATAAATTATATGACTGTCATGAAAATGTCGATCAGTATAATGCTGGTTTCAGACGTGCAGTTCGTGATCAATGGCAACAAAGGTGTTATTTCATTCGAGACGTACCGCCTCTGGATACGCGGCATAAGCCGCGTATCCGGAGGCGGCACGTCTCGAAAGAGTTAATTTGCGGTTTTAATGCCGTGCATTGCAAAACTACGCACCAACACGTGCAGTTCCTTCAATTTAAAAACAAATAATGATAATGTCACGTATTTTAACTGTTTGAAACAACGTTGCTCTGTTGGTATTCAGACTCCTAGCGCTATGAAGCGTGTGTGCTACATCTCGGAGCGCGCCTTTTCTCGGGACCCAGTGGCCCGGTTTAACATCGCTGCCATTCCGCCGGGTTTGTGTTCACATCTCATCTTCCAGTATTTCACCGTCCAGGTAATGTGCGATGAGCAAACATCGGCTGTTTTCGTGCCGCCATCAACCTTCCTTGAAGTAGGCCTATACGCATGCGCGCGCGCGCACACACACACACACACACACACACACACACACATACACACACACGAACGCGCGCGCGCGCGCAAACACACATGTGATTTTTTTTCTCCACATTTTTGGTTACGATGGAAGTCGTGGGCGCCGCCATTTTGTTGCACTGTCTCGCCACACAACGAAGTAAACAGAAAAGGTGTGTATGTATATATAATAATAATAATAATAATAATAAGGAAGATTTATAAGGCGCCAATACATGGTAAGATGCACCCGATCCATAAAGTTTACATTTCACTGACACATGCACTGATATATTGTATAAAAAGCTACTTAATATTTATTCATGAATTTACTTGGTATACTTTCCTTCCTAATATCGCATGCAGACCAAGAAGATTCAGTGACACCTGCATTTGTCAGCACTAAACGCGAAATATGCTCCTACTGCCACATCAACAAGCTCCTTATTCTCACTAGTAGTGAAGTACTTCTTAGTGTGTAGGTACGATCGAAATTTCGTTCCCACACACGCATTAACGAAAAACAGACAGCAGCAAACACTCGAAGCGAATCGCTGCATTAATGAAATTGACGTGTCCTCTAGCGATAGCGACAACCTGAGAAAAAAGATTAAATACACAAACCTACTGACATTTTCCATTATTATCCGTGATCTAATGACAAGTCGAATTTACTTAACTCATTCTGCCCGCGACACACCACGAAGTATGGCTCGAGCATGATAGTTCAAAGGTGGTGGCAGAATAGCTTGGCGCCTATAGGCGCCAAGCTATTCTGCCACCACCCTTGAACTGTCATGGTCGATCTGTCTCCTGAATTGTAATACAGTCCTCAGAGGATAACTCCGTGATGCGGGTATTTCGTACGTCGGGCACAATGAGTTGACAACACGCACGATTGTACAAAGCATTGATCATGTCGACACAGTCAGACAAATGAAATCTCCGCCCTGAGTCGGGTGCGTGGCAGACATCACAGGTCCCAGAGGCACACATTTGCCCAGGGTAGATGCGCACTGAGATTACACGTGCTCGCGTGTTTTGCGTACACACTGTGACGCAAAATGCAGCCTCTTGCCATAACATGTGTTGTTCAAAATCTTAGTCCTGCGCCAGCCACTAAGCAAGGTGCACCTTGCTTAGTGGCTGGCGCAGGACTAAGCAACGACACTAAGCACTGACAACATAACCACAAAAGCAGCAAGCGCACTCCTTTTAACTTCAGGAGTAAAAGGAGATATGCGATGCGGATTGAGAGACGATATCGAAATAGTACATTGATGTGAAGAAGTACCCAACGGAGAAAGAAACACGCTTAGAAAAGACGGGTACAACACAATTTATTAATATTTCGTGTAAATATCCTTTGTCAAAATAGACAAACAAACAAACAGAGAGATTAGCCGCTACTTGTCTTCATTGGCAGGAATGTGGAACATGACAACAACAGAGATTGCCGCTACTATCTCATGCAGGATGTGCACTGAGTTGCCACATTCCTTCTGGCAATGAAGATAAGTAGCGGCTAATCTCTCTGTTTGTTTGTTTGTCTATTTTGACAAAGGGTATTTACCCGAAATATTAATAAATTGTGTTGTACCCGTCTTTTCTAAGCGTGTTTCTTTCTCCGTTGGGTGCTTCTTTGCATATTACACGCTTGGCAGTCACCTTTTTGGTCTGGATTTATTTATTGATTTATTAGTACATTGATGTGTCTACGGTCAAAACGGGTATCTCAGGTATCTGTGGGGTAAACGATCTGTATGTTTGTTTTCATGTTTGTCCAGCACGGAGTGACTCCCCTTGGTACGTGTTATGTCCCTTTCAGGAGGACGGGGACTTGCTTGACCTTGACGCCGAAACAGTGAAAGTGCTTCACGCCATGCAGCTCCTGGCCTCTCAGGACGAGCAGCTGGTTCTCATGGCCAGCATCAGGGGAGCCAGCGAGGGCACGCTGTTGAACGTTACCAGGTCGGTGCAGGTAACACTTTGGCTGTAGGTGGCGCTTTTTGTCCAAGTGATTCCCAGTTAACACTTTGGCTGTCGGTGGCGCGTTTTGTCCCAGTGATTCCCAGTTAACACTTTGGCTGTCGGTGGCGCGTTTTGTCCCAGTGATTCCCAGTTAACTCTTTAGTTGTCGTTAGCGCTTTTTGTCCCAGTGATTCCCAGTTAACACTTTGGCTGTAGGTAGCGCTTTTTGTCTAATGGATTCCCAGTTAACACTTTGGCTGTCGGTGGCGCGTTTTGTCCCAGTGATTCCCAGTTAACTCTTTAGTTGTCGTTAGCGCTTTTTGTCCCAGTGATTCCCAGTTAACACTTTGGCTGTAGGTAGCGCTTTTTGTCCAAGGGATTCTTAGTTAACACTTTGGCTGTCGGTGGCTCTAAAGGGTTAAGACAAGTACCCTGAACTCTTTCACTCCCGGAGCACAGCAAACAATATCTGAAATCAAGAGGCATGGATCTTCAACCCCACCCCGACCCCACCCCACCCCACCCCACCCCACCACCACCCCACCCCACACCCCACCCCACCCCCACCACTCCCACCCACACCCTCCCCCACCTTTAATGCAGATAACATAGATCCTCATGTACCACCTGAAATGCTGGGGCTTATGACGATGTACGCTTCTCCAGAAATTCTATCGATATCGTGCCAAAGTTACGATCGCGCCACTGCTACCGTCGTGGGCCCGATTACGTTTTGCTAATTGGGTTGGTAGTACCTCGGAGGCGCCAAGTTAGCCTGGTGCCACCCTTGAACTGTCATGGTGGTTCCAGCATGTGTTTTGTCACCTGTGAATGACATGCAACTCCGAACGCGTCTGTGGATCTACTGCCCAGGACATGCTGGCCAATGATCGCGCGAACACCCTCGCTGTCAAGGCTTAACTCGCGCAGGGCCGGCGGGTGGGCAGATACAGACGTGGTGAGAAAACTGCGAAAGCATGTGCAGTAACGTAGCCAAGGGCACCACACAAATTAATGACCTCCGTAGCAGAGGTGTGTAGAGAGTGGCGAGGGCGTTGGGTGGGCAAGAAGGGACATGAGAGATCCGCGGTGAAAAACACCAGTATTGACACGATATCGAAAGGAAGGCTGGAGAGACTTCTGAGCAATAAAGTGGAGCGCGTATACGTCCTTTCCTTGCTTGTGCAGAGATCCTATCTTGCCGGAACTGAACAAAACTGGCCTGAACTGAACCGAACTAAATTACTTAACGCATTCAACAGCCCCGACACACGACAGCAAGACATGGATCGAGCATGATAGTTCAAGGGTGGTGCCGGAATAGCTTGGCGCCGATCGGCGCCAAGCTATTCTGGCACCACCCTTGAACTATTATGCTCGATCTGTCGCTGGAAATTGTAATACAGTCCTTCAGAGGGTAACTTCAAAATTTGGGGATTTCGGTCCTAGGGTAGGATGTGTTCAGTTATTATTTTGTTTGTTGTTCTTCGTGCACGTGCCTCTGTGCATTGAGTTTATCACAAGACAGCGATTTACACCATGACACGCGGTGTGTATCTATTCCGAAAGGACGTATGAAAAGCAGACACTGCTTCTTGAGCGCCTGACAGAGCGAATGGAGGATTATAACATCCAGGGTGTGGACATGCCGCTTCTGGACTACAGCGCTGACAACGCGTACTATTACAACCACTTCACCAGAAGGCTCCAGACCCCACTCCCAGCCAATAGAAATGTGAGCCCAATATTTGTCTTCTCTGGTTTGGGTTTCGGGTTTTTTGCTTCTTTGTTTGATTATGTTGTTGCTGCCTTCTTGTTGTTTTTTTCGGTTCCTTATACTTTTAGAAAGAACTTTTTATGATGGGTCTCCGTGAAGCGAATTCAATAGAACGCTTATGACGCTATAGGCGGGTAGGCCTCAACCTCTGACAACTGAAGTAACAAATAACAAGATACCCGCAAAAGCTCTTCTATATAAGAGCCATAACTCACAAAGTCACATTCATATGCGAGCTGTACTCTCTGTCAAGGATCTCTACCTGTTGCCTTTGACCTGGTTCTGATTTTGAAATATATTTTTTAAAAAGCCTTGTAAATTTGTCAATGCATAAGTCGCTCATAAGTCTATTACTATAAGTGTACAACGCCTTTCGAAAAAGTCGACGCCGTGACGCGGCCGACGCGCGTTTGAACAGATATTTTCCAAGTGTCTAGCAGAAGACAGGCGTCGAGAGCACACTGGTACAAAGTACCGCAGGAGCCAGATACCCAGAAATATTTTACGTAATAAAATGTTCGTTTTTGACGTCATGTAATGTTCAAAACATTCAATGTTGAAAGAATATTTTTTGTTGTACAGTGCAGGATTTTGCGTGGTGTCTGTGATGTGTGTGTGTGTGTGTGTGTGTGTGTGTGTGTGTGTGTGTGTGTGTGTGTGTGTGTGTGTGTGTGTGTGTGTGTGTGTGTGTGTGTGTGTGTGGAAGAGGGGGGTAGGGGTGGGGAGCGGGGAGCAAATGGCTGCATAAGATGACAAAATACAAATTTACGATTTTGTCTTTTTTTCTGCACCTGCACAGAATTAACAAAGCAAACAAAACCGCTGCTGAACACCAGTCTCATAATTATGAGACAGACTAACCGTTACCGCCCATGTTTCCTCTTCCTCTTCGATCTGTTTTCGGGAAAAAATCAAGCAGCATAGAATGACCGCATTTGTCGCCATGTTGCATATATTCTGATTACATCACCTTGCCTGAGACAATGACGTAGTGTCGCACATTTATACACAACCATCCACGGTTGCCGGCCTGATTTTTGTTCTTTGAAGTCAGCGTACTTGTTTTTTCACGTCACTACCGAACCTTCAAACTATGGCGATCGAACATTACGCGTCGACTAAAGTTACAACATGTTACTACATATGCGGCCGACGTGTTGCATACTTATAGACTTATGGTGAGCTCTATAATGGTCACAGTGCATACGCCTCATTGTTTTGAGAGAGAGAGAGAGAGAGAGAGAGAGAGAGAGAGAGAGAGAGAGAGAGAGAGAGAGAGAGAGAGAGAGAGAGAGAGAGAGAGAGAGAGAGAGAGAGAGATAGAGAGAGAGAGAGAGAGAGAAAGGTCACATCTAGAGAATTGCGTCGATGTCTGTGTGATGACGAAATTTGTGCTTTTACGTCACCGTCACTGTCTAACTTTCTCCAGAAGTCGAGGTTTTTTACTTTTAAAAAATTCTTCATAGAAATAATTTTTACTGAAAAAGTTGAAAAGATACAAAGCTGGCTAACGAACTCATCGAATGTCTTTCCCCAGTACCGTGTTACGTGGTAGTCGTAGTCGTAGTGTGATACAATCACACCAGACACGCCCCTAGGGTTCTTGTAAAGAAACGTCACTAAGCTGCAACTCGTCATACGTGGCACAAGGTTGTAGACCACACTGGAGTAACAGTTCCAACAATATTTTATTCTCACGATGCACTAGCGCTCAGCACAATGTGTCCATAAATGCACCAACACTGATACACTGTCTCCTCTACAATGCATCAACACTTTTGACACACTGCATCTCTCATGCAATGTACACACATTTCCTAACACCGTCTGTTATACTATTACAGATTTCCAGAACACTCAAGCAAGTTCACACAATACAACCAATCCCAAAAAGAAAACGGAACCAAAACGTATTAATATTCATGAAAAAAACACTCTAGATCCGACTACAATTTCTACTAACATCTAGGCTCATTCAATAACATTTTATCATATTTGAGGTCACTAGAATAAACGCGCCGCTACTAGAAACTTCCAGTCTAATGTAGGTCGGACCCTAGCAACAATGTAGCGAAAAGACGCTTCATTTTTTTTTTTACTCAACATAAATCGATCGCAATTCTCCGTGCAAAAGAAAATAAATCCTACTTTTAAAAAAGTACGTAATTCTTATCCAAAATAACTTAAATGAATATCGGATCTTTCCTAAGATCAACAGACACATGCTCTCAAAAGAATAACACAACCACAAACGTCACACCCCGCTATATTCAAAACCGTAAGTGAATATATCGAAAATAGCGGACTCTAATGTGGGTCAACCGACTTCCTATAAACGGTCATGAAACTCTTGATTGAGACATGTATCCAATTTTAAAATGCTCAGAGGGTCTCCTAGGCACCCACTGAATGAAGCACCTCACCTAATTCCAAGCTTGTACGTACGCAAACTTCGGAGATTGTGTTGTTTACACACATGCGCGAGCGCGCTCACGCACACACGCACGCAAGCACGCACGCACACACACGCACGCACGCACGCACGCACGCACGCACACACACACACACACACACACACACACACACTAATAAATTAATTTTTGCAAGTTTTGGATCCACTATATACTCCCTTCAAACAGTCAGACCTGGTAGAGGCTGTGTGGAACAAAACAGTCAGCCCTGGAAGATGCCTTTCGGATGAATGACGGGAAACGTCAATTTGGTCACTTTGTACACGGCGTCGTGAGACCAGCGATGCCAAGACGTCAAGCTTATTTTGCTGCTCGATCTATTCTTCTTCTTCAGAGATCTTGTCGCTACTCCAGCCCACATAGCGTTCATGTTTGTGATCCGAAGACAAATTTCCATTTTATACAAATATATTTAATGGACAATAAAGATTTCTGACTTGAATTGAATTCAATTAATGGCGGGAAGCGCTCTTTGTCCGTCTTTATTTGTGTGCGTCAGCGTTTGTTGATCAGAGGTTGGCATAGAGAGGAAGGAAATTGATCAGAAGGATAAGCTTAAAAATATGAACAACTCTGAATGTTCCTAAAAGATAAATGCACGTGAGCTCTAAACAGTACGTTAGACTTCGGGATGAAATCCTCATCTTGTTCAATAGGATATATTTCAACATCAGGATCAAGTCAAAGACAAAAGGTAGAGACCCTTGACAGCGAGGACAGCTCTCATATAGAAGGGATTTTGTGGGTTATGGTTCATCCCATCTTGTTATATTTTAATGTTTATTTTCTTGTTTTAAAAAATCAATGAACTGTCACTCAGAAAGTTTCGAGGCATAAAGCTGCTAACAATTCCTATTCCAAATGAAAATAAATCAAAAATTTATAGTGAATGTAACACAAATTACTGACTCATGCAGGTCAACCGACTTTTACCAAAGTGACCTTCAAAGAACAGTCCAATCCTAATATCCTCGGAGGGGGTCTAATAACAATTTTCACAAAATGAATATCCTAGAATTTTCATCTTTTAACTCATTCGAGACGTGCAGTATGTCTGTGTGTAAGCGTGTGTGTGATGGCGTGTATGTGTGTGATGGTGTGTGTGTGTGTGTGTGTGAGAGAGAGAGAGAGAGAGAGAGAGAGAGGAGAGAGAGAGAGAGAGAGAGAGAGAGGAGAGAGAGAGAGGAGAGAGAGAGAGAGAGAGAGGAGAGAGAGAGAGAGAGAGAGAGAGAGAGAGAGAGAGAGAGAGAGAGAGATGAAATGAAATGAAATGAAACTTTATTTCTCAACGGATAAAGTAATTAGCACGTGTGCCATTTTTCATACTTGCCGTTGCTACTCTACAAACACAGGATAATAATTGTAATACTAATAGTACCAAATTACACAAAGACAAATTAGAAAACATTAAACATGAAGAGACATTAAACAAAATTCATTCATTCATTCGGTCATACAAAAAACAAACGAAAAATAAAAAGTACACGCAACGCGCGCACACTGACACATACACGCTCGCGCGCACACACAGAAACGCGCTAGAGAGAGAGAGAGAGAGAGAGAGAGAGAGAGAGAGAGAGAGAGAGAGAGAGAGAGAGAGAGAGAGAGAGAGAGAGAGAGAGAGAGAGAGAGAGAGAGCAGCGCCGGCGTTTGTGGAAGGACAAGCTTGAAACCTCAGCATATTTTCCCTACGAGAATTCGCCCAAAGTACTTCCTTTCTGTGTTTTAATTAGAGTAGACACAACATATTTTAAAATAAGAGCAACAACAATACTGTAGACTTTTGAATGAAATCCGCATCTTGTTTTTATCTTCTTACTGTATTTTCAGAGCTTGAGTCCTGTTCGCCTATGACATCATGGGCAGAGCTCGCTCCGCCGCGAGGACAGCTCTCATTTAGAAGGGACTTTGCTAGCATGGTTCATCCCCTCTTGTTTTCTTCCCCAGGTGAGGAACGTGATAGTGAGTGTGGCCTTGAGCAGAAGACCTTACCAAAGCCATGCCGCGTCAGAACGATATGAATACTTGGGTCGAGGGGTGGATTTTGTAAACGTCTTCTCGTTCGCCTACAGCTCGGGATGGGACAGACTTGCGCACGACGCTCTAAGTATGTTAACCCTTTGGGTGTCGGTAGCGGATTTGGTCGCGATGATTCCTGCAGGAATCATCGCGACAAAATTCGCTACCGACAACCAAAGGGCGAACAGTTCTTTATCGATTTAATTTGGTGAACATTGCTTGTGGCGAGATTGCTTGACTACTGTAGTTCAAAGGTAGTCCATGAGAGGCGTCCAACTCAATCTGGCACTCACCTTGAGCTTGCAGCAATCAACTGTAACCCTTTGGCCGCTACTGACCTATAGCGCTCGACGGAAAAGACCAGAAACTGCGCGTCATTTCCGGGGATCGGTATCGTCAACATCTGTCAGGGAAATGAACCATGCGCCTGTAGTCTGCAGCGAGAAATTTGTATCACTCAGATAAGCACACACACACACACACACACACACACCACACACACACACACCACACACACCACACACACCCACACACCACACACACACACACACACACACACACCCACACACACACACACACACCACACACACACACACACCACACACACACACACACACACACACACACACACACACACACTCACACACCACACACACACACACACACACACACACACCACACCACACACACACACACACACCACACACACCACACACACACACACACACACACACACACACACACACACACACACACAACACACACACACACACACACACACACACACACACACACACACACACACACACACACACACACACACACACACACACACACACACACACACACACACACACACACACACACACACACACACACACACACACACACACACACACACACACACACACACACACACACACACACACACACACACACACACACACACACACACACACACACACACACACACACACACACACTGAAAGCAGTGGAGAATGGCTGGGAAAGGTGGTGCAGTCTAAATGTTGCTGATGTTATTGTTGTTGTTCTCTGTGTTGCTATTATAATGTTGTTCCTGTTGTTTTGTTGTTGTTCGCGTTGTCGTTGGTGACGCCATTTTTTAAAAATTTCCAGCTGTCGTTGTTGTTCTTGATTGTGTTGCTGCCGCCGCTCCTCTTTTCGTCTACTCATTGCTGTGGTTGTTGTTGTAGCTGTTAACGTTGCTGTTATTGTTGCTACTGCTTCCCGGCGCCGCTTTTTCTTTGTGTTTCTTGTCATTTTTGTTTCTCGTTTACTTTTCACAGTGGAAGATTTCCAGCGGTCCCTAAAGAACTACGTGTTGGTTGGCATACCGGCCAGCAAGCTGGTAGGAGGACTTCCCCTGGACGCTAAAGTGTTCTACCAGTCTGACCCCTCCCGCCACAACGCTGGCGATCCCGCCTCTGTGGGACCCATGGCCAACACAACACACACCCCGGGAAGGTTAGTTCTGCCGCGAAGGAAAATGACAGCACATCCATTTGGGTCCACAATGTGCCTATTTAGCCAGCCCTTTGTGGTTCACAATGTGCCTATTCAGCCAGCCCTTTGTGGTCCACAATGGGCCTATTCAGCCAGCCCTTTGTGGTCCACAATGGGCCTATTCAGCCAGCCCTTTGTGGTCCACAATGGGCCTATTCAGCCAGCCCTTTGTGGTCCACAATGGGCCTATTCAGCCAGCCCGTTGAGGACACACACCACAGATGACTAGCACCCCAAGTAAGCCAAAGACTCGGGCCGTCGTCGACCGCAGTGGGCCCGCGCACAGCCGTGCGTGGGCCCATTGCGGCCGACGTCGGCCCGATACGGACTACCAACCAACCACAAGTTGATATCCCGCGCCTGACGAAAAGGAATTGCTGTCTTTTGCAGGCAAAGACGAAGACGGTTGCGGCTTTCGAAAGCACAGAAAGTGAAGTTTGTTAAAAGCACTATTTTCATTCTGTTTCAATGGAATCCTCGCTTTTCGCCATAAAACACAGACTGTCTTTTGCCTTCATAGGACAGAGCTCGTTAACCCTTTTGAGCATGCAGCTACTGACTCTGGAAGCAGCGCTGGTGGCTGCAAGCACAAAGATGTTGACACACACTGTGGACATACACATAGGAAATAACCGCACACACTTCAAGTGCTCGCAGACAGCTCAACTTCTGGGCTTGCAATGCTTGAAACAACGATTAGCAGGGATTAAAACAAAGTTGAACGCGACTCCGAAAGTTGAATTCAACTCCGTATCCACTTTCAACCCAAACAGAACTGGCCTTATTTCCTTTCAATGCTCTTTTAAGTTGAAACACGCTAGCCAATCGCCTGCAGCGTTAGGGCCCACGTGGTGTGGCTATGCAAATAACGCCGCTAGCGAAGCCGATTATGGACCGGACGTGTGTGCAAGGTGCGCGTTTAAGTTGATCGGATTGAAGGCAAATTAACTGTTCAACTTGCTGGAGACTACATTGAAGCATCAGCTATCACCTTTAGATAGAAGTCATGCACGCCTTCCTCGGGGAATCCAAGGCACCACAAATTTAGACACGAGTTACAAGCATCAGGGATGTGAAATGACCCATACATTTTGCGATCTTATCCCCACAGACATTTTCGTCATCGCGAGATGAGGTGCCGTAAGAAGGGTGCAAAGGGACTCAACCATTGTTCACATGTTTGTTCAGCGGTGGGTGACTCCCCTTGGTATACTTCCTGCACCTGTTTGTTCGCGGTTTAAACCTTTGCGTGTCGGTCAGTAGCTGTGTTAGTGGTGGTGATTCCTACAGGAAGGGTAGTCCTACAGGAATCATTGCGACTAAACCCGCTCCCGACACGCCAAGGGCTAACATGAACGGCACTGAAGTGATAACGGACGGACCTAACTGGCGCGTTGTCGTCTGACAGAGACAGGTATTACCTATGAAGTACGACCTGAACGACCAGTTCAGGCGCACTGCAACTCTGCCGCCACACTGATTTACCAGAACCTATAAAACTAAGCAACCCCTATTTTTGCCTGGGACTGTATCGTGTGACCCTTGTAGGGCCGTTAGGCCTGATACACTACACAAAGGGACGGATCGACCACATTAGTTGAATGCGAGTGGTACCCGGACAGATATGTCACTAGAGGCGCCAAGCTATTCTGTCACAAGGCTTGACCTATCATGGTCGATCTATCTTCTGAACTTGATTTGAGTCTTCAGAGAACAACTTCCAGATTTGGGAATTTTTGATCTTATGGCTTCATAGTTTCTTGTCAGCACGCTCCTCTATTCCGTTAAAGGCCCACTACCGTCGTAACTGTTCAAAGATACACTTCTGTAACAGATGGTTACGAAACACTGCACTACACACAGGTCTAGCTGTGGTTCATGACGACACCGGACAATTCAGTTCAGCACACGCCGTCTTTTTCATCAGGTAACCTGACAATGACTCCACTCGGTTCTAAAAATACAACGGTATCAGTGCGAGAAACAGCTAAAAATAGACTGACACGCTAACGGCAGCGCAGAATAAATAAGTGCGATTACGCTTGTGTTTTGCTGTGTGTCCATACTGCTGTTTATATTTCACTAGGTGTGTCGACAAGGCATAACAAACACACCTGGGGCTGAAATGTGTCTTCAGGTGTATGCGTAATGGCACTTTCACTCTTTGACGCCGAGAAACTGCGAAAACGATTCAACTGCAAGAGACATAGATCCTCATCAGCTCCCGCTGACGAGGGGCTTATGAGGATCTATGCCTCTTGCTGAGGCCACAACTGGGGCTGAAATTTGTCTTCAGATATATACGTAATTGTATTTTAAGCTTTGTTGTTGGCAGATGGCCATACTACGAGGTCTGTAGTTATCTTCTTCAACAAGCGGACAACACGCAAGGCGTCGGACTTTCCGGATATGACGACAGAGGTGTGGCATTGCCCAGACAATCCCCAGTGTACTACAACGGGCGGGTGTGGGTGTCGTATGAAAACCAAGGGAAGGTGCAGGACAAGGTGGCGTGGCTCAAACAAGAAGGGTTCGCTGGCTACCACCTCCACACGCTGGATGACGATGTCTTTATGAAGGTGAAAAGTTGTTGTTGTTGTTGTTGTTGTTGTTGTTGTTGTTGTTGTTGTTGTTGATCTGATCATATACACGACGGCTCAATCACCGGCAGCCAGTCAGGATGGGTCTTCACAGGGAAACAAAAAGTCACCACAATATAATAATAATAATAATAATAATAATAATAATAATAATAATAATAATAATAATAATAATAATAATAATAATTAAATAATAATAATTATTATTATTATTATTATTATTATTATTATTATTATTATTATTATTATTATTATTATTATTGGTATAATTATAATAATGAGTACTTGTATAGCTTCCTAACCTCAGAAATTAGAGCTTTAGGCGCTTAACGAAAGCTAACTCTACAAAAATAACTAATTAAAAAAACGCAATTTACAACAAGTATTTAAAAAAATAAAAACAAAGATACAACGCACTCTATAACAATCTATGCACAATCACCCTTCAACAATGCATATCCTTCATTTAACTCATTTAGCCCCGGGACCCTGCAGCAGGAGGTGGCTTGATCATGATATATCAAGGGTAGCGCCAGATGAGCTTGGACTTCAGGCGCCAAGCTCATCTGGCGCTACCCTTGAATTATCATGATCGATCCATCTCTTACAACTTGTAAATAGTCGTTTGACAACGCCTCCAAAAGTTTAAACTTCGCCCGAGGGTTGAGAGGGTTAAGGGAAATGTTGCGCTTATAGACTCGTACACGCACTCACGCACGCGCGCTTGCGCGCACACACACTACTACAACAACTACTACTACTACTGCTACTACTACTACTACTACTACTATTAAGATGACTTCAAGAAATGTAAGTATATTCAGTATACAAGGACAGCGCCACCTAACAAGCCAAGATTTCAAGGCCAATAGTGGAATAGGAGACTCACGCTCCACGAAATGGTTTGCTAGGCTGGATGACAGCCCTATCAGTCACGCATCATTCTCACAGATTAAAAATGCCTGCTGCTGCAAAATAACAATAATAATAATAATAATAATAATAATATAATAATAATAATAATAATAATAATAATAATAATAATAATAATAATAATAATAATAATAATAATAATAATAATAATAAAAATAAATAAATAAAAAATAACCGCCGAAATGGGATGCCTAAACTAAAATGTACAACTTTGAAGACTTCTGTGGGTCTGATGCCCAGGATATGCTTGAGTCCAGGGCAATGATCGAGCGAACACCTCGCTGGCAAGGCAGAGGTCACACTCTCACGGACTACGGATGGGCATTACAGACGTGGTGAGAAACCTAAGAAAGCATTTCCAGGAACAGAGCCCAGGCGGCGACACAGTCGATCGCCTCCAGGAGCAGAGGTGTGGAGAAAGTCAGTGGGCATTATGGGTTGACTTGAAAAGGACATGATAGATCCATAGTAAACCAGACCAATATTGGCGCGGTATCGACAGGAAATCTAGGGAGACTTCTGATGTTTGCGGTGGAGAGCGTATAAACCTTTTCCAGCGCAGAGATCCCATCTTGACCGAACGGAACGGAACTGAACTGTTGTTGATTGTTTGGTTGGTTGCTTTGGTACTGGTTGATACACATGTAGTTTGGCTGGGCTTAATTTGGTTGTTGGATGGACTTAACTCTTCGACGCACGCAGTCTGAAAAACACTTGCCTCTATGAAACGGACAGCAGCGCACACCCTAAACGCACAGCCAAATCTGTGGAGCAGGCGTAGAACTAAAACACTCGAAATTCCATTTCCCAATACCGCTTTCCGGACCCCATCCAGCTATAATGTACTTCTTCTACTAAAGCTGAACTGGTTCCATTCACCCTCCTCCGAAAATACATGAAAGGCACAGAGCTACATAGGAGACATTTAGCATACTAAATACAAGAAACATTTAGTTTTGCATTCCCCAAGTATCACTCATCGCCACCGGAAGCATGTCGCTCTAACCAATTACCCCCAGGATATCTCGCCTGTCAAGGTTTATAAACATCTCCACACTCTGACACTGGTTTCGTGGGAAAATACAAGAAATAGTATGAGAAAGGGGCTGTGTGGTATTCGCCTTTGTGCCCTCATTAGAGGGCTATAAAATTCGACTGCGTGAGCTTGAAGGTTGTGCGCCGTGCGGGAAGAGTTTTAATGGTTTCTTATCTTGTACTGTTCGTTTGTATGTTTGTTATACATTACTGTTCATGCATCATTATAAGATGGTCGATGTCAGTGTTTGTTCAAGCTAATCTGGCACTACCATTGATTTATCAAGGTCAGTCAGATAATTATTCTGCTGCGGTGCGTTGGGGTTAAATGCTTTATGATATACACAAGCAAAAGAAACGCAACCTATTTACCCCGCAACACACTGGAGCAGACGATACATGGGCTGACCATGCTAAGTCAAAGGTAGTGTCAGATTAGATTGGCGCCGTCAGGCGCCAAGCTAATCTGGCACTACCCTTTAATTATCATGATCGATCCATCTCCTGCGACTGGTACATGGTCATTAGGTGGCGGACACCTCCACAATTGGGGAAATACGCCTTTGGGGGAATTGGGAAAATACACCTTTGGGGCAATTGGTACAATACGCCATTTGTGTTAAACTGGTTATCGACGACATCTTCATCATTACCAGAAGCGTGTTTACAATAATATAATTATTATGTGTCCTGGTCTGTGACTCTCTACCCGCCGCTTCCAGCCGTAAGATTCAAAATCACATACTAGCGCACCTGGCACCGTGCTAGACGTAACGGCCGGTATGCCTTGAAGGAGTTAACTCATTCGAGGCGTGCTGCATTCGGATACGCGGCTTTTGCCGCGTGTCCGAATGCAGCACCGTTTCGAAAGGGTTAACTCATCGCTGTGTGTGTTTTGTGCAGTATTTGTGCAGATCCAGCGTGGAGGCGTTCCCGATGGCTCGGAGGGCGCACCTGGCCAGTCGGAAGGTGTCCGCCCAGCTACAGGCTTAGGCTGCCTCAATCAGCCCGGCCCTCTGACAGACCTGGGCGCGAGGGGACGGGCCTGCGTGTTCTGTGGGTGGGGGCGCTGGTCGGTGTCTATCACACCGTCGCGTTAGTTTTACGGGTCAAAACATCAACGATACACTTGTGATAATCTCCACGCAGATCCTCCCCACTGTCAGGGTCTGCGAAACTTTAAATCACCGCACCTACCACGTCATACCTACCACTCAAGGATTTTACCCGAATGTGACGGGGTTTCCACGTGGTGTTTTAATTACACGTCACAGGTCGCGCGCGCAGGTCTCTAGGCCAAACGTAGTGACGGAAAGAGAATGCCACAAGCACATTTTTATTAAAAAAAAAAATTTTTTTTGTGCCGCTTTTTCAAAGAATAAAATTTTAAACATTGTTGACACAGTCAGTCTCAATAACTCTATTCGCGAGTAATATCTGAAGAAAAGGCTTCGCCTTGACTTCCGTGTCACCGTGCAATGGTAAATTTTCCGATCTACGTCATTGTGCGGTTGCCAAGTTGCTAAGCGTTCACATGATGGAAACACATTGAGGGAGGGGGGGGGGGGAGTGTGGCTACACTAATGACAGACGTGTACGTCGCCGTGTGACAGGGTTTTCTCGCTGGCAAGCCATAAATTGTCACTTTTATCTAATTGTGGTAACATAGAGTTTTGGTTGATACATGATAGAAAACCATTTAACCCTTTCAGCCCCGGGACCCTGCAAGCAAGAGATGGATTGATCATGATAATTCAAGGGTAGTGCCAGCTGAGCTTGGCGCCTGAAGGCGCCAAGCTCATCTGGCACTACCCTTGAATTATCATGATCAATCCATCTCCTACACCCGGTACACAGCCACTGCGGTCGAACCTGCCTGTCCCGGATTGGCCTCCGCAGCCACGAACAAGCCTGCAGACGTCGTGGGCAACTCCTATAAAATCTTCGTTCGCGAAGTCAAGCCAAGACACCCGGTACACAGTCGTTAGGCAACACCTGCAAAATTTGAGAAATGGGACTAAAAGGGTTAAGGTCAAAGTGCTCACATGCACTGTGAGTGCAAATCCATGAAAATACTTTAGGAATGACTTCCTTGTGTTTCCCCAGGGTCCCAGCCCTTCACTAGACACTTAGCCTACCCTGCCCAAGCTCTCCTTACATTCATTATTATCCTTTAAAGTATGTAATATATGCATTCATATTTTTTGTGTTTTGACGAGATAGTCTCTCTTATCTGCATTTTAAAAACCAAGTGCCTGTTTAACTCATTCTACCCCATCACCGAAATCCCCAAATTTTGCCGTTGTCCTCTGAAGACTGCTTTGCAGTGCAGGACACATATCGACCATGATAGTTCAAGGGTGATGCCAGAATAGCTTGGCGCCCATAGGCGCCAAGCTATTCTGGCATCACCCTTGAACTATCATGGTCGATCCTTATCTTGCTGTGGTGTGTCTGGGGTAGAATGGGTTAAAGGGTTACAAACGGCCACGGATTTGGAAAGGCCGGCCATGTTTGCACCGAACGATCAAACTGAGACTGATCTGTGCTCGCGAGTTTTGATTATACCCCGTCACACTGAACGCAGCATCATGCCATAACATTTGTTCTTTAAAATATTTTACGTCATTAGCACTACGATCAAACTCATGCAGGGGTTCAACAGACCATTTTCTTTAGTATTGTCATCGTTCTGGTGATGCTTCTGCACCCATAATTGAACAGCCAAGCTCTGTGTTTCTAACTAGCCTGTTCTAAATGACTGCAGTAGGCATTCCTGGTTTTGTGGGCAGGCTATGCGGTATGTATCTTGAAACTGTGCTGGGATGATTAATTTTGTATTCCACAATCATTCGTTAATTTACATCGCCGTTTCATGAAATAATTGTAAAAGCAGTATGTGGATACACACCCGTGCCATCGTTTTCATAAAGAATGAAATAGAGTGGCAGTTTAGCCATCCTAAGCCGTCAATGAAGGCATTGTGTTAAGTTAAGGGCTGCGGCCCAGCTTGCAAGCCCAGAGTACCGAGGTGGGGCCGTCGCGGTCTCTTAGTGTTTTGCCTGTGGCTATCTGGGGCCCATGTCGGCCCTACCTCGGTATTCATAGGCTTGCAACCTGGGTGGGATCCTAGGGAACGTAAAGAAGTCATTCTTAAAAGCATTTTTATGCATTTGATGTCGCAGTGTATGCGAGTACTTCCCCAAAGCGCAAACGGCCATCGGGTCCATGGGTCGACCTTAACTCATTCTACCCCAGACACACCAAAGGAAGATACGGATCGACCATGATAGTTCAAGGGTGATGCCAGAATAGCTTGGCGCCTACAGGCGCCAAGCTATTCTGGCATCACTCTTGAACTATCATGGTCGATTTGTGTCCTGCACTGCAATGCAGTCTTCAGAGGACAGTGGCAAAATTTAAGGATTTCGGTGATGGGGTAGAATGAGTTAACCAGGACTCGGAGCTAAAGTACTCACTGGGGTATTTCGCTTGCCTTCTCAGTTGTGGTGTTACTTGCTTTGTTGTGTTTGACTTACGCACGCAATCTGTGATCTTTCCACATCTCAATGACTTTTGTTGTTGTTGACCATTGTAGCTGTTGTTGTTGTTGTTGTCGTCGTTGTTATTGTTCTAGTTATCGATGTTGTTCTTGTTCTTAATTTGGTGTCGTGTCGTAAACTTTGTTGGACCACTGACAGCAACATTTTTTGCACCATCGACGTCAAAAAGTAAACTACAGTCATTGCCTTCTTTGCCGCTTGGTTCCTGTTTGCGTGTCGAGCCCGTGTGTCGGCGTCAGGTCCGCCTTTCTGCAGATTCCATGAACGTCCGCGGGGCAAACGCCTTAATCACATAACTGCTACGGACCCGTCGTCACGCGTCTTTCACGCCGAGCGGTATCGTCAGCAGAAGTCAAGGGGTTAATCCGATTATTTTATTTTATTTAGTTTGGTTCAGTTTATTTAAAGCATAAGATTGTCGGAACAATAAATGTGTTATGTCTTAAACCATACGGTCCCAATGCGCACGAGGCCATCGGGCCGACGGCGGCCGCCGTTGGCCCGCGCACGGCAGTGCGCGGGCCAACGGCGGCCGACGTCGGCCCGATGGTAATTTTGCTAATTTGGGGGGGGGGGAGGAGGGGGGGGGGGGCTGGGAGGGGGAGGTGACCGTACAAACCGGTTATAATGCATGGACAGATTAATTAAGACAGCTGACTGATATAGCCCCACAAAGACCGCTATATCAGATCGCCAGCTACTTTCTGTTTTGTTCGAGGACCTGCAGTTTGGGGCTATAAATATCTTTTATTTCCGCTCTAACGCTCGGTGGAGTTGATCGGTGCATACGCTTCAGCGTTAAATGAACGGACGCAAACCATGTAATCCCGCATTTATGAACTACATAAAACCCGCGGCCACTCGTTAGGAGGCATTATAACACATTTTGTATATATATCAGGTGTTGATATTCATAAAACAGTTTTATGAAATGTTGAGAATGGCCTTTAACCTGCAGTTACGGGTCTTTGTTTGTTTGTTGTTGTTGGTGAGGATCCGTCGGTAACTGGCGAGGGGAAACAACTCCTGCTTAATTGTGCTCTCCTACCTGAACGATTCTGACAAAAGTGGGTAGCCTCCCTTTACTTATGCTAGTGTGGACAGAGTCAAGTGGCCGGGATAGTACAGAGTCGTCAGCCGCTCCACTTCGGCGCAAGGCCCGCCCGGAATGACGCTTAGTTATTGTATAATTCAGAGATTCCGTAAACAAAAGTCTGAAGACAGCCAAAGGTCAGCTCGATTTGAACCCGCTCAGAGCCGCTAAGACCTGAACCCTGACCTCCCAGCTGCAAGAGGTATAGATCCTAATAAGCCCCCGCAGTCGCGGGGGCTCATGAGGATCTATGTCTCTTGCCGACACCACTTTAATTCCACGACTCTGGGACAGCAAGGACAGTTTGGTGTTAAGTTAACAAAGTCTGCAGACGCACAGTGTGCGGCCACTAGGACAGTTTGGTGTTAAGTTAACAAAGTCTGCAGACGCACAGTGTGCGGCCACTAGGACAGTTTGGTGTTAAGTTAACAAAGTCTGCAGACGCACAGTGTGCGGCCACTAGGACAGTTTGGTGTTCAGTTAACAAAGTCTGCACTGAGACGCACAGTCTACGGCCACTAGGACAGTTTGGTGTTAAGTTAACAAAGTCTGCAGACGCACAGTGTGCGGCCACTAGGACAGTTTGGTGTTAAGTTAACAAAGTCTGCAGACGCACAGTGTGCGGCCACTAGGACAGTTTGGTGTTCAGTTAACAAAGTCTGCACTGAGACGCACAGTGTGCGGCCACTAGGACAGTTTGGTGTTAAGTTAACAAAGTCTGCAGACGCACAGTGTGCGGCCACTAGGACAGTTTGGTGTTAAGTTAACAAAGTCTGCAGACGCACAGTGTGCGGCCACTAGGACAGTTTGGTGTTAAGTTAACAAAGTCTGCAGACGCACAGTGTGCGGCCACTAGGACAGTTTGGTGATAAGTTAACAAAGTCTGCAGACGCACAGTGTGCGGCCACTAGGACAGTTTGGTGTTCAGTTAACAAAGTCTGCAGACGCACAGTCTACGGCCACTAGGACAGTTTGGTGTTAAGTTAACAAAGTCTGCAGACGCACAGTCTACGGACACTAGGACAGTTTGGTGTTCAGTTAACAAAGTCTGCACTGAGACGCACAGTGTGCGGCCACTAGGACAGTTTGGTGTTAAGTTAACAAAGTCTGCAGACGCACAGTGTGCGGCCACTAGGACAGTTTGGTGTTAAGTTAACAAAGTCTGCAGACGCACAGTGTGCGGCCACTAGGACAGTTTGGTGTTCAGTTAACAAAGTCTGCACTGAGACGCACAGTGTGCGGCCACTAGGACAGTTTGGTGTTCAGTTAACAAAGTCTGCAGACGCACAGTGTGCGGCCACGAGGACAGTTTGGTGTTCAGTTAACAAAGTCTGCAGACGCACAGTGTGCGGCCACTAGGACAGTTTGGTGTTCAGTTAACAAAGTCTGCACTGAGACGCACAGTGTGCGGCCACTAGGACAGTTTGGTGTTCAGTTAACAAAGTCTGCAGACGCACAGTGTGCGGCCACTAGGACAGTTTGGTGTTCAGTTAACAAAGTCTGCAGACGCACAGTGTGCGGCCAACTAGGACAGTTTGGTGTTAAGTTAACAAAGTCTGCAGACGCACAGTCTACGGCCACTAGGACAGTTTGGTGTTCAGTTAACAAAGTCTGCAGACGCACAGTGTGCGGCCACTAGGACAGTTTGGTGTTCAGTTAACAAAGTCTGCAGACGCACAGTCTACGGCCACTAGGACAGTTTGGTGTTCAGTTAACAAAGTCTGCAGACGCACAGTGTGCGGCCACTAGGACAGTTTGGTGTTAAGTTAACAAAGTCTGCAGACGCACAGTGTGCGGCCACTAGGACAGTTTGGTGTTCAGTTAACAAAGTCTGCAGACGCACAGTCTACGGTCACTAGGACAGTTTGGTGTTAAGTTAACAAAGTCTGCAGACGCACAGTGTGCGGCCACTAGGACTGTTTGGTGTTCAGTTAACAAAGTCTGCACTGAGACGCACAGTGTGCGGCCACTAGGACAGTTTGGTGTTAAGTTAACAAAGTCTGCAGACGCACAGTGTGCGGCCACTAGGACAGTTTGGTGTTCAGTTAACAAAGTCTGCAGACGCACAGTGTGCGGCCACTAGGACAGTTTGGTGTTCAGTTAACAAAGTCTGCACTGAGACGCACAGTGTGCGGCCACTAGGACAGTTTGGTGTTAAGATAACAAAGTCTGCAGACGCACAGTGTGCGGCCACTAGGACAGTTTGGTGTTCAGTTAACAAAGTCTGCACTGAGACGCACAGTGTGCGGCCACTAGGACAGTTTGGTGTTAAGTTAACAAAGTCTGCAGACGCACAGTGTGCGGCCACTAGGACAGTTTGGTGTTAAGATAACAAAGTCTGCAGACGCACAGTGTGCGGCCACTAGGACAGTTTGGTGTTCAGTTAACAAAGTCTGCAGACGCAAAGTGTGCGGCCACTAGGACAGTTTGGTGTTAAGATAACAAAGTCTGCAGACGCACAGTGTGCGGCCACTAGGACAGTTTGGTGTTCAGTTAACAAAGTCTGCAGACGCACAGTGTGCGGCCACTAGGACAGTTTGGTGTTAAGATAACAAAGTCTGCAGACGCACAGTGTGCGGCCACTAGGACAGTTTGGTGTTCAGTTAACAAAGTCTGCAGACGCACAGTGTGCGGCCACTAGGACAGTTTGGTGTTCAGTTAACAAAGTCTGCAGACGCACAGTGTGCGGCCACTAGGACAGTTTGGTGTTAAGATAACAAAGTCTGCAGACGCACAGTGTGCGGCCACTAGGACAGTTTGGTGTTCAGTTAACAAAGTCTGCAGACGCACAGTGTGCGGCCACTAGGACAGTTTGGTGTTAAGATAACAAAGTCTGCAGACGCACAGTGTGCGGCCACTAGGACAGTTTGGTGTTCAGTTAACAAAGTCTGCAGACGCACAGTGTGCGGCCACTAGGACAGTTTGGTGTTCAGTTAACAAAGTCTGCAGACGCACAGTGAAGCGGCCACTAGGACAGTTTGGTGTTCAGTTAACAAAGTCTGCAGACGCACAGTGTGCGGCCACTAGGACAGTTTGGTGTTAAGATAACAAAGTCTGCAGACGCACAGTGTGCGGCCACTAGGACAGTTTGGTGTTAAGATAACAAAGTCTGCAGACGCACAGTCTGCGGCTACTGGCACCGAACGGGTTAACGAAAACACTGTTGTCATCGGCCCTCCATAACCCTCTCAGCCCCAGGTCCCATTTCTCAAATTGTGGATGTGTTGCCTAACGACTATGTACCAGTTGTAGGCAGATGGATTGATCGTGATAATTCAAGGGTAGTGCCAGATGAGCTTGGCGCCTGCAGGCGCCTAGCTCATCTGGCACTACCTTTGAATTATCATGATCAATCCATCTGCCTGCTGCAGGGTCCCGGGGCTAAAAGGGTCAACAGATATGCGCACTGCACAATCGGGTACTTTATTTCATGACAGACATTGCGTGTGTGTTTTGCATTTGATCAGTCAGTCAGTCCATCCATCCATCCATCCATCCATCCAATCATTCTTCCATCCGTCCGTCGATCGATCAGTCAATCAATCTATCAATTAATCAAATAGTCAAACAATCAACCCTTTCTCTCCCGGGACAAGGTGGACGCTACCCAGCCGCAGGAATCATAAATCTCATGAGGCGCCACGGTAGCGGATCCATGTCTCTTCCCATTGCGCAAAAGTCCATCGGGGCCGCCGTCGGCCCCAATGGACTTTTTGCGCGTTGGGTTGTTAGTTCTCTGTGTTGTGTGTGTATGTTTTGTTGTTGTTGGTCTTGTTTGTTTTATTTTGGTTTGTTTTGTTGCAGTTGTTGTTTGTATTTCTCTTCTTTTTTCTCTTTTTTTTTTTTTTTTTTCTCTCCCCCCCATGCGAATGCGGGTCCGAGTACGGTGGTTTCAGACAAAAATCAGTAGGCATCACTTCAGCACGGAAGATGTTGCATGATCCAAAAGTCTGTTTGTTAACGCATTTAGCGCCACCAGGCAACAAGCTAATTCGGCACTACCCTTGAATTTTTATGGTCGATCCATCTCCTGCAACGGGTACATAGTCGTTAGGTGACACTTTGGGAAATGCGGCCTTGAGGATAAACTGGTTAAGGCGTTTATCTTTCCGTCGCCCTGGCGAGACAGTAAGGAGCAAAAAAAATTATTATTAATTTTTAAAAGTTAGGTGAGTTTTCGACACATGACTCAGTACCCTACCATCTCTCCCTGTTACCGCCCACCCACCCACCCCCCCACCCCTACCCCCCTCACCCACTTCCCCTTCACACCTACTCCCCTCCAACACTACCCCCACCCTATCTCTTTCTCAGTCTCTTCCGCAATCTCTGTCTTGCTGGGTGCATTAAGTGCACAGCGCTTCCAACCCAAGACACATAATGTTTTAACCGGTTCCGGGCCAGCTGACACAGTCTGTGCTCTCAAGTTGTAATCTTCCTTAACTCATTGTAACCCCAAGACCAAAATCCATCAATTTTGCCATTGTCCTCTGAAGACTGCTTTGCAGTGCAGGACGCAGATCGACCATGATAGTTCAAGAGTGATGCCAGGATAGCTTGGCGCCTATGGGCGCCTATGGACGCCAAGCTATTCTGGCATCACTCTGGAACTATCATGGTCGATCCATATCTTAAAGTGGTGTGTCTGGGGTAGAATGAGTTAACTGAACACCAGAAACCTCTAGAAGTCCCAGGGACAGGGATTCAAAGTGGTGTCAGCAAGAGGCATAGATCCTCATGAGCCCCCGCGACTGCGGGGGCTCATGAGGATCTATGCCTCTTGCAGTTGGGTGGTGCTCAGATTTTTCTCTGGAGTGTCATGTAGTTGGTAAACACCCTCTCCTATAAACCTGCCGCCCCCCCCCCCCCCCCCCACCACACACACCACACACACACTTCCCTCCACACACCCACACCCACACTCGTGCAACCTACCCGTGTTAAAAAAAAAAACAACCTCGGCAGCGCGACAATAATCAGTTGCGTTGAGGCAAAAATAAAAATAGAGAACTCCTCAAGAAACAAAAAAATAAATAAATAAATAAATAAGTTAAAAGAAAGACAAAACGCCAAAAATCTGCAAGGGTCATAGATTCTCATGGGCAGGATGCGGAGGCTCATGCGGCGAATTTACGCCCTTGCTGACTCTAGTTTCTCTACTTTTACTGAGAGTCTATGCCGCGCGTGACTGGAGTTAGCAAGTGTCCGTGTTTCTATGTGAATAATTATATGCAAATTCGTAGTATGTCTGGTTACGCATCGTAGGTACGTGTGCCTGCAATCATCACACCTCCTCTCCTCACCCCTCTCACCCCACACCCCCACCCCACCCCCCACCACCCACCCCCTACCCCCTACCCCCACCATAGGTCTTCTTTCCCAGTAAACAAAAAGCCAACATACTAGAGACGCAAAAAATAGTTGTAATGATCGTTACGGTTGCTCCACTCAAAACATTCCACCCCTGCCTCTTTTTTTCGGTACCCCTGGACACCCCGCTCCGTGCCTCCCCACTCCACCTCCCCACCCCTAGGCTCCCACCCCCCTTACTTCATGTAATCATACTACAGCTATCAAACATTATTATGGGCGGCAGCGCGACGCGTGAAGTCGAGGTTAAAGTATAGCTCAGCTGGTCAAATTAGTTACAATAATGTCATGGACTGTAAATTTCAGTGGCGAGAAAAGCGTCAGCACCACCCAACTGCGAGAGGTATAGATCCTCACAAGCCCTCGCAGTTTGCGGGGGCTCATGAGGATCTATGTCTCTTGCGGCTGAGTCCACTTTGATTCCATGATCCCGGGACAGTTGGGGTTTGCAGGTCTTGGATTAACGAAGTTTGCGGAAACGAAGTCGGCACTGAAGGAGTTAACTCATTCAAGAAGTGCCGCCTCCGGATACAGCCGCGTATCGGTGGGGGGGGGGGGGGCACGTCTCGAATGCGTTAATTAATGACAAAAGCACTGTCTGTTGGTTGTGTATACAAGATATGCTTGTGTTCTACGATACTGTCTTCAGTTCACTCATTTCTTTTATTTATTTTTTTCATGCAAGTTATGATGCGTTTCTGTATTAATTTATTGTTTCTTTATAGTCGACAAAGTCGGATATGACAAAAGACAGACATAAATATGCTCACAAACCAGATAGGTGAGGCTAGCGCTGGCAGAATTGTATGCAAACCAAGGGGAATCACAGCGCTGGACAGACAACAGTTAGATCCCCTGCCCCCGCCTATCAGGCACCCAATCGCCAGCCCACAGAGAAATACGCAGGTATAGAATAAGACGAGCATTTCCATCCTCAAACGAATGGATCAGGTCTCTTATATAACCCATGTCTTTCTCCGGAACTTAGGATTATATGGGTTATATAAGAGACCTGATCCATTCGTTTGAGGATGGAAATGATCGTCTTATTCTATACCTGCGTATTTCTCTGTGGGCTGGCGATTGGGTGCCTGATAGGCGGGGGCAGGGGATCTAACTGTTGTCTGTCCAGCGCTGTGATTCCCCTTGGTTTGCATATAGGACATAAATATGCATTTTCTCAGAGGTCCCGTTAACACTTTTCCTATAGGGATCGGGAAGCTGACGTCATCACGCCAGTCGTTGCGGCCATCTGGTGAGGATACGAGACTAAGCGCTCGGCATAGGGAAATCGCTGTTTTTGTAATGTCAGGAAAGTCCTGACGTGCTATAAGCAATAACAGCAAGTCTTGCCATCACTGTAGGGAACCGCTCACCAGAATCTGTTTTTGTTTCTTTTCAAAGAAGAAAAGAAAAATGAATAAAAACGTGTTGAAACACTATTTCGCTACTATCTGATGACTATGGTATCCTCTTAAGATGGCGGCTGACGATGCTAGGCAACGGGGGGAATTTCCCGAGCCCTATTACTTCGCTTAAAACAAACGTCGGGTATAACAACTAGACACCTTCAGTCCCCGCCTGGCGATTAGTGTCGCATCCGACATTTTAGTATTGTGCTTGGCTAAAACTTTACCGACAATGATCGCTGCAATGCCCCTGGCCTACCTTGCCAAAGTCGGGTAGCGTGTCCCATACCCCAGGTATAGCGTGCGCGCTCAATCGGGTGGGTTTTTCCATACCGCACGCCCAATCAAACCCGCGGCCTTCCGTAATCTGACGGACGCGTGGACTGAGTCTCATGCGCCAATGCAGCGTGCAGGGTTCTGCGAGAATCAATGCCTCATGATGTTACACGAAGGAGCTGATGAGAATCTGCACGTGAGTGGCTCGGTCTGAGATTTCGGACCTTACAGCTTCTAGCCGTAAGTGTCAAAATCACAGACCCGGACATTGTTTGTAAAGCAGGAACAATTAATGCCAGCCGCAAGATGCAGACCGCGGAGGTTGAGGGGTTTCACTCATTCTGCCCGCGACTCACCACAGCACGATATGGCTCGAGCGTGATATAGTTCAAGTGTGGTGGCAGAATAGCTTGGCGCCTACAGGCGCCAAGCTATTCTGCCACCACCCTTGAACTATATCATGGTCGATCCGTCTCCTGAATTGCAATTCAGTCCTCATAGGATAACCCCAAACCGTGGGTAGTTCGTACCTCAGGCGGAGTGAGTTAAATTTGCGTCTTAAATCTTGCGGCCCAAAATCTACCGCTAAGGGGAACCAAAGCCCCTGAAGGAATCATCGCCACTAAATCCGCTACCTACACCAACACGGTCAAGAGGTGGTGGTGAGGGGGGCACCGGAGAGGAGGGGGGGGGGGGCGGGAGGTTAGGCTAAGTGATTAGGGTGAGATATGAGCACTCTGAGAGAGAGAGAGAGAGAGAGAGAGAGAGGAGAGAGAGAGAGAGAGAGAGAGAGAGAGAGAGAGAGAGAGAGAGAGAGAATTGAATTGAATTGAAACTTTATTTTCTAAGGATGAAGACATTAGGCACGCAGGCCTTTTTACATGTCTGTCCTTAATAATATTTTAAATAAATATAACAGCAGAAACGGTAACATGACGAATAAATAAAAATTAAAAAGAAAATATAATAATAATAATAATAATAATAATAATAAACAGAAATATTTTACACACGCACACACACACACACACACACACACACACACACACACACACACACACACACAGAGAGAACAATGAACAATGAACAATGAACCTTTATTTTCCAACGGTAGAAGTTATTGGTAACAGGACCAGTTTTCAAACTTGCCGTTCAAGAGAGAGAGAGAGAGAGAGAGAGAGAGAGAGAGAGAGAGAGAGAGAGAGAGAGAGAGAGAGAGAGAGAGAGAGAGAGAGAGAGAGAGAGAGATGAAATGAAATGAAACTTTATTTCTCAAGGATAAATGATTAGGTACACAGACCTTTTCCAATCATGTCCTTGCGGCACACGCACTCACACAACACTCACACGCGCGAGATATATATATAATAATAAGCGCATTAAATAGGCGCTTTATCCCAATTGAAAATCGGCTCAAAGCGCCGCCGCGAACTGAACCCAACAAGCACGCTCACGTGAATCACGCGCATTCACTCACACACTGTACATAAACACAGAACATTCACGTGGTGCTAAGGGCAAGCTCAAGCGAGCTACTGTAGTTTTTGGAAATTCAAAATCGTTTGTATTTGAAATTTGATTAAGTGGGCTGAAACTGATACCAAAGTGGTAAACCTATATAAACCTAATTAGAGAGAGAGAGAGAGAGAGAGAGAGAGAGAGAGAGAGAGAGAGAGAGAGAGAGAGAGAGAGAGAGAGAGAGAGAGGGAGATTTGCATGCTGCGAAAATAACTACACACAAAATCGTTGCTCAGTTATGTTAGACAGTTGGCTAGTTGACAGGTTTCATTGCTTGCTTGCTTGCGCTGTTTCACTACCAGCACGTTTCTTCTTTATTACATGAAAAGAAAGATGATTTCTTGTTCTCACCCGCTGTACTGCCATTTTGAGAAACTGCCTTCTGGTAGGCGTTACAGAATGCCCCTGGCTCGCAGGGATCACTTCAAAAAGTCATTTGTGCCTAAAGCAATAACCTTGCTGAACTCCGTCATGTAACTGTTGGGCCACATGACCAGTAATATTCTGAGCATAGCAAGTCAGCATAGTAACTTTTCATCGCAGTGAAGTATGCGACATAATTGTCCAGTAATGACAGTGTTTGTGTGCATGTGTCTGTGTGTGCGTTCAAGAGTGTGCGCGTGTGAGCATGTACAAGGCGGTTATCATATTTACACTTATGCTTATTATTTTCATATGTTCCTCTTCGTGTCGAAGCCAAATGAAAATTTCCATCGCATGGACAATAAAGTGATTTGTAATTGTAATGGTTAGAAACTGACTCGGGTAAAATTTGTTTCCTACACAAACCGACTCAAATACTTTGTATTTCAATGTTGCGTTAACCGATAGTTAAAATAATTTACCGGTTTTTAAATGCAAATACCACAAAACAAAGTATCGGCAGGTGATTGAATGTGATAATTCAAGGGTAGTACCAGATTAGCTTGGCGCCTTCAGGCGCCAAGCTAATCTGACACTACCCTTGAATTATCATGGTCAATCCATCTCCTGCGACTGGTACATAGTCATTAAGCAACACCTCCACAATTTTTGAGAAAGAGAAATGCCGATTGCGAAGCTAAGGGACACTGAAAATTGTTGAAGTGTATCGGGATTCACATGAACTGATTTAGAAAATAGCGATTGTCAAACACTCTCCCCCGTGCGCAAAGGACATCGGGCCGACCTCGGCCGCCGTTGGCCAGCGCACAACCGTGCGCGGTCCAACGGTGTCCGTCATCGGCCTGGTGGCCTTTTGCGCATTGGTAGGTGGAACATTGGCATTTTCTCTCTCGCTGGAACACTGGTATTCTTTGTCTTTCTGTTTTGTTTGTCTGTCTCTCTCTCTCTGCTTCATCCCTCCTCACCCCCCCTCCCCACACACACACACACACACAAGCACACACTAAACACACACACACTCCCCACCCTCTCCACCACCACCCCAACCTCCGGTTCACCAGGGACAAATTTATGGGGTAACAACCTCACAACAACGACTCAATTGAATTCATGAGATTTATCAGCGAAATCTGACTTCACTGCTCAAACATTGTGATCCTGCAGTCAGTCCACCAGCCAACCCCTTTCACACTACAAAAAAAAGGCATAGATTCGCATGAGCCCATGCAGCCGCAACTGCCGGAGCGCATGAGGATCTCCGCCTTTTCCTGCCAGCGACGTGAAGGCTCATAAACAATTGGATCGACGGTACTGAACAGTGATAGCGAATCCAGTTCCTTCAAGCGGCACAGGTTTTGAGGAGTCCCTGCAGGCGAGAGTGTCATGAGAATCTATACCTCTTGCTTGCAGAAATCAGTTCGGGTTACCTCCTCAAATTGAGGACTATTCTGGGTTACCTCCACCACTTGAAACGCTATCGTCCCCTGACCTTAAAGTGTCTCGGTTGATTGTGCCGTATCAGGTTTGATCGCCAATACTTGCTCAGAGCCAAGTCGCCAATTGCATCTACAGTAAACATGATGACAGCCCGGCTCAGTACAGAGCGATTCCACTCCATTCGTGATTCAAGGGACGTACATTGACCCGGTCGATGTCGAGAAAACTGGAACACCACCCGACCGCAAGAGGTATAGATCCTTATGAGCCCCCGCAATTGCGGGGGCTCATGAGGATCTATGCCTCTTGTTGAAACCACTGTGTCTCTCTCGTGCTGCTTTGACGGCTGGAAATCTGTGACGTTGAATTAACAGTGATTTTGGTTTAAAAAAAATAAATAAAAAATAAAAAAAAATCTGTGTCCGCTGGCAGTGAAGGGGTTAAGGCACCCGCTAGGTGGCACGAAGGACGACTAATCCTTAGGCTGACGGCAGCGGTTTCAGTCGGGATGATTCTTGCCGGAACCATCACGACTATAACCTCTGCGACCGACAGCGAAAGCGTTCTCACAAACCAGATAGGTGAGGCTAGCGCTGGTAGAATTGTACACATACTAAAAGGAATTACTCAGCGCTGGACAAACAAACAGTTAGATTCCCTGCCCCATCCTATCTGACACCCAATCGCCAGCACACAGATAAATACGCAGGTATAGAACAATACGATCATCTACATCCCTTGGTATGTGTAGCGAAAGGGTTAAAAATAAGACTGGTTCGCAAAAAGTGAAACAATGCGTTGTTTCCTTTCTCCATGATTAACCTGGTCCCTGACGAATAAAAACAAGATGGGAAGAACCATAACCCACAAAGTCCCTTCTATACGAGAACTGTCTTCGCTGTCAATGGTCTCCACCTTTTGTCTTTGACTTGATTCTGATGTTGAAATATCTCCTTCTGAAAAAGCCTCGCAGATGTGCCAATGCGTCATAGTGAACTCTAGAAAGGGCGTGCGCAGTGCACAAGCGTCATTGGTTTGTCAAACGTCATTTGTCATGACATATTTTTTGTTTTTACGTAATTTTATATTTAACGTGATATGAGTTTCGCTTTCGCTTCAAGACTTGGGAAATTGGTGGCAAAACTAGAAATTAACGGTACAATTTCAGTCTTGCTATAATTTATGTGAAATCAGGTTGACTTTACCTAGCTACATGCTATACTAAGTACACCTGCATGCTTTTCTAAAAGCGCGTCGATGTGTGTGTTTGCGTGTGCGTGTGCGTGAGTGCATCCGCGCGCTCCAAACATCATCAAGAGACATAGATATGTTCATGCGCCCTCCGGACACAAGAGAATCTATGCCTCTTGGAGATGCGCGCATATGTGTGAGAAGGAGCGAGCGAGCGAGACAGAATTACGTCATATTTACAGTATCAGTGTCTGCTTTCTTTTACGTCACCAGCACTGTCTGACTTTTCTCTAGAAGTGAAGGTTGTTTACTGTTTTAATTATTTTCTAAAAATAACTATTTTTACTAAAGAAGTTGAAATGATACAAAGCTGGCTAACGAACTTATCCAATGTTTCAGTTTCTCCAAACTAGCAACATGCAAAAGTTCAAGTAAATATGACAAAAATTACGGACTCTAATCTGGGTCAACCGACTTCCTATAAACGGTTGTCTATGTCTTCAATGAGACATTCAATTACAATATGCTTGGAGGCTCTCTTAGCCACCCACTTAAGAAAGTATTTCGCCAAGTTTTAAGCTTGTGTGTACAGAAATATCGCACACACACACACACACACACACACACACACACACACATACGCACATACATACATACATACATACATACACTATGATACATACGCACATACGGCGCTTCGAGCCAAATGTACGTTCAGCAGCGAGGTTAGCGTAACTAGACATGCCGTAATTTTTATCTTGTTACATTAATTGTTAGAGGTTTAGTCTGCCCGCCTTTGACATCCCTGACATGCTATTATGAAATTCGCCCCACCGCGACCCGTCCTAAAAAGTCCCTTTTATACATAGAAAGGACTTAATGAACCCAGCCAAACTGCAAGAAGTATAGATCCTCATATGGACCTAGACTACACGTCTTGCTGAGTCTGCTCTGAATCTATGTTCCTTGGGCGGGGGGACTCCTTGAAGATAAATTCACCACCTCACGGCCTAGAAAAAAAAAATGAACGCGATCCAGCTGCAAGAGGCATAGATCCTCATGAGCCCCCGCGACTGCGGGGGCTCATGAGGATCTATGCCTCTTGCTGAGTCCAATTTTTTTTTTTTACCCATGTTTCTTGTTGGCTTTTGGTCGTTGGCTGAACCAAGATCTCGGAAACAAAAATGAACGTGCTGTGGCAGGGAGGATTGATTGATTGATTGTACATTGCTTAACGCCCCGACAGCAACAAGACTTTCTCAGGACGTGCCTGCACTGCTAGTGAAAAAACAAACTAAACAGAATATTGAATGTATGTCGCCAGCCGGTCTAATGCGCTAAATAAACCTAAGACCATTTAGCAACACGCATCCAAGCTCAATAGCTACAGGCAGCGCAGACAGTAGGGAGAGTTTAAAACAAGGAAAATACAGGGGGGGGGGGGGGTGAGGGGGGGGGGGGGTGAGGGGGGGGGGGTGAGGGGGGGAGGGGGGCGGGGTGAGGGGGGAGGGTATCTGTCTGTTGAGTTTTCTTTTGTAATCAAACGTGTCTTTGTGTACACGAATGAGGAGTTGGTTTTTTTGTTTGTTTGTTTGTTTGTTTTTTGGGTTTTTTTGTTGTTGTTTTTTGTTTTTAAAGTCATGTATGATGCTTTGCCTTGGTCTACGGACTATTATCGTATTATATTGTTCCTCTTTGTCGCAAGTTGTTATGGTTGTTGTTCCTCTTTTGCTTCTTTTTGTCAATAACGTTTCTTCCTTCGTGATTTGCGTTGAAAATTCAGCTCGGCTCCCTTATTGACTGTCGTCATAAATGACCCTTTCTCACGAAACCAGTCAACTCGCAGTGAGCCGATCAGCACTACACGCAGTAATAATTATGTGGTGGGGATCAATCTGGGTCATTTTCACTTTTGTTTTTGTTTTTGCAGAAATGTATTCTACGTACTCCAAAGTATCGTATGGTTACAATCTTTATCATGAAAAATGCCATTAAATAGGTTTAAAATGATTTTAAAAGTCTGCGCTTGGCCCCAATTATGCTGCACACAAAAACTTCACAGGCTGTTTTAGCAAAATGGACGCCGGAGGCATTGACAACTTTAAACACTAATAACTTCTACAATTTTTGCACTACAGCATACAGTCATATATCAAATTAATCGCATATTATGTGCTTGTATTCATTCACCCACAAAGGACACGAGAGATTCGCAGTAAGCCAGACATTACTGACAGGACACCGTCAGTAACTCAGGAAAGACTTCTGATCGTTTTTGTGGACGGAGTATCGACTTTTGTCAGCGCAGAGAATCAATCTCGCCCGAGCTGAATTGAACTGAACATTTGGAGTAACGAATCTGGGAGATGAGTTTGACTGTATCAGCTCAAGTGCAGTGCTCGATTAGCAAAAGACAAATCTTTAACGCATTCTACCCCAGGACCAAAATCCCCATATTTTCAAGTTGCCTGAAGGACTGTATTACAATTCTAGAGACAGATCGAGCACGATAGTTCAAGGGCGGTGCCAGAATAGCTTGGCGCAAATTGGGCGCCAAGCTATTCTGGCACCACCCTTGAACTATCATGCTCGATCCATGTTTTGCGGTGATGTGTCGGGGCTGAATGAGTTAAAGTGAAATGTGAAACCATCAATATAAGCAAGATAAGGATCGACCATGATAGTTCAAGGGTGATGCCAGAATAGCTTGGCGCCTATGGGCGCCAAGCTATTCTGGCATCACCCTTGAACTATCATGGTCGATATGTGTCCTACACTACACTGCAGTCTTCAGAGGACAACGGAAACATTTAGGGATTTCGGTCTTCGGGTACAATGAGTTAAACCTTGCTCTTCAACCTTGCTCTTGACGCATGCCGTGTTTCTGCAATGTTGCTTGACTCAACACCAGAAAATCATGGAGTCCCAGGCATATGGATCCAAAGGGGTGTCAAAAAGAGGCATAGATCCTCATGAGCCCCCGCGAATGTGGGGGCTCATGAGGATCTACACCTCCTGCAGCTGGGTGGTGTTCATATTTTCTCGGCACTAAACAGGTTAATTACCCTTGAAATGACCTCCCTTAGCCTTTGCAGATATCAAGGTGATTGCTAGCAGGTAATCGGCTACTCATTACTGCCAGAAGATAAAACCGTCCAGTGAGATAATGTGCTCCGGCCGGCGTTGCCTTTTTTGACTGCTGCCCCGTGCGTGGGGAAGGCCGGCATAAGCTAAAGGCAACGCAGGCTCGAGGCTTGTTTTCTTACTGTGTGCAAGTTCGGTGTTGGTCAGGTCAGCCGGGTTATTTCAGCGGAGCGCGCCTGGGGGAAAGTCATTAATGTTTGGTTAGTCGGAGGTCTAGCGTCCACGGCACCGGAGTGATTTAGTCGGGGATTTAGCAGTGTTGTTTGTTTGATGTGTAAATTAAATTGTGTAAGGCACCCTACCGCCGTAACTGTTCAATGATACACTTCTGTAACAGATGGTTACACACAGGTCTAGTTGTGGTTCATTTAGACACAGGACAATCCAGTTCAGCACACGTCGTCTTTATATCAAGTAACCTGACAATGACTCCTCTCCGTTCTAGAAATGCAACGCTATCAGTGCGAGAAACAGCTAAAAATAGATTGACACGCTAATGGCTGCCCAGAATAAATAGATGCGATTACGAGTCGACTGTTCCTGCGTGCCCCAACTGCTGTTAAAGTTTATTAGGTGTGTCGACAAGGCATAGTAAACACAAATGGTGCTGAAACGTGTCTTCAAATTTACGAGTAATGGTACTTTAAGTCATATTGGCAATTTAGTAGTGGATATTGTGCAATAATTGACTTAACTCATTCTACCCCAGACACACCACAGCAAGATAAGGATCGACCATGATAGTTCAAGTGATGCCAGAATAGCTTGGCGCCTATGGGCGCCAAGCTATTCTGGCATCACCCTTAAACTATCATGGTCGATCTGTGTCCTGCACTAGAGTGCAGTCTTCAGAGGACAACGGCAAAATTTGGGGATTTCGGTGTTGGGGTACAATGAGTTAATAACGTTATAGTTCGTTTTTTGTGTGATTCTGCACTGTACATAAAAATTAAATTTATATCATATTGGTAATTTATTAGTGGTTGTCGTGCAATAATTATTTTTAATAGCTTAATAGTTCGTTTTTATTCGTGCGATTCTGCAATTTTCTACATTTTTACTAACATCTGTGATAATGTATTGAGATATTATGTTTTTAACTTTGACCTACGCTCGGCAGGCAAAGACAAATTAATATCCCTTTAATGGACAATAAAATGTCTTGAATCTTGAATCTTGAATATTGATAATGGACCGCCCTAGTGGGCAGGTTATGGGGACAGGGACAGCTATTGCCTATGGAGTACGACCCGAACGCTGACCAAGTCTTGCACAAATTCGACTGTGCCGCATTGATTTACCATGACTTTTGAGCGGACATGCTGTACAAAGGAAGCACGTCTGTTTGTCTGGTGGCAAGCTTACGGCCAGAGAATCGGACAAATTGTAATATTCCCCGCGGGTGGCTCGAATGCGAGGGACAAAGAGGTTGGAGGAGAGTGCAAAGGAAGGCACTCGCCCCCGCCCTCCCTCCAACCCCCCCTTTCACCTTTGACCCCGGTATACAGTGCCACGTACACCAATGTGTGCCGGTTTGTGATTTCAGACCTTATGCCTTCTAACATTAACTCTTTCGAGATGTGCCGCCTCCGGATACGCGGCTTATGCCGCGTATCCGGAGGCGGCACGTCTCGAATGAGTTAGTTTCTCAAAGAACAGACCATTACACAAATTCACTTGGATTTTTAAGTTGCACGTCCAAATTGTATCTCTGAACACCCACAGCAAAACGCCACGTTACGCACTATTCATGCGCCGGTCGGTGATTTTGGACCTTACGGCCTCAAACTCACAGACCAGCACACATGTTCAAATGTCTCAAGTTCATCACACCTTCATATCTTATCTATGAACACCCACAACAAAAGCGCCACGTTATACGCAATTCTGGCGTGTTCTGGTCAATGCCATCTACCACATGCAGACACGTTCAGTTTATCATGTTCACGCGCATTCAAATTCTATTTCTAAACACCCCCGCCCCCCCCCCCCCCCCCCCAACAAAACCTCATAATTTCATTATGACGCGTCTCTCACACGTGTCCGTATATCTGCCGGAAACACTTTTGATAAATTCCTCTGCCGTTGGGTATCTCGGGAGTGAAATTGAGCTGTAATGAAAAGTTGGCCGAGACGTTATTGTGCCGGATCGCGTGCTACAGCAAAATTGAAATCTGGCGACATTTCTGACAGGTGTATACAGTTCATATTATTATGGTCTCGTTTATTTCCAGAAATAGATGGCTAAAAACTTAAAATCGTCATATTCAAATTCAAATTCAAAATTACCCAAATTTGCTCCTCTGCGGAACACGACGTATTTAGTTGCGGGAGATGGACTAATCGACTGTAATGGCTCAAATGTAACACATCTGATTCTCACAGACGCGAAAGCAAATTAAGCACTGCCCTGCATTTTGATCAGTCGAGTATCGATGTAATGACAGTTCAAGAGCCCTGCTTGAATAGTCCTTTTGGCTGTCGGCCGCGCGTTGTGTCGAGGAGGCTCCTGCAGGAATCACCGTGACAAAAAGCACGGCCGACACCCAAAGGGTTAACCTGACGCCGAGAGAGGAGCTAAACAAATCACACACTGCTCTTGAGCTGTGCTTTAACCCATTCTCTCCGCGACACACCACAGCAAGATGGGGCTCGACCATGGCATTCCAAGGGTGGTGGCAGAATAGCTTGGCGCCTATAGGCGCCAAGCTATTCTGCCACCACCCTTGAACTATCATGGCCGATCTGTCTCCTGAATTGTAATGCAGTCCTCAGAGGATAACTTCCAAAACGTGGGTATGTGGTACCTCGGGTACAACGAGTTAACGTGCACGGGAAATAAATCAGGCACTACCCTTCGAGTTGAGTCAGCTGCTGACAAACGAAAGGGAAACTGTACCAGCAAACTGAAGAGGATGGGTCGGGGTGGCGGGGCTAACAAAAGCGTTATCATTGGCAAGGACACAATGGGCACTGCGTGAAAGTGAAGTTAGGTTGTGATAAAGAGTTGACACGTTGAGCCCTATGAGTTGACAACGGCAGACTGCAGCACTCAGAGGACTTCATCGCACTGCAGGAGACAGATCGACCAAAACAGTTTTAGGTTTCCAGTCGCCAAAATAACCGAGCGATCTAGACTCCAGCCTCTAAATGTGGGAAACGTTTCCAGGACTGTATCTGCCAACCAACTGCCCCTCTGCATTGCAGATTATTATTTTTTTTTATTTGGCTTGGGACTAAAAACAGCTGAAAACAAAGTCGTTAGGACAATAACAGGCAGGTATAGGTCGTTTGACATCGAAGCGCACAACGTATTTACCAAATATCTCTGCAATGAAAGATTTTTCATTACCACTTTAAGAAGAAATATCATGTAGGGCCAATTGACCTAATATGGCATAGTTTTACTGAACCTTATGATTTGTCGATTTTGTTGCACAGTCGTAAAAAAAATTGTTGGAAAACAAGAACAAGCCGTTTTCAATACCCTAAATAGAGCCCCGGCAGATTTCAATATTGAGGTCATGCGAGCAGACTTCATGTATGCCTGCGCTGTTTCAGGTTTGAAAACTTGGCCAATTCACGTGAAAAGGGATCTTTCTTATAATGGGCTTAATGTACCTGGGGCACATTTAGGGATGTAAAATTTAGTCATTTTATGAAAAAAATCCAAATGTTTACGACTGTACAGCAAAAGAGACACAACGTTCGAGTTGCTTAAAAGTAAATCGTATTAGGTCAGCTGGCACTGAATGAAATTCTTCTAGGATTGGTATCGAAAAGTGGCTCATTGCGGAGATATTTGCGGGGGGAAAAAAACTGTGTGCGCTCTGATGTCAAACGACCTATACTGGTTATTGGAAATTATGTGCAACCTGATCCGGTTGTTCTGTCAGTATCAATCCAAATCATGTTGTATTTTTTTTTACAACTGAACAGGGAAAAAAAACGTTAACTAATTCGAGACGTGCCGCCTCCGGATATGCGGCTTATGCCGCGTATCCGGAGGCGGCACGTCTCGAATGAGTTAAACGTATAGGGCTTCTTTCTTTTCTTTTTTTTTCTTTTTTTTTCTTCTCCACCACGAAGGTGATTTCAAAAACGAGGCATCGAAAAGGGGTCTGAACAAATTTTGACACTGCGACCAGCTGGATTCGAACCCACGGCCTTTTGTTCGACAGTCGACCCTCTAAACTCCGCAGTCCCCCCCCCCCCTTTTCCCCAACCCTCTACCCCCCCGCCACCCCTCCCTCCCCCCCCCCCCCCCCCCCCTGTTACAACGCAACAGGTTGATACCATGCGAAGATCCAGACAGAGTGTGATAAGCGAAATTAAATTCTGGCTGTGAATGTGATACAATGATCAGCGGAACATCTGATAACCTGTTATGGTGACCCGCACGTCTGAGTGTTCTCACCTTAGCTGCCGGGGCCAAGGCGAACGCCACCCACCTGCAAGAGACATGAACCCTCATGAGCCCCCGCAGTCGCGCGTGGGCTCATGAGGATTTATGTCGCTTGTTAGTCCTGTGTTTTCTTTATGCCTATTTTGGGACTCGGTCGCATCGTGTTGTTCACGCGAATGTCGGACCGTGTGCGGTGCTTTCTAGACGCGCTGTTCGTGATTATTGACAGGGGCCAGGCCGCGAACGCTACCCATCTGCAAGAGACATGAACCCTCATGAGCCCCCGCAGTCGCGCGTGGGCTCATGAGGATTTATGTCGCTTGTTAGTCCTGTGTTTTCTTTATGCCTATTTTGGGACTCGGTCGCATCGTGTTGTTCACGCGAATGTCGGACCGTGTGCGGTGCTTTCTAGACGCGCTGTTCGTGATTATTGACAGGGGCCAGGCCGCGAACGCTACCCATCTGCAAGAGACATGAACCCTCATGAGCCCCCGCAGTCGCGCGTGGGCTCATGAGGATTTATGTCGCTTGTTAGTCCTGTGTTTTCTTTATGCCTATTTTGGGACTCCGTCGCATCGTGTTGTTCACGCGAATGTCGGACCGTGTGCGGTGCTTTCTAGACGCGCTGTTCGTGATTATTGACAGGGGCCAGGCCGCGAACGCTACCCATCTGCAAGAGACATAAACCCTCATGAGCCCCCGCAGTCGCGGGGGCTCATGAGGATTTATGACTCTTGTTAACCTATGTACTTTATGCCTATTTTCGGTCCCAGACGCGTCGTGTGTGTTTTACGCGAATGTCATGGTCGAGCCATATCTTGCTGTGGTGGGTCGTGGAGTGTGCGGTGCTATTAGACGCGCTGTTCGTGATTCAAATGACAGCGAAGGTGTTAAACGCGTGTTGGTGTGCGATACAATTTCAAATCAAACTGGTCCGTGATAATTAAAAAAAAAAAATGAATGAAACATTACATAAAATAAGATGGTAGGCCATTGTAATTGAAGCAAGTCGCATCTCTGATCTCACACAGATTCAAACACAGGCAGACAGTCTGACACCTATAGGGCTCGGAAAGCTGACGTCATCACGTTAGTCGTGGCGGCCATCTTGGGAGGATACGCGACTAAGGCGCTTATGGGGAAACCGCTGCCAGGACAATGTCAGGATAGTCCTGACGTGCTACAGGCAATAACAACGAGTCTTGCCATCACCGTAGGAAACCGCTAACCAGAATCTTTTCTTGTTTGTTTCCAGAGAGGAAGAAACATGAAGAAACACGTGTTGAAACACTACTTCACTACTGTCTAAAACTATCGCATCCTCTTAAGAGGGCGGCTGACGCGCCGACCTTCCTAGGCAACGCGGGGAACTTCCCGAGCCCTATTGAATCGGCCGAGTGTCTTCAGAATTGCGGTAGGTAGGTGTTGGGACGAATCGCTGGTTAGACATGGGGGGAAATCCCACACCCGTGACAGTCACGCGTTCGTTGACAAGGTAGAGGTGGGACCAGGGCTACGCTGGCAGCTGTGTGCTGGTCCAAAATCACAGGCCAGCACACGACGGCAGTGTCCAGAGTCGCAGAGCCAGCGCACACGTTATTAAACAGCTACACGCGCTGAATGTAATTTTCATTCACACGTCGTGCGCTTCATTGTAAAAGTCATGGCAATTTGGGACGATCAGTAGTTGGTTTAATGAATGGACACATCGAACTGTTGGACGGATGGATGGATGGATCATGCATGCACTCTTGGATGGACGGACGATCGGGTGGATGGACGGTTGGATAAATGGACGGAGGGAAGGACGAATAGATGCATGGAAAACGAACTGATGGGTACTTGTATGGATGGACGGACGTAACGAATGAATGGACGCATGCATAAACGGACGGACGGGTGGGTAGCTGGACGGACGGATGGACGGATGCATAGAAAACGAACTGATGGATACATGTATGATGGACGGTCGGACGCATGGATAAACGGATGGATAAACGGATGGATGGATGGACGGAGAGACGGACGGACGGACGGATGGATGGATGGATGGATGGATGGATGGATGGATGGATGGATGGATGGTTCGAACGATGGATGTATGGATGAGCGGAGAGACAGACGGACGGGCGGGTAAATGGACGGACGGACGGACTGATGAATGCATGGATAGACGGATGGACGGACGGACGCATGGGTGGGCGAAAAGACAGACCGACGGACGGGCGGGTGGATGGATAAACGAATGGATGGGTGTGTTGACCAATTAGTGAGTTTATGAACAAATGAAACTTCTTGGCGATCCCCAAAACTGTTTCATGCACGCCGATGTCGTACTGTGCCAAAACACTACAGTACCAAATTTTATTTTGTTTTTCTGCTCTTAGCTTATCAGACACTATTCTTCTTCTTCTTGTCGTTCGCAGTGATCAGACACTATTCAAGAGATATCACGCTCACTCTCGCTCCCCCAACCGCAACATGTACGCTATAAGTTTTTCGTCGCATGGGTTTGCTGCACGGACCCTTGTAGGCCTGAGGGAGGTCAAAGGACCTTTGTACCCCGAAGGCCGAAGGCCTGAGGGATACAATGGTTTCTTTGACATCCCGAAAGCCTACAAGGGTTCGTGCAACAAGCTCCTGCTACCAATAGCGTATTTGTTTTCATTCCTCCACTATTTTCGTAAAGAAATCAAGAAGAAACATTCCGACCTGGATCGCGCCAGACACGACTGACGTAAAAGGAATATATATTTATACACAATAGACTTATGACGTAATTTAAAATAATTCATGACGTTGCCGTCTACAGTAGTGCGCCTGTTGTTTCGAACAACACTAAGTAACTTTGTACTTTAAAACGTTTGGTGATCTTTTATACAAAAAAAAAAAAAAAAAAAAAAAAAACTGGCCATCCAAGACGCGTCAGAAAGAGGGCTACAAAATTCCGCCATTTGTCGCTACTGACAAAGGGTTGTTGTATCACGGTCACATGGTACGGTTTGCGCTAAAGTGACTGGTCGTGTGGCGTGGGAATGAAAACAAAGTAATTTTGTACTTACACTCAATAGGCAAATATGACTTGCCATGGGATCGAAACGGCTTAGTATGCAAGTCTACTGTTACACGGTATAACACAGAACGACCATTTTGGGAGAAAAACGAGAGTTTGATTGTAACTCATTCTGCCCACGACCCACCACAGCAAGATATGGCTCGACCATGATAGTTCAAGGGTGGTGGCGCCTATAGGCGCCAAGCTATTCTGCCACCTCCCTTGAACTATCATGGTCGATCTGTCTCCTGAATACTAATGCAAACATCAGAGGATAACTCCAAAATGTGGGTATTTCGTACCGTGTCCTCCGGCACAATGCGATTTAACAGTACAAATCTCGCTTTTAACCCAAATGGACAATACGTTCGCGAACAGTCTGATAGTCTACAAACCAAGGGGAATTACTCAGCGCTGGACAGACAAACAGTTAGATCCCCTTGCCCCCGCCTATCAGGCACCCAATCGCCAGCCCACAGAGAAATACGCAGGTATAGACCAAGACGATCATCTGCATCCTCAAAAAGAATGCATCAGGTCTCTTATATAACCCATGTCTTTCTCCGGAACTTAAGAAGTAGGCAGGAGAAACATACATACACAAACACGAAGGTGCATTATTATATGTGGTCGGGTAAATACCCTGATTTCCCACAGTAGATGCACAGAACATGACACAACAATATAAAAGGTAACGATACAAATTTGCCTCGAGTTTTAGATACTCACAAACCAGATATATGTGGTCGTTACATTGTTATGTAATGTTCTGTGCATCTACTGTGGGAAATCAGGGTATTTACCCGACCACATATAGTAATGCATCTTCGTGTTTGTGTATGTATGTTTCTCCTGCCTACTTCCTAAGTTCCGGAGAAAGACATGGGTTATATAAGAGACCTTGTGCATTCTCTTTGAGGATGCAGATGATCGTCTTGGTCTATACCTGTGTATTTATTTCTCTGTGGGCTGGCGATTGGGTGCCTGATGGGCGGGGGCAGGGGATCTAACTGTTTGTCTGTCCAGAGCTGAGTAATTCCCCTTGGTTTGTGTACAATTCTGCCAGCGCTAGCCTCACCTATCTGGTTTGTGAGAGTCTGATAGTCTGTTATGTTTTATTTCTCATCTGGGGAAACAAACGCACAAACGTCTAGCTGACCAACCCCTCGCTTACACCCGCATTGTGTGCTTTAAGCATAGATTCTCATGAGCTCGTCGTTAATTTCAAGACTGCTATAACCACTGAAGCAGAGGCTCATGAGAATCTATCCCTCCTGCACGCAAGTATCGAACCTGCAACCCTATTTACAAAATCAGAAATTCTAAACCACTCGCCGTACTTGATCAGCGCGTGTTTAGAAACGCTCGCGATCTTCGCCGCAGCAGAGTTTGTCACTAAAGATTGTAAAGACGATGTGAGTTGACGCTTTCTCTGTGGCGGGAAATGATGTATGGCCGTATGTTGTTTTTACAGTGTATAAGCATCATCGCGTACTGACTTACTTTTCTGTTGCTACGTCGGATAGATTTTACAGATTTAACCCGTTCAGTGACAGGTGACACAGACTGTGTTTCTGCCATCTTCGTTAATGCAAGACCAAACAGTCATAGATGTCTGAAGAGCATGGATTCAAAGTGCTGTCATCAAGAGGCATAGATCCTCATGAGCCCCCGCGATAGCGGGGGCTCATGAGGATCTATACATCTTGCTGTTGGGTGGTGTTTTAGTTTTCTCGGCACCAAAGGGGTTAACTCATTCGCTTATGCCGCCTATCTGGAGATGGCACTTCTCGAAGGAGTTAAAGGGTTGTTTTTTTTCTTTAGTGGTCTATTTCCGCGATATATTGTTGCAAATGTGTGTGCCACAAACAACTTCAAGGAGCAATTTGTTTCGAATAGCACTAAGTACAGGGCGTTTGATATCAGAGCGCACAAGGGTTTTACTTTTCTTTTTTTTTAAAGCAAATATCTCCGCAAAGAGGCAATTTTCTGTACCAATCTTAGAACAAGTATCATTCAGTAAAAGTCGACTTAATACAAGTTTCTTTTACGAACTCGAAATATGTGTCAGGTTTGCTGTACTGTTGTAAAATGTTTTTCATTAAATGACTGATACTACATTCCCAAATTGCCCAGGATATATTAAGCGTGTCCCAACACTCGAAAGAATTGCGGTGTCACAAGGACTACACGCTGTCACACACGCGTGGGACAACAGAGATAGATTAGCCTGTCACTGGATAGAGAGTTACGTATTTACATCGGTGCGTGTTGATTAAATGACAAGCCTGGGCAATTTTGAGCTGTGTATAGAATTTCATCAAATTGCCACTCTAGTCCTTATGACTGTATATTTCATTGACAGTTGTAGGAAATGAAGTGAACAGAAAACAGATAGTGCTTTAGTAATGTTATAATTCTTTACAAATACAGAGATGTGTTTATGAGGAGCGCCCGACTGCTTAACTAGAGCATTAATGCGTGATTCGGTAAATAACAAACGTTTGCAAATTACAATATGCAGTGAAAATTTATGAGGCAAATTTGATCAGAAAGCAGTTATCCCCCACCCTCCCCAATCTCTCTCTCTCTCTCTCTCTCTCTCTCTCTCTCTCTCTCTCTCTCTCTCTCTCTCTTTCTCTCTCTCTCTCTCTCTCTCTCTCTCTCTCTCTCTCTCTCTCTCTCTCTCTCTCTCTCTCTCTCTCTCTCTCTCTCTCTCTCTCTCTCTCTCTCTCGCCTTGGTTGTCAAAGGACATTATTCATGCGATGAAAATAAGAGATGACTTAAAACGGCAGAAAAAATTTGCAGATTTTAAAAAACAACGTAATTTTGTAAAATCCTTAGTTAGTAAAGCACAGAAAACGCTTGCGGAAAAAGTTATCGCAGAGGGTAAAGATACCCGAAGTGTCTGGAATGCAATCAATTTGTTTACTAAGCGGAAAAGTTCCATCCCTGCTGCTACATCTCTAGGCATGGATCCAGACGACTTCAATTCCCATTTTTTAAATATCGCTGAGTCCCTTGTACAGTCTTTTCCCACTTGCAGTGATAGTTACAGTTGTTCTGCTAAACTGCGCACACACTGTGAGTCTGCAGCAGGTGCGTCCTTCTCCATACCTCTTATGACAGTGTTTGAAGTTGGTAAGTATATTTCTACTCTAACCAGTAAATCGTGTGGCCTGGATGGAATAAATAACATGGTACTGAAATTGTCACTTCCATACACAGCTGACTCCTTGACATTTATATTCAACCTTTCTATCACCCAAGGTATTTTTCCAGATGCCATGAAAGATGCTAAAGTTGTCCCCATTCCCAAATGTAAAGATCCCAAAAGTCCAAACGATTTCCGTCCTATTTCAGTGTTATCAATATTATCGAAGCCAATTGAAAGACACATTCACAAGCACCTACTCCAATTCTTGGAGAATCAACGCCTACTCCTATCTCTTCAGTCCGGTTTTCGACCTAAACACTCGTGCCATACTGCACTCGTTCACATCGTTGACTCTTGGCTCTCATCAATCAATAATTCCAAATTAAATGGTGCAGTTTTTCTGGACCTAACCAAAGCATTTGATTTAGTCGATCACAACATTCTTTTAAAGAAACTTTCAGTGTATAAGTTTGATTTGAACTCTATTGCGTTTTTCTCATCCTACCTAAGTTGCCGCCGACAGAAGGTGTACTCGAACGGAAGGTATTCGAAAGAAGGTATAGTGAGGCACGGTGTTCCCCAAGGTTCTATCCTAGGGCCTCTTTTATTTTCTTTATTCATCAATGACCTGCCTCTTTCCATCTCAAATCCTACGGTAAAATGCGAACTCTTTGCTGACGATTCCACGCTGCATACATCAGACGATCGTCTCATGACGCTAAATTGTATCCTCCAGCAAAGTCTTGATGAAGTGTTAGATTGGTGTACGCATAATCGCATGCTCCTCAGTACTTCTAAAACCAAAAGCATGTTGATAACAACCCGCCAAAAGCATCAGCTACGTCCTGCCCCTTTGATACTTTCACTTGGTGATAAACCTATCCAACAGGTATCCAAGCACCGCCTACTGGGAGTTGTACTTGACGACCAGCTCAATTGGTCGTCGCATATTGACAGTTTGTGCAAAACCTTGTCCAGAAATGTATTTCTGCTCTCTAAACTTAGACATATTCTTAGTACAAAGTGCTGTACATTGTTTTTTCACGCGCACATTAAGAGCCACTGTGACTATGCGTCCTCTTTGTGGGACGAATGCAGCGAACGTCATATTAAAAAAGTCAACTCGCTATATCGTCGTTCAGTTAAAATAATTATTCCACACCCTACTTCCACAGACCAAAAGATAAAATCTCTTGGCCTGCTTCCACTGAAGGAACAACTCAAATTTAACAAATGCGTCCTCATGCACAAAATATTTCATTATCAAGTCCCCGAGTATCTGTGCGCGCTATTTAACTTCAGCCCTAGGCATCAGCTACACACGAGACATGGCTTGCTTCACTTACCCCGACCCAGGATAGATCTCTACAAGTCAAGCCTTCTATTTTCGGGCAGTTTTGTCTGGAACTCATTGCCATTGAACATTAAATCATGTTCAGGTAAAACCCATTTTAAACGAGCTTTGCGAACGCACTTCCATTCAGCCTGACTTCACAGTTTGCAATATAAGAGTATTGTTGTTGATAACACGTGAAAGTCAAATATTTTCTCTTTCTCCTTACATTTGTAAACTGATAATCCTTGGTCTTGTCGGTGTCGCTATATTATTATGCTCTTGATGCTGCTGATTCTTGGACACTGTCTTAGCTGAGTATAATATTAATGCTATGCACTCATTTATTTCTCTTACTTTTGTGTTGGTGGCAGTTAATACTTCTCCAATACGACTTTTTTTTTTTTTTTTTTTTTCCCTTTCATTGATTCACCTATTGTGTTTGTTTTTTTTTTCCGTAGTTTTTCTTCTTATTATTATTATTATTGTTATTATTTGCATGCTATGTTTATTTTCCTGTTATGTTGTTTGTTTCCAGGACAGCTTGTAAGACAGGCATTGAGTTGCCTAATAGCTTTATCCTGAATAAATAAAGATTCATCATCATCTCTCTCTCTCTCTCTCTCTCTCTCTCTCTCTCTCTCTCTCTCTCTCTCTCTCTCTCTCTCTCTCTCTCTCTCTCTCGCTCTCTCTCTCTCTCTCTCTCTCTCTCTCTCTCTCTCTATATATATATATATATATATATATATATATATATATATATATATATATATATATATATATATATATATATATATATATATATATATATATATATATATATATATAAAAATACCGAGTCAGCTAATTTACACGTCATTTTTTAGATCAGCCAATCACCGGATCAGCGAAACCCCGGATATGGTTCGTAAGCTTGCCATTTGTACATATCAGACAGATTGATAAACCGATTAATAGTTTACTATGGCAACCTTCGCAATCGGAAACCAACTCATTCTAAACATTAGCGTTATTGATCACTCGGTGATTCATCAAATTGTCATACGCAGCCAAATGACACGTGATTAGTCATTTCATTCTGAAATGCCTGGGAGCATAATTATGACTGTCGGGTTTTCAACGAAAGACTGCATGGTACACGACCAGTTACGCTAAAATGTCTGTGTAAAACCAGAGCCTGATCAACATTAAAAACTGTGGCATCCTATGCGCAAATAGTAGTAAGCAGTTTAGCAAGGACAAGATGGAAGAAAGGTCTTTAGACCTAAATCTGTTTATCCTTGGAAAATAAAGATTCATTGTCATTGTCATTGTCAAATGGCCATCGGGCCGTCGTCGGCCGCCGTTGGCCCGCGCACAGGCGTGCGGGGGGGGGGGGGGCCAACGGCGGCCGACGTCGGCCCCTAATGGCCATTTTTGCGCACTGGGACTGTGTTCATTTTCACGATCGCGCAGTAAGACCTGGCCAATAACTTGACGGGCCGCGCTTTAATTCCAACGAGCGTGGTGATGACGATCTAGCCATGTAGTGCGTACGTATTCATAATCTGTTGACTGGCTGCCCTTCTTTCATCCCCTTAACCCCTTGGCTGCTGTCATTGTGTCATATGTTTTATTGTATATTAGTACTGTGTGATTCGTTAGTTAGCTTGTTGGGCTGTGACTTTTTCTTATTAAGGGGTGATACACTCTCTAACCATCTGTCAATATGTGCAATGTCCGGGATTTATTTTAAGTTGTGTGTGTGTGTGTGTGTGTGTGTGTGTGTGTGTGTGTGTGTGTGTGTGTGTGTGTGTGTGTGTGTGTGTGTGTGTGTGTGTGTGTGAAGTTATATTAATTTAAAGTCATTTTAGAGCGTACACACATCTGATCTCATTTAGCCGTTTTTGTTGTTTTGTTATGTACGGAATCTGCCCATATTGTCACAGTACAAAATTCACTTTAAAACTCTTTTTGGGCGGAAGCGCGGGGGGGGGGGGGGGAGGGGGCATTTATTAACATGTAGCGTTCACCCTTTGTTTGTTTTGGTGTTTTTTTCCCCTATTGAACCCTTAACTGCCTTTTATTCTGATTCTGGATCTTATGTGACAGGGAAGTGGATGTAAGGTGCTGAGAAGGGATGGGGTGGATTAGTGTATAATTGTGCGTGTGTTTGATAAAGAGGGTGTGCTGTTGTGCACGCGCAGCGAGTCCAGTGTTTTCCTGGAGAACAGCGCAGTACAAGAACTATTTCTTCTTCTTCTTCTTCTTCTTCTTCTTCTTATTCTTCTTATTCTTATTCTTCTTATTATTATTATTATTATTATTATTATTATTATTATTATTATTATTCAACCGCTGTGAGCGTGTGCGTTCAGCACCAGGACACGGTCCTAATTGGCATTGTCAATATAGTCAATAGAAAATACCTGGTATCTTGGCTGCCCCGGAAGAAAAAAAATTAACACGATTCAGCTGCAAGAGACATAGATCCTCATGAGCCCCGTGGAATGCGGGGACTCATGAGGATCTATGCCTCTTGCCGAGACAAAATGTTATCCATATTTCTTGGGCAGTGTTGGCTTTGGGTCGTCGAATGAACCAAGATTTCCGAAACAAAAATGTTCGTACAGTGGCAGGAGAAGGGTATCCGCTGTTGCAAGGCGAACGTTACCCATCTGCAAGAGACATAAATCCTCATGCACCCCCCCCCCCCCCGCAATCACGGGGGCTCATGAGGATTTATGTCGCTTGTTAGGCCTATGTTCTTGGTGCCTATTTTTTTTACCTCATTTGGCATCTAGCGTTCTTCACGCGAAGTTCCGTCAGCGTGCAGACACGTCAGACGCAAAACACGTCATCACTAGCAGGAAAGGAGTTCAGAACCCGTTTTCACTGCAGATCAATTAAACACGACCCAATAGCAAGTGACATAGATCCTCATGAGGGCCCCACCCCACCCCCCTCCCGGCACTAGCGGGGGCTCATGAGGATTTATGCCCTTTTGCTGAAAACTTTTTGTGTCCGTATTTCTTGGATGGCTGGCGTTGTTTGACAGACACCGTGGCAGACACAGCAACATACTCAGAGACCGTCCACCGGCCTTGAAGACGTTAACTGCTGAGAAAAAAAAATCGAACACCACCCAACTGCAGGACAGAGAGATCCAATGAGCCCGCTCTGCAGCTGCGTGGGCTCACGAGCGTATGTGCGTCTTGCTGAACCTGCATTGTATCAACTTGCCTGTGACGGTTGGGAATCTCAGAAAAATTGTCAATGATTTCGAAAACACCGTCTGCGTCCACTGTCATTGAAGAGGTTAACACTCGCACCCCCCCCCCCCCCCGACACACACACACACACACACACACACACACACACACACACACACACACACACACACACGTTGAAGCTATTCCTAAATCACCAAGCTAACCAGCTAAGCCGTCATGATCGATCACCGTAAGCGGTGACACAATTTCAGCAGATAAACTCTGTTCCAAGACTTTGCAACTACCAAAATCCTCCGCTGTGACACGCTTGCAATGACTTTTTTCTAAGGATGCAAATGAAGCGAGGATGGCCTACTCAAGAGGTATAGATTCTCATGAGCCCCTGTTACACCAGCAGGGGCTCATGAGAATCTATGCCTCTTGAGGATGAACCTGTCTGGTTGACAGATATTTCTAAATATAATCGGGTCTCTTGCCTGGCTTCGTCTCGTGAGGTGCGCGCGCACGGACTGTGTTTGACTGACAGGTGAAATTGACATGTTGTCTGAACTCAAACACCGCCGCTATTTCTATTGCTGTTTGCGTGTCTGCTCTCTTTCAAGGGCTAGGCATTACGTCATTTCGGAGTGGGGTAGCGTTGGGTGCGGAGGAAAGAAGGCCGGGGTGGGAAACCCCCGAACTCAAACGCTTTAAATGCCATGTAATTCTCGCTTTGTTGGAACATGAAATATGGCAACTCCGCTGAGGGCGTGATTGATTTTTCGGTCAAAGGCAGATATTTTTCAAACCCCTCAACCTAACCCCATCATCTCGCTTGAATTTTCAGCCATTGATGGCTTTAACCCCTCCCCCTCCCTCTAATCCCCCATTCCCTCCCCCTCCCCCCCCCCCCCCTCCACCGTTCACCCCAAATTCTCGTCCGATTTTTTTAGGGGGCAGTGAATAGCGAGGTCTTTGTTGTTGTCGTTGTTGAAAGCATCCTGTCTGTGGTTATTGACTTAGACAAAAAGATCCCCCCCACCCCTCCCCCCACCCCTGCCCCGCCTTCCCCTGGAAAGAATTTTTTTTTCTCTTCTTTTTAGGTTCGACAGAGTTATTAAACTGTATCAAACGGAGAGACTATGCTCGAACTCACAAAAGAGGGATTTTTTCAAAAGTGTTTTATTTCACCTAAAACCAAAGAAATGGCAGACATGAATCACTGTACTCAAGTTCACGCTCAATCTCTAGCGCCGACAGACCAATTCACAGAATCAGAGACTTGGTCTCTGCCTATAACTGAGGCCGAGTGGTACAGGGCGTGCGAACAGGAAACACACGAGGGCTCTCCAGAGCCGAGCGACCCTAAGACTAAGAGTCGCCAGTATTTGCTTATGCCGCGTATCCGGAAGCGGCACGTCTCGAATGAGTTAACCCCTTTTGCCTGCCGCTGTACGTCCATTTCGTTTCTGAAATCTGTGTTCACCGAACGACTATCATCCACAACTACCTAAAGAACAGGCACACAAAGTGTGTGTTAGTTAGTTATTGGGCTTCAACGCCCAGCAGGCGACTAGGGCCATCTCACGGCGGGAAGGGTAAAAGTCTGGTCAGCCAGACAACGAGAAAGGTCTTAACTCATTCGAGACGAGCCGCCTACGGATACGCGTCGAACCGCCGCGTATCCGTAGTTAAAAGATGATGCAGATAGATTTTGCAAAGTATTCTTGGCTAAAAAAAAAAAAAAAAAAAAAAGGTCACACAGGTCATTCGTACATGTCTACAGACTTTGGAAGTTCATAAAAACAGTCAGAATCATACTGACCACTGTGACTCAAATTTATTTTTAAAAATAATAATAATTTTTTAAAAAATGGCTTCCTTTAGAAAGCTGAACATTTTGTCGACAAAAAGTGGTCTCAGCAAGAGGCTTAGATCCTCATGAACCCTAGCAGTCTCAGGGACTCATGAGGATCTATGTCTCTTGCATTTAGATCGCGTTCACTTTTTGTCGGCAATGAAGGGGGTTAACACAGAAGTTGTCGGCCCTGACCTGGGTTTTCCACGCATATCAGTCTCATTCCAAGCTGATAACGCAACTCAATTTTCTGCCGAATGTGTACGCCAGGTATACTCTGCGAGCTACGGCACTCCTTTTTTAAAAAGCTTTTTCCATCGACGATAAACTTGAATCTCAATCTGTCTTATCAGTGAGAGTTGTAACTCCTTCGCTGGCGGGACACAGCAACCACCACCCAACTCGGCAAGAGGCATAGATCCTCATGAGCCCCCGCGACTGCGGGGGCTCATGAGGATCTATGCCTCTTTCTGGCGTCGTCTATATCTGCAGTTATTTTCCACGCAGGATGTTGATGAGGCTTAAGCCGTTTTAGACTCATGACCACATTTCCTAAATTTGGGCGGCGTCCCTTGACGATGATGTACCAGTTGCAGGAGATGGATGGACCATGATAATTCAATAGTAGTGCCAGATTAGCTTGGCGCCTGCAGGAGATGGATGGACCGTGATAATTGAATTCAAGGGTAGCGCCAGATTAGCTTGGCGCAATCTGGCACTACCTTTTTTTTTATCATGGTCCATCCATAAAGGCTCATAGCTAATCTGGCACTACCATTGACTTGTCATGGTCCAACCATCTCCTGCTGTAGGGCATCGGGGCTGAATGGGTTAATTCTGTCGTGTTCTCAGTGATGTGATGCACGTTCATTGGCGGTGACTGTATTGAAGCGTAAGCAATATAATAATAATAATAATAATAATAATAATAATAATAATAATAATAATATAATAATAATAATAATAATAATAATAATAATAATAATAATAATATGTATATAGCACTTGATCTTAATCCAAAGCTCTAATCTCTTCAAAATATGTACACAAAAATACAAATACAATGACATTTGCACATAACAAGCAAAACACAATACACGAACACACCACTTTTACAACGAACTAAACAATAATGCATACATAATATATATTAATTAAAATTCAATCTAAAGAAGGGGCATTACAGAGCTACAACTAAGGCATCGAAGAATAGCAGTTATTCAAAGTAAAGCTTGAAGAGATGAGTTTTCAACGACCTCTTGAACTCACTGTTTCTGACCTCAAGAGGCCATAACACTGGGGCTTGACAAACAAAAAGTGCGCTGACCAAGGAGGATATCGCTGCGATAATGTTTCGTACGCTAGGGATATAATCGCTGTTTACACCCCGCCAACTTGCCGTGTCTATTGAGTGTGTCATTAATGTGTGTTCTGTCTCTCTCTTGGCTTGACTTCGCGAACGAAGATTTTATAGGAGTTGCCCACGACGTCTGCAGGCTTGTTCGTGGCTGCGGAGGCCAATCCGAGACAGGCAGGTTCGACCGCAGTGGCTGCAGGGGAAGGTATAGACAGGGTTCTGAGCTGCGGCATCTCTGTTTTTTCTCCTGAGCCGCTTGTCTTTAAGGCTAGCTCTGTGAGAGTCCTCAAAGGAGACAGCTGCCTTGTAAATGGTGGAGCGCCAGGTGTCACGGTCCGCAGCAAGCGAAGACCACTGGTGGTGGTCGATTTGGCAGGCACTAAGTGACTTCTTGAGACAGTCTTTGTATCTCTTCTTTGGTGCCCCTCTGTCACGGTGTCCAGTAGCAAGCTGTTCTGTCACTCGCTTGATAAATGGTTTGTGAAAAGTGCAGGAACTTGTAAAACAAATGTCGATGTTATAATCAGCCTGGCTTGATACGAGCATTAACAGTCTGCTCTGTTTTATCAGAATTTGCATGCTGTTTAGTAAATCATTCATTCATTCATGCATTCATTCATTCATTGTTTTTTTGTTTGTTTATTTGTTTGTTTATTTATTATTATTTATTAATTTATTAATTTATTCTTTTTTCTTTCTTTCTTTCTTTTAGTTATTTATTTATTTGTTTTTATGTACATATTTACTTTTTTTCTATAATTGTTTTACTTTTCTATTGATTGATTTATTTCATTTTATTTATTTATTTATTTATTTTTTGGTTGGGGGTGGGTTAAAATATTTTCTATTTATTTATTTTTATTTAAGCTGTCTCACTTTTTTTTTGCCTTCTTTCTTCTTCTTTATTTATTTGTTGTTTTTTTTTAAATATATTAACTATTGTGTGTTTGGGTATGATATATGCATTGCAATTTTGATTATTGAACTATGCTGGATTTCATTAAAGATATATTTTTAACCTGTTTGGTAATCAAGTTGAGATTTGCTGGAATTTTAAGACTAGTCATACAAATAACAATAGAAAAATAGTGTATAACTTTTGAGCTAATATAAGGCCAGTCATGCATTCAGAGATTTAGGAACAGGCTTATACGCTAATAATGTTTGGCGAAGGCCTTTTTCTTCGAAACTCCTCAGACATAAGTATAGCAGTCAAATGAGCTGCAGTCAGTTTCTGCGGGCCTTGTGTGATTGCATACACAAGCCAATCAGCTCTCTGTGCCAGTCGTCTCTGCCGGGCTGCCGGGCTGCGTTTCCGTTGACTGGCTAGTATTTTGATAAACTTATGTCAGCCGCGATAGCAATGGCGTGGTTTGATAGTGTGGGCAACAGATTGGTTTTAGGTCGTGCCTGACGCGATAGCATTATTTAGTGGATTATAGAGTACGCTGAGTATGATATCGACGATACATTAGCAGTTGCAAGTGTAACCCTTTAAATACCAGGTACCACGTATCATGTTAGTCTTGACCCATTTAGTCCCGACGCCGTACAGCAGGTGAGGGATCGACCATGATAATTGAAGGGCACCCCTGCCGGATTAGCACTGGCACTACCCTTGAATTATCATGGTCAAGCCACCGCCTGCGAATGGTACATAGTCGTTAAGTAACACTTCCAAAAGTAGGGAAATGCGCCCATTGGTGCTAAAAGGGTTAATAATTGGCAATATCTGTGTTACAAATATTCAGATAATATCTTACAATAATGATGGACAAAATGACCAACTTAAAATACGATTAAGCGTAAATTTGAGACACATTTCAGCACTATTTCTTTTTTTTTTTTTTTTTGTGTGTTTTGTTTGCCTTGTCGACGCACCTAATAAACCGCTTTAACAGCAGTTTGGACACGCAGAAGAAAAAACACTCGCGTAATCCCCCATATTTGTCCTGCCCTGCTATTAGCCTGTCAATCTATTGTTAGCTGTTTTTCATACTAAAACCCTTGTATTTTTAGAACGGAGTGGAGTCATTGTCAGAGTACTTGATAACAAGACGACGTGTGCTGAACTGGATTGTCCTGTGTCTAAATGAACCATAACTAGTAGCGTTTCGTAACCGTCTGTTACGGGAGTGTATCTTTGAACAGCTATGGCGGTAGCGAGCCTTTGAAGGCCCACTACAGCAATAACTGTTCAAAGATACACTTCTGTAACAAACGGTTACGAAACGCTACACACAGGTCTAGTTATGGTTCATTTGGACACAGAAGAATCCAGTTTAGCACACGTCGTCTTAATCTCAAGTAACCCGAGTGACAATGACTCCACTCCTTTCTATACATACAGTGCTATCAGTGCGAGAAACAGCTAAAAAATATTTTAAAAAGCTAACGGCTCACAGAATAAATAAGTGCGATTACGCGTGTGCTGTTGCTGCTTGTCCAAACATTTGTTAAAGTTCATTAGGTATGTCGACAAGACGTGACAAACACAAATGGTGAAGAAACGTCTCTTCAGGTTTATGTGCTATGGTACTTTAAATCATTATGTGCTATGGTACTTTAAATCATTATGTGCTATGGTACTTTAAATCATTATGTGCTATGGTACTTTAAATCAGTATGTGCTATGGTACTTTTAACTCATTCTACCCCAGACACACCACAGCAAGATAAGGATCGAACATGATAGTTCAAGGGTGATGCCAGAATAGCTTGGCGCCTATGGGCGCCAAGCTATTCTGGCATCACCCTTGAACTATCATGGTCGATCGGTGTCCTGCACTGCAACGCAGTCTTCAGATGGCAACGGCAAAATTTGGGGATTTCGGTGTTGGGGTAGAATGAGTTAAATCATAATATGTAAATGTCGTAAAAATTGAAGACTGTTCTGCTCTTCTTCAAGTGTGTACGCAGGAGAGTTTCTGCCGTTACGCTCAAACGGCAGCGGAAAAACCTCCCGTACGCGTGTGCCTTCTCACGTGGATTGTGAAAAGAGGGGTGGAACTGTCTTAGCTGAGGCAATGCATCATTGATAACCCGCTGTATCAGTGAATGTTAGCGAAAAAAAAAAAAAAAGTTCGCCATGCAGCCATCTACTTGGAATGTCGTACCACCGCTTGTCTGGTTAAATATGGAACCTGCAAAAAGTTCAACGCTGGGCAACCTCAAACGTGCAAGAACTGCGGATACCAAAATTTAGCCAGCAAGAGACATAGAACCGCATGAGCCCCCGCACCAGCGGGGGCTCATGAGGTTCTATGTCTCTTGCACTTGGGGGAAGATAGTGGGGATGGACGATGTTCCATTTCTCTTGGCATTGAAATGTGACCCGCCACCACAAAATGAGTCTTAAGTCACTTTTTGGACATTTTGAGATATTGATATCAGCAGAAACTAGAAAGAAAACCCTTTTCAATGGTGCCAATAACATGTGAATCAGACGATTGGTCACCGAGTTATGGTTTATAGAAACTGGGGACCCCACACATTGACCCGACCACGCCACCCGTGGTGGCGGGTCACAAATGGTTACGGTAAGCAGTTTACAATCTAACCCGTAACCCCTTCTGTGTGCGGTAATGGCGTGTGCCAGTGACTGGCCCAGTAAGTCGCGTGGTTTCTCGTGACCCCGTGAAGCACTCCGCGCAAGTTCACCAAGTGCGCGTTTGCTCATATCTTTGAGACATAACAATACGCCAGTTAGCAATTGACAAACAACGTACATATCGAAGAGAGATAGAGTGCATACCTTCCCTTAGCTGAACATGAAGGGAACACGATCGTCCTTTCCGCGCTTTGTAGTCACTCCCTTGGTTTTCAATTGTCTCCCTCGCGCGTTATAAAAGTGTCCTAAAATTGTGATTGATGATTAGCAGGGTTTTGTTTCGGTTTTCGTGATTAGTGTTGCACTTTTATCATCGTCGTGATCTGTGAAAGAAGGGGTCGTCGTGAAACGTGAAAGCCCGATTTAGATTTTCGTGATGCGTGGAAAAAGTCTTGGTTATCTCGTTAAACCTAAAAGTTTGTCGTTGGAACTAATTTCTAGTCAGAAATCTCATGAACCGGTCAGTTGAGGAAAGCTGTGAACCGGCATCCAGAGCCTCTCCCCCCCCCCCCCCCCCCCGCCGTCTCACCCAACCCCTGTTCTCTCCCCCCCCACTACCCCTCCCCCCCCCCCCTCTCCCCCTCTCCTTCCGCGTTGTTAGGTTTTTCGGCCGGTGAAAGAAGTTCCAACAGCGGGAAAATTTCTGCTCACCGTCGTGAACGTGAATGCTATTCTGGGGTGATTCGTGATTCATGAACCACTAAATAAATCGCCTACAATCAGTCGTGACACCCCTCTCCCCCTCCCGTTCCACCACCTACCCTCTTTCATTTAACATCCATACCAACCAAAGATAGAGTTATTATTCCTTTATTTGAACATGATGGGGGCATAATAACCTTTTTTTCACGCTTAGCAATCATTCCGTTGGTTTTACATTTTTCCGTCACGCAACACACAACAAAAAACAGATCAACAAGGTGACTGCCAAGCGTGTAGCATGCAGAAAAGAGCCCAACGGAGAAAGAAACGCTCTTTTCTAAGCGTGTTCCTTAGTGTACCCCCACCTCCACCCACCCACCACCCCCCACCCCCCTGCCCCGCCCCCCGCCTCACAAAGTGCTGAGGCCCGAGTCTGTCTTAGGTCAATGCTACGGCTGACCTGACTGACCTCGCGGTGGTTTCAGACGTCAGGTTTTAGGATTCACGCGAGCTTAGAGACAAGCGATTGACTTAAGACTGTTTAGAGGCATCAGTTATACTCAAGCGACCTGTTTAACCTTCATGTGTGTCTTTTAATCTTTAATGCCTTTCAGTGGCAGGACAGCGCAACACCTCCCAACCTGCCAGAGGCATAGATCCTCATGAGACCCCGCATTCGCGGGGGCTCATGATGATCTATACCTCTTGCAGAGGCGTGGGGCTTATGAGGATCCATGCCTGCCGCTGGTTCCGCTGATTTTCCAATGATGATTGTGAGTGCATAGCAGGACTTTCAAACCATGCCATGCAACAGTTCGTCACTCTACTGGCACTTAAGTTTTAAGTGGTTAATGCGGAACCTTTGATTGATAGGTATATATATATATATATATATATATATATATATATATATATATATATATATATATATATATATATATATATATATATATATATATATATATATATATATATATATATATATATATATATATATATATATAAAATCTTGAAGCCAACTCGTTTAATTTGCTTGAGGCATAGACTATTAGGTTTTTGCTACATAGGCCAGGGCAGGGTTATTAACTCATTTAATCTGCTTGAGGCATAGACTATCACGTGTTGCTACATAGGCCAGGGTTATTAACTCATTAAACCCCAAGACTGCACAATAGTGGTTTCACCTTACACCTAAGTACAAGTTCCAGGAGATGGATCGACCATGATATTGAAGGATAGTGTCATATTAGCTTGACGTCTGATGGCGCCAAGCTAATCTGACGCTACCCTTGAATATCATGGTCGATCCATCTCCTGCTGTAGGGCTTTGGATCTAAATGGGTTCAATATTAAAATCTTTGAATATTGCAAGTCGCTAAAGAATCAATATAACTTTGTTTGTTGTGGTCACCGAAGTCTTATGTTTTATATTACTGCTACTACTACTACCACTACTAATAATGCTACCAGGGGCGGATCAGTTACATCCCCCGGGAGGGGGGGGGAGGGGGGGGAAGAGGGACGGGGGATCTTTCCAACTTCCTGTTTGGGACCTTTAGTTTGACGCAGAAGTCCTCCCAAAGCCAAAACTTGCTTTCCAGTAGAGCGGTGTGTGTGTGTGTGTGTGTGTGTGTGTGTGTGTGTGTGTGTGTGTGTGTGTGTGTGTGTGTGTGTGTGTGTGTGTGTGTGTGTGTGTGTGTGTGTAGACAAAAGATCTGGAATTAGTGACTGTCTTTACCATCCTTATGGAAAATGGGTGTGTGTAAAAATCTGGGTGCCCAAGTCAGACACCCATTTTTTCTGAGGGTTGTTTCTGCATTGTCTTGGGGTAAAGATTCATAAAAAATAAAAAGATCAGTTTTTCTCATTTTGGCGTTAACACATGCACTTTTGTGTTTAACAGACACGCCTGTAGTGTGTAAACTTGTCCCTCCCAGCAATGTGTGTGTGTTGTGCGTACAGAGCTCTGAAAATGGGCGTGTATGTGTGACATCACCCTTCTCAGCTATAAATAACTTCATAGATGATATAATAATAATAATAATAATAATAATAATAATAATAATAATAATAATAATAATACCGGTTATTATATAGGCGCTTTTCCCCAATTCTGCGCCGCGAACTGAACCCAACACGCACGCTCACGTGACACACACGCATTCACTCTGAAGACAGACACAGGACATTCACGTGGTGCGAAGGGTCAGCTCAGCTACTGAGGTTTCGGAATTTTTGATCGCTTGTATTTGAAATTTATAAAGAGACCTGAAACCGGTACCAAAGTGGAGGGGGTGGAAGAACCGGAGTACCCGGAGAAAGAACCCCCGACGGTCCGCCCGAATTAACGGTGACACATACTAGAGGAGAAAAATCCAACGCCGAAACCCGGTATCGAACCTCGCACCTTTAGCATTGGTGGCAGGCGTCTTAACCACTGCGCCACGGACCGCCTGATATGGGTCAGGAAGGGTGTGTGGGGGGGAGGGGGGGGGGATTTTGTTGTTTGAGGGAGTAAATTGTTTATGTTCCTACAAAATTAGGTTTGTTATTTGAGGGTGTGGTTGTTTTGTTAAAAAAGTGTTGAGTTGTGATGTACTTCCGGGGTGATGTGGAGAAAGGTCATGTTTAGTGTGAAATTTGAGATTGATGTATACGTTCACCAGCGACTTAGCCTATACGTTTTCTACGTTTGTTTCCATGTCAGATGAAGAATAAATATTAGATCTGAAACGTCATTCTTTGTTTCTACTTTAAAGGGTTTTCCACCACTATCTTCTGTTTTTCTTTGACTTAGCCTATAATTATATTCGTGCGCCGGTTGCTAAGAAGTGAAGTGATTGTATGAGTGCGCAGTGTGAGAAAGGACGTATAGACTTTGGGTGAGGCTGCTGTTATCTTGTGTCTTTTGGTTCAACCTGTTGCTTTGTTTGTGGGTTTGTTGGTGTTATGCTTTCGTTTTGACTGCAACTCCTGTCAGATTGTATGCACAAATTGATTGAATGCAAATGACGTCCCACAGTCAGTGTCGTTAGTTGCGTCGTCTGCTGCAGTCGGTCGTTTAGTGCAGTATGTAATGCTAGGTCAGAGAGGAAAAAAAAACAACACCTAATGTTACCAAAGGGTGTAATAGTAAAGTATTGTTTGTGTGAATGCTGCGTGTTTGAGGGAAGGACTGGAAAGTCGAGTGCTGAGTGAAGAGAGAAGGCGACAATGGGAAAACTATGATATCCAGCACTATTACGTTGGAATAGATGCATAACAGGTACGACAGACCTGTAAATGAAAACACTTTTAACATTAACAAAAGTTGAGTATAAGGAGAGGTTTTAAAACAGTTTTAATAAAAACTGTTGCCCGACACGCTTCTAAAAACAACAGTTTCTTAGTTTTAAACCTTGCACCGCGCCATAAACGCCGCGATTGCTAATCTCAGTCTTAGCTGTCCTATAGTGTGGAATGTGGGACTTGTCCAACTGGATCCATCTGGACACTCCAAATGTGTATTTGTGGGTGGTTTGATGTGCAACTCTTTGCGTGCCTCAGAAATGACCTCCTGATTCCAGAGATAGTTAAAATCTTTCATTCATAAGAGATCATTCAGCAGCTCTATAAAACCCAAAGTGATGACCCCCCCCCCCCATCCCCTCCCCACCTTCACCCCCACCCCTCCCCTCTCCTCCCCCCACAACCCCACCCAAACAATCATTAGAAAATCAACCAGAGGTATTTTTAGTGAGGTATTTGTTCAGTGTGTGTTGTGTCATTGTGCTTTACATTTTTAATGCAGGAAAAGGAAGGAATATACATTAAGTTGAAAAAAGAATGACAACAAATAAATAAATGTGGAAAAGAAGCATCAAATATTCCGTGAACTTTACCTTATTACAGACACGTAATTTTCTTGAGATGTTCATGCTAAAAAATGAATGATTTGACAAGGACACCCATTTCTACTGTAATGCGAGTGAGAGGCACCCACTTTATTGGTAGAAACCCATTTTTTCTCCATCCAGTGGCTCTGTTTCTACAAAATGTCTTTTTTATTTTAAGTTGTAGAGCTTAGTTACAAGGTGAGTTCTAAACATTCGCATCAACTCCAGAGCCCTAGAATAAATAGAAATATGGGAACCCATTTTCACATAAAATGGTAGGTAACCCAATCTGATGGTTTTGTCTGCATGTGTGTGTGTGTGTGTGTGTGTGTGTGTGTGTGTGTGTGTGTGTGTGTGTGTGATGGTGTGTGTGTGTGTGTGTGTGTGTGTGTGTGTGTGTGTGTGTGTGTGTGTGTGCGGCGTTCCAAAGCGACTTCTATATAACATTTTAAGGAATGTTTCGCCTTTAGGAAGGGGAAGTAGGGGGGATGCAGGGTCCGGAAGCACTGAACCCCCCCCCCCTCACCCCCCCCCCCTGATCAGCCCCTGGCTACAACTATTACTACTACCACTAATACTACTTACCACTACTGCTACTACTACTACTTTTAAGGCATACTTACGCCGACCACCTCCCATTCAAGGATCTATAATTTTACAGTCTAGGGGGGAGGGGACTTGGGAGGACAGACCCGCCCCTCTGTTTAGAGTCTTTGTGACGCTCCGCGTGATTCCGTTATTGTCCGGGTTTCGCTGATCGTATGCTGCACGCTTGGCTGGCTTTCAATTCCATGGTCGTTGGGGTCACTTGCTCAGTCGCTGGCCACTTTTGGGCCCATAGCGTTGGACGTCAATGATGATCGCGTATAGATCGTTTGACGTCGGAGCGCACAAGGTTTTTCGCAGATATCTGCGCAAAGAACCACTTTCTATACCAGTCTTAGAACAAAATACCCGGCCATTCAGTGCCTGTTGGCTTATCTCATTCGAGACGTGTCGCATCCGGATACGAGGTTTATTCTTTCGAGACGTGCCGCCTCCGAATACGAGGTTTATTCATTCGAGACGTGTCACCTCCGGATACGAGGTTTATTCATTCGAGACGTGTCGCATCCGAATACGAGGTTTATTCATTCGAGACGTGCCGCCTCCGGATACGAGGTTTATTCATTCGAGACGTGTCACCTCCGGATACGAGGTTTATTCATTCGAGACGTGTCGCCTCCGGATACGAGGTTTATTCATTCGAGACGTGCCGCCTCCGGATACGAGGTTTATTCATTCGAGACGTGTCGCATCCGAATACGAGGTTTATTCATTCGAGACGTGCCGCCTCCGGATACGAGGTTTATTCATTCGAGACGTGTCACCTCCGGATACGAGGTTTATTCATTCGAGACGTGCCGCCTCCGGATACGCGGCATAAGCCGCGTATCCGGAGGCGGCACGTCTCGAATGAGTTAATTGATTGAATGCAAGACGAAGCGATCACGTGATACGCAACTGGGTTCGTCTGCTACATCCGCCATTTTGTGCAGCAGTGACGGCGACGCCTAGTTGTAACGATCGTGAATGTGGCTGCTACACCCATTGGAACATTATCTTTGTTCCCTGTCCTATTATCACATCCGAAAATGACGCAACCACGCACATCTTCGTCGATTGCAATGTTTGTGTTACTAGTGTTAGAGGTTTCTTGATGCACAAAATGGCCGACTGCAGACGACGTGCGTACGACGCTGGCTGTGTGACGTCACTTGCATTCAATCAATACGATTTACTTTGAAGAAACTCGAAGAATGCGTCAGCTTCTGCTGTACAGTCGCACTATTTCGGAATTTATTTCTTGAAATGAATGATTTTACATCCCTTAATGTGCCCCAGATGTATTCTGCCCAGTATGAGAATGTTCTCGTTTTCACCGGTGAATGACCAAGTTGACCAAGTTTTCAAGTCTGAAACAGCGCAGGCATGCATGACGTCGGCATGCTTGGCCTCGATATTGAAATCTGGCCGTTTCCCTCCCGGGACTCTATTAGGGTATTGGAAACGGCCTGTTGTCTTTTCGCCATTTGTTTACGACTGTACAGCAGAGTCAGCAAATCGTGGGAACTCAGTGGAAATAGCTCATACAAGGGCAGTTGGCACTGAATGTTTTTAAGTCCCTTCTATTTATGGAAGGGACTTTTTAGGACGGGTCACGGTGGCTGACTGGAGTAAAAACGCCTCATGAAACGTTCTAAGCCATCTGGTGATTTGAATTCCTCAGAAACAAAATGTTTACATTCGTCTCTTAGAAGAGACCAAAGAAATGTTTTGATTCGGGGGGTAGGTCTTCTTTTGTTGCGATAAAATCATCAATTATCGCTTAAAATGAATGTTCTTGGTTGCATTTGACAGAGAAATAATCCTCTTTCTCACGACATTACTCGGAATTTAAATCACTAGCCGGCAAATGGGAGATATGCGTCTGTAACCGGTGTAACCGGTACAAGTGATGTTATTGTGGAGTGCATGTCTTATTCAGACCACAACAGCATCAGTTTTCTTTCAAAATAAAATCATTTACAGCATTATGAGATAACTGACTGCTCTTTCAAATGGTGCAATCAGATTTACAAAGGTTCGGATGAAACGTGAGCAGAGCTTGATAAAACAACGCGTCTCATCTGAAAATGTTACCTTGCAATTTTCAATTTTGGGGGTTTCGTGTTCAAAGGGTTGTAACTTAAAGATAACGCAACATAAAAAGATACAGTTTGTTGAATTGTATCCAAAAGTGTATACACTTTATTGTGTTGAAGACAGAATTTTACAATCTTTAGGCATTAAAAATATATCGTCTCCAAAACTTTGTAAAGTTGTGTTTTGTTTTAACGCGTAGTGTATATGAGCATGTCCGTGGTTCTGTGTTGGTTATTTTTTATTGCGTTCATCGCGTGACAGTCACCTGTCTGTTCCGGATTTTGGTTATGTCTTTTTGAACGTGTTATTATCCTTATTTTGTTATTCTGCGCATTATATTAATATCTTAATCATATACTGCCGTCAGATGGCCGTAGTCATCCGCTCGGCGTTAAACCAACTAAACTGAAAGAGATACGCGTATAATTATATACGGTTCTAATCATTGACTCTTCACCCAAAGTAGCATATATACTACTCAAAATAATACAAGGGTCACTGCGATTTTTGGTACGGTTTGGCAAATATAAGGTAATGCCGACACTGCAATGCGCTTTCTTTAATAACTGAATGAATGTGCTGGACAGGCACCACAGCAATGTGATTTTGACATGTACTCACATGTTTCTTCATCAGCCGTCCAATATCGTGCAGGAAAAGAAACGCAAAAAATCACTGAAAAATGGCGTCACTTTGTGAGCGTCTCGCTGACAAAGCAGACTGGGCAGGCAAAGAAAAGTGCAGTGCAAGTGCATGTCATGTCTTTTCTGATCACAGTTTAAGCAGTTATTCAGTCTACACGGGTATTTAAGGCCGTGATTTCTGGACCTTTGCAACGATGCCCCCAAGACGACGGCAGAGTGAGGCTGAGCGTGGAATGGCGGTGGCGTGGCTTCAAGAGGGCGTGGCGCTACGGGATGTTGGCAGGCGACTCGTAGTTACTCTCTCCAGACAAACAAACAAACAAACAAACAAACAAACAAACAAACAAGACAAAGAAACCAAATATCGTAAAACAAAGAAACAACAATCAAAGCACAGAAATCAACAGTCAAACAGACAGACAGACCTACAGACAGACAGATAGATAGAGAGACAGGCAGGCTGGTAGGCAGAAAGACAGACAGACAGACAGGCAAGAAAGCAGACACAAATACAAACAAACCTAGAAACATACAAACACTTAGGCGGACAAACAACGTGTATGAGAGGGTTGGTGTTTTGAGTTCGAAAACAATCACCGCGAAAAACGTGATACTATAAATGTGGGCCTTGAAAAGGACTAGTAAACTTACTGATTATGCAATCGTATGCTAATTTTTATTGATCCCTACTCCCCCACCCCCACTGCTGTAGGAGACAAAATCTAAATAATAAAATAATAACAACTATTATACTCATTATGCTTTTTTTTTTTTCTACAGGCAATGAATTATTTCGAGATGTGCCGCCTCCGGTAACACGGCATAAGCCGCGTATCCGGAGGCGGCACGTCTCGAATGAATTAATAGGTTTAATTTTGGTCTCCCCACCCCCCAATCCAACCCCCCCCCCCCACCCCCACACGAAACCCAACACACACACACACACACACACACACACACACACACACACACACACACACACACACACACTCACGCACGCACGCACGCAAGCACGCACACACACATACACCATCACACACACACACACACACACACACACACACACACACACACACACACACACACACGCACACACACACACACGCACACACACACCATCACACACACACACACACACGCGCACACACACACACACACACACACACACGCCATCACGCACACACACACACACACACACCATCACACACACACAATCACACACACACACACACACACACACACACACATCAACACACACCATCTCTTTCCCACGGCTGTATTAAACAAAATCAAAATCAGAAACCAGTATCATATACGTACTAATTATGACGTTTTTCTTATACAATTACAAAGGTATTATTTTTGTCTGTCTTGTCTCTCTCTCACGCCCTCTACCCCCCCCCCCCCCCCCACACACACACACACACACACACTCACACACACCTCCACCGTGTGCTGGTCTGTGATTATGGAAATTACGGCCGTAAGTCCAAAATCACAGACCAGAGCAATTATGTGGTAAACAAATATCTAATTCAAACACTCTAATTCACGTGAAATCTGTCGCGCGAGGTGATTGTTAGTTAAGCGGCGCGGTAATGCCTAAATCAAACACCTCTGCTTATGAGCGATTCATTTATGTCCAGTGTAACATTATTTCACCTCAGTCGTCACGGTGGGTAATTCCGGGGTACGTTGATGTACTTTGACAGTTCACAAGACATACTCTTTGTATAAATAATTGTATTACACTCTTTTCTGATGCTTGGCCCAGTCCCGACATTTCAATGCAGTGTACACACAAATTTAGTCTGCATATTGCAGTTGTTCAGCACTATTGGATGGATGGTTGGTTGGTTGGTTTATTGGTTGGTTCATAGCCTGGTTGGTTGATGGTTCCTTAGTAGGCTGTCTGGTTAGTTGCTTATTTAGTGGTTGACTGGTTGCTTAGCTAACTGGTTGGCTGGTTGGTTAGTAGGCTGGTTCTTCGCTTCTTTGGTTGGTTGGTTGGTTGGTTGGTTGGAGTATTTTGCTTGCTTGATTGGTTGGTTGGTTGGATGGTTGGTTGGTTGGTTGGTTTGTTGGTTGGTTGGTTGGTTTCTTAGTAGGCTGTCTGGTTGGTTGGTTATGTGCTTGGTTGACTGCTTGGCTGACTGGTTGGTTGGTAAATAGGCTGGTTCTTTGCTTCTTTGGTTGGCTGGTTGGTTGGGTGGGTGGGTGGGTGCGTGGGTATTAGATGTCCACGTCACAATAGTTAGTTCAGACGGCCTTAAGGATCGGGTTATTGGAGACAGGGATAATGTTATTGCTGATGGAGCAGAACCAGAACACCAGTCTGTTCAGGTCCACTGCAACTCTGCCACTCTGCCGCTAGGACCTTTGAACAAACATGCAACAGAACAAGCGCGCCCATTCCACCTGGGTTGCGAGCCCAGCTACCGGGGCCGGGCACGTGGCTAGAACTCACTACCCGGCTGTTCCCTTCCCTCTCTTTCTTTCCGATTCTTGGCCGCCCAAGCTATCCGGGCTCGTACAGGTGGGATAAGATGGAGAAATCCTCTCCTATATGAGCCGCGAAGTGAAACGTCAACTAATGATGGTGATGATGTAATTTTACTTCACAGCGGTAGATGTTCGACAGATACAGGTGCGTCATTTTTGCTGTTACTGAATCAACACCCGGGGCCAGAAGCATGAGTGGTCTCAGTCCTGCGCCAGCCAATAAGCAAGGTGCTCCGCTATAGCGGAGCACCTTGCTTAGTGGCTGGCGCAGGACTAAGCTAATTTATGCAACTGAGCTCTGGTACTACGTACAGTTTTTAATTTGCTTCCGTGAGAAGGTTTTCCACCGTCGTCTTTGAGCTAATATACAGATCATCTACCAACGAACCAGAATAACTGCTAGAAAATAGGTGTAATTTGAGGTCCAGTCCTCGTGAGAAAATTGCCACCTGTGAGCGTTAATTGTACTTGTTTTCATCCCTACGTCACACGACCAACATCTTTAGCGCAAACTGTCGTACCACATGACCGAGCTACTAAAACCTTTGTAGTGATTAATGAATGACTTTTTGTAGCCCTCTTTCTGACTTGGATGCCAGTTTTGTTATATAAAAGATCATCAAAACGTTCTAAAGATAAAAGTTACTTAGTGTTGTTCGAAACCACAGGCACACTGCTGGAGACGGCAACGTCATGAAAGATTTTAAATTACGTCATAAGTCTATTGTGTATAAATATATATTCCTTTTACGTCAGTCATGTCTGGCGCGATCCAGGTCGGAAGATTTCTTTTTGATTTCTTTTACGAAAATAGTAGAGGAATAAAAACAAATACGTTATTGGTAGCAAGGGGCTTGCTGCACGGACCCGTGTAGGCCTTCGGGACGTCAAAGGAACCATTGTACCTCTCAGGCCTTCGGGGTACAATGGTTCCTTTGACCTCCCTCAGACCTAAAAGGGTCCGTGCAGCAAACCTCTGCGACCAATAACTTATAATGTTATATTCACCGATTATTGAGGGATTATAGCAGGCATATGAGATCATCTATGTAAGCAAACCAACATGGGGTCGATGTCAGCCTTAGCTGGCCCACGCACTGCGTGAGCGGTAATTGTACATGTTATATTCACCGATTATTGAGAGATTATCGAGGGCTTATGAGATCATCCATGTAAGCAAAACATCCTGAGGTCGATGTCAGCCTTACCTGGCCCGCGCACTGCCGTGCGCGGGCCAGCTAAGGCTGACATCGGCACCAGGTTCTGTTGCTTCAGGTTAACGTGTCACAAAGACTCTTCAAAATTGATTGTTACGCTTTTGGATTTCCACTGGAAATGTGACTCGCCTGAGAAGGGTGTGTGTGACGAGGTCCGGGAACTGGGCTCGCAACCCAGAGGAAATAGACGCGCATGTTCTGTAGCATGTCTGTTGAAAGGTCCTGGTATATTAAAGTGGAACACAGATTCCAGTTGAGAAATGAATAGGTGTTGATGTCATGAGGCCCTTCAGTCTGTGTCTACATACACACTACTCAAAAGAATTCAAGGGTCACTCAATCATTCACTCACCTTTCAGCACAAACAACACCGACAGTGTTCAACAGTCAAAAACACTCGAATTCATTCATTTGTCGATAAGTCAGTGACAATTTCATCAACAGTAGCTAATAAACGTTCGAGAAAATTTCAATGAAATCGACACGCCCATGATTTTGAAATTCAGGACCGAGTCCGATTTGTAAAAACAATATCAATATCGAGTGTGGGCCCCACTGGCATTGATGCAGGCCAGGCAACGTTGTCTCGTGGACCTGACCAGCACGTGGAGAGTGTTCTGTGGGATCCCTTGCCACTCTTGCTGCAGCATCTGGAACAAGCCGTCAAGGTTGGCTGCGGGCGTGTGGTTGGCTCGACTCCGCCTCCCTAGAACATCGCACAGATGCTCAATCGAATTTAAATCAGGTGAACGAGCTGGCCAGTCCATCCTCGTGACCTGCTGCTGCCGCAGAAAGTTGTTGCGACGCTGTGGCGTTGTCGTCATGGAAGACGGCGCCTGGTCCGACGACCTGAAGTGCTGGCAGCGCGATAGGCCGCAGAATGTCGTCCCTGTAGCCAATGCCTGTCAGGTTGCCTTGGACACGGTGCAGGGGTGTCCTGTGGTGCAGGCTGAAGCCATCCCATACCATCAGGGACCCACCACCAAAGCGATCGTGCTCCTTGACTGCGGCGTAAATGAAGCGCTCCCCTGGACGTCTCCAGACCCGGATTCGACCGTCTTTGAAGGACAGGGTGTAGCGGGATTCGTCGGAGAAGATCACCCTGGACCACTGCTGCCTTGTCCATCCCACATGACGTCGGGCCCAGACAAGACGAGCAGCGCGGTGAGCTGGAGTAAGTGGAGTTCGCACAGCAGCCCGCCTTGATCGCGTGTTAGCCTCGTGTAGCCGGTTGCGAATCGTCTGGTCGCTGACGTTGACATTGCAGGCTGCCCACTGAGAGTGTTGGCGGTGGCGGATCTGTTTCTTCCTGTCTTGTGGTCATTCGTGGTAGCCCAGGCCGGCGTGGGTCCTGCACTCTTCCAGTGTTGTTGTAGCGGTCCATCGGCTTTTGGGTGTTTGTTTTGTCTGTCTGTCTATGTCTTACTCTCTGTCTTTTCTCTCTTTTTTTTCTTCTTTTTTTCTTTCTTATTTTCTTGTTGTGTAACAATCAAGAAATACGAATACGAAAGTTTATTGTGTCAAAAAGGTCAGTGGCCTGTAACACGCAACATAAGACATACAAATAATACAAAAATACAACAAACAGTAAACAGAAGGTAATTCGTGCACAAAACAAAGAGAACACTAATTTTTTTTTTATCAGGTCTTAACTTCATATCTCGACGTTTTCTCAGTCTCAGCCCCACAGGGTGGGTTTTCCTCTCTATTCTGGGGCATGTGTTTCTGTCTACCCTTGGTCCATTCACCTGTATTTTCTATTTAAACTCTCCCTACTGTCTGCGCTGCCTGTAGCTCTTGATATTGGATGTGTGTTGCTAATGGTCTTAGCTTTATTTAGGCCCCATATCGTAGGTTTATTTAACGTATTGGACCGGCTGGCGACATACATTCAATATTTTGTTTATTTTTTTTCACAAGCAGTGCAGGCACGTCCTGAGAAAGCCTTGTTGCTGTCGGGACGTTAAGCAATGTACAATCTGTACAATCTTCACAAGTCGCGCCATCTCCACCTCCATGACTTCACGCTGACACAAACCCCGCATTGATCAAACGCCTGCCTGCCAGAGTAGAATTTCGCTCTGCCTATCTACCTGTCAACTGCCAAACACATAATTATAGCGACACCTTCACTGCCAAGGGAAGGTGAGCTTAATCCAAATGCAAGAAGCATAGATCCTCATAAGCCCCCGCAAATGCGGGGGCTCATGAGGATCTATGCCTCTTGTCGGCCCTATTTATATCAGTGGTCCGTGCACGTTAACTCATTCTACACCAACACCGAAATCCTTAAATTTTGCCGTTGTCCTCTGAAGACTGCATTGCAGTGCAGGACACAGATCGACCATGATAGTTCAAGGGTGATGCCAGAATAGCTTGGCACCCATAGGCGCCAAGCTATTCTGACATCACCCTTGAACTATCAGGGTCGATCCTTATCTTCCTGTGGTGTGTCTGGGGTAGAATGAGTTAAGGTTATAGGGTGTTAGATGTGATGATTTCAGGGACGTCATTCATGGCCTATTATAGCTTTTGACCCTTTGGGTGTCGGTAGCGATGATTCCTGCAGGAAGGGTTACAGCAGGGTCCTGCAGGAAACAACGCGTCATCAAGCGCTACCGACAGATTAAGAGTTAGTGTTAAAGGGTTAACGCATGACCCTACCATCCCCGACTGCTAGCAAGGTCAAGGGTAAGGTACATTGTGTTATGCCTCATTTCCTGACATACGCATGACACGCGGTCTCTTGACGTGATCATATACATTTTTCTTCTTTTTTTTTTCTTCTTTTTTTTTTTTTTTGGGGGGGGGGAGGGGGAGGGGGTAGGAGAAGGAGAGGTTGGAGGGTGGGGGTGGGGGGGGGGGGGTAGAGCAGGCGGGGGAGGGAGATGGAGGAGTGTATGGAATAGCAACATGCTGACATTCCAGAATTCTTACATGCACTCATTCACAAAGGAAGTATTATATTAAACTGCATACACTTTTTTCGCATTAAGAATATGCGCACGCAAAGTCAGTACCCGCATTTAATCAAATCGCGCTTCGGAGGTTCGGGGAGAACTGGATGGTGCAGCGTTCGACTCTCGACCAAAAGGCAGTGGGTTCGAACCCACCTGGGGTCAAATTTTGTACAGACCTCTTTTCGGTGCCCCGTCTTTGAGATCACCTTCGTGATGGACATAAGACGTTATGCCCTAAACGTTTAACGGTTGTTTTTTTTTTTTTTTTTTTTTTTTTTTTTTTTTCCGGAGGTTCGGGTAAAGTGAAAAGGTGCGGGTGGTATGCAAGAGAATACAATTACATTTCATTTCAGTTCAGTTCAATATAATTTCATCATTATTATTATTATTATTATTATTATTATTATTATTATTATTATTATTATTATTATACATTTCTGATTTGCAAAATATGCAAGGTTGTTTGTTTGCTTGGGTGGTTGGTTGTTTGACAGATAAAAGTTTGGGCTAGATATTTGGTTGATTGCCTGTTGGAGATAAATTGACCATGACAATTCAAGAGTAGTTCCAGATTAGCTTTCCGTCTAGCAAATCTGGAACTACCCTTTATCTACCATAGTCCATTGATCTATCTCCAGCTATGGTGCTTTCATTGTGCATGGTTCAGAACATGCTGACTCGGCTTGATCCGCAGTATGACGTGAATCTACTGAGGCATTAAACTCCCAGACCTATCGAATGACACACAGGTATCGCAGGTCTGGGAATCCCAGAACCTTACCCTCTATCGCCTCGAGATTATCATCTTCCAGAAATCAAAGGTCATCTGTTAACTCATTCTACCCCAACACCGAAATCCTTAAATTTTGCCGTTGTCCTCTGAAGACTGCAGTGCAGTGCAGGACAAAAATCGACCATGATAGTTCAAGGGTGATGCCAGAATAGCTTGGCGCCCGTAGGCGCCAAGCTATTCTGGCATCACCCTTGAACTATCATGGTCGATCCTTATCTTGCTGTGGTGTGTCTGGGGTAGAATGAGTTAACCGTGTAATTGACTTGATAGACCCAGGCATGGACCATCACCAGCGGGAGAGATATGACCCGATATCTCACGGTCTGCGTTACGGCTTTTGTGGTTGGTCGCTGGAGCATTACGTCTTTTGTGATTGGTTCCTCACTCGTGTGTTAAGTGCCCACATCTCCGATTGTTTCAAGTCCAGTGCCAATTAGCGACAGAGTTCGTGTTAGCGGGAAAGGTAGTGACTGATTAGCTATGAATCTGAAAAGTGAGACTTTTCATACTGCTGTAGCCTTCACCCATTCTTCCCGCAACACACCACAGAAAAAAATATGTCTCGACCATGATAGTTCAAGGGTGGTGGCAGAATAGCTTGGCGCCTATAGGCACCAAGCTATTCTGACACCACTCTTGAACTATCATGGTCGATCTGTCTCCTGAATTGGAATGCAGTCCTGAGAGGATAACTCCAAAATGTGGGTATTTCGTACCTTGGGCACACTGAATTAGGTTGGTGTCTTAGTGCCAGGTCCACGGTCTGTGATTTTGGACGAGGGCCGTAAGTCCCAAATCACAGACCAACATACAATTATATGTTAAATCGAGGAACGAATCTCATTAATTGACCCCTTCACTGGCACTGGGCGCGGATCGTCATTTTTTTAATCATTGTAGATTCAGTGTACAAGATCAGCCGACCAAAAAAAAAAAAAAAGTGGTTTCAGCGAGAGGCACTGATCCTCCACGGCGGGGGATCTTGCCGAATATGGATTATCTATGTCTCCTGCAATTGGGTGGCATTCAGTTTTATCGGCAGTGAAGTTGTTAATGATTGATCCACACCGTCACGAAGACGCAATGAACAAACGAACAAAAATTTACCTGAAAATGTTAGCCTTTTGCGTGTCGGCAGCGGTTTTAGTCGCGATGATTCCTGTAGGAATAACAACAGCCTGATATCCTGTAGGAATCATCAGCGGGACAAAAACCGCTACCGACACGCAATGGGTTACGACTGAACACGCAGTCAGGTGAAACGGATCATTGGGAGTGTGTGTTCGGGAGAGGGAGGGGGAGAGGGAGGGGGAATTAGTGGAGGGGGACGGGGAGGGAGGGAAAAGCGATGGTTGAGCAGGGAGAGCGGGGGGGGGGGGGGGGGTGAGTGTTCATTCGGATGACCCTACAAAGAGTAATCGCCGGACGCCTGTGCTAAGCCCGCGCCCGACTGATGCCCTATCATATTACACACGGAACATGGCTGGGCGTCCGTCCGCCTTCTGTCTCACTGACTGGCCAGTCCAACACTTCACCCGCGCTGGCCTCCACACCGCCGTCAGAACCAGTATTGATTCCTGGCTGGACAGGAGATGTCTCCCTTGATAACAAATGTGCCTTACAAAGGGGCATGCACGTACACATGTTTGGGGCATAACTACATCAAGTGTTAATGAGACGAGCTTAACTGACCATTCTTAAAACAAACGGACGGGGAAAGAAGGGGGGGGAGAGGAGGGGGGGGGGGGGTTGGAAGTGATAAGGTGTGACGGCGTGCATGCGGTCATTAATAAAACGCGAGAAAATAAACCTAAAGGAAGCGATGATAGCGACGGAAGGTGAGTGGGGGGGAGTGCTGGGTGGAGGGGGGGGATGGGAGGAGAGAGGGGCGGAATGTGGGGGCGGGGGGGGGGGGAGGGCGGTAGGAGGGAGGAGAAGGGCGGCTGTAGTTGGGCATGTGGACAGTTTGTGGTGGTTTTACAAACACGTTACGCTATGTACCGCAAAATATCCTTGTGCGTTGATCTGTGATGTCGGACCTTACCGTAAGGTCCGAAATCACAGATCAACACAATTACATCCAAGTGAAAGGTGACCTTAGGGGGTAGGGGGATTATGAGCTAACGGTAAAGTTAATCCCATTCATTCTGAACGGGTGGGTTTGGGGCTGAGAGATTCAATAGGCAGTTGCGAGGGTTTGAGCCTTTGGCTGTCGCTAGCGCTTTTTGTCGCGATGATTCCATGAGGAAAACCACTAGCGACAGCCCAGGGGGCGAACAAGATTGTTCCACCACGTGTCGCGAAGGTGATATGTCAAAGCGGAAAGGCGACCATATGGGGGACGTGAAGACACAAAGCTAACGGTACCAATCAGATGAAGTGACTGAGGGAGGTTGGCAGCAGAGGGGGTGTGGGGGTAGTGGGGGGGAGGGGTCAAGGATTCTGCAGGCAGTTGCAAGGTTTTAACGGATGTTCCGCCACGTGCCGCAAAGGTGATATGTCACAGTGTAAAAGTCGCCAGATGGGACAGCACGATAATAACTGACGTAAGGTTCAGTGTCACAGACCAACACGCATACATGGAAAATCAGAACAAACACTGTTGCTGCTACTACTGATAATAAAATAAAAAATAAAAATAAAATGCATAAAATAATATAACGTAGCATTAATAATAATAATAATAATAATAATAAAAAGAAGAAGAAGGAAAAGAATGCATTGTTCCAAGAAGCAACTGTATCTTTTATCTTATATTAAATAAATAAGTAGATAAATAAATAAATAACTGAATAAATAAATAAATAAATGAACAAAAACTTTGTGAATGAATGAGTAAAATAAAAGAGATAAAAGGCCTCCCACTCTCCAAAAGGTAGCAGCACGTGCATGATTTGATTCTCATTCAAGACGTGCCGCTTCTGGATACGCGGCTTAAGCCGCGTATCCATAGGCGGCACGTCTCGAATAAGTTACATGAAATAAAGTGAATAAAAAAGCTGAACATAATATGGCGTAGCTGCAATATCTATTGCGCTGCTGAATAATGAGAGAGAGAGAGAGAGAGAGAGAGAGAGAGAGAGAGAGAGAGAGAGAGAAAAGTGACGGTTGGATGATAACGTCTCAGTCTCGTGCAGATTTACTCATCCAGAACCAGTTAATTCCGTCCGGACACGGGAAAATGACCCTAAGCCCTCTACACGTCAACATAATCACCATGGCGGCACCTTCCTCCACCAGCCAGATAATGTTAGCACGTGCAGTCAATGGTCACTTGTCCCGCTGGCCCGTTGATGCGGTTTCACCTTTCATGATCACTTTAACAGGTCATTCGACAGTGAAGTCCTGAGGCTCAAAGCCGATGACGTCCCGACAGCAACAAGACTCCCAGAATGTGCCTGCGCCGCTTGTAAAAAAATAAAATAAAATACACAATATTCACTAATGTATGTCATCAGCCTGTCTAATGTGCTAACTAAACATAAGGCGTGCTAGGGATGCTACACCTTCGTGCTAATTTAACGTACCCTAGTTTACCCAAAAAATGTGTAGAAAATCATTATTACAAAATATTGCAGGTGAAATATACGGGACGGTTTTTATTTATTTATTTATTTATTTATTTATTTATTTATTTATTTCCCAGCGAGAGCCATTTCTTCTCAGAAGTGGCAATGACCGTTTACCAATTCATTGCCGAGAGAAACTCAGAACGATTCAAATGCAAGAGACACAGATCCTCATGAGCCCCCGCAATTGCGGGGGCTCGTGAGGATCTATGCTTCTTGGTAACACGATTGGCATCAAGGCTTCTCAGACGACAGGAGTTCTTTGGCGTTGAATTTCACAAGTGATTTTAAAAACACGATTAATCTGCCTCCACTGAATGTGAAGAGGTACAATTTGAACGGCCAGGCCAATCATGAACAAAATTAAATAATACCGAGGTCGCGATTTCCCCCAAACTAGCTCGCTCTCTAGCGCGAGAGGCGAGAAAGCTCAGTGTGCTGTGGGCAAGACAGCGCGTCACTATGGACGATCGGTAGTGCGAGGAGAAAAACTTTACATAAACAAATTATTTCAGTTAAATCCGCGTCCTATACAAGCACAGTTTACTTGAACAAAATGCATCTGCTGTTGGTAAGAAAGTTCGATAATTATACTAGCTATGGTAACGACATGGCAGACCATTTTACGAAGCCACCGTGACTGGCTTCGTCGCCACATGCAGTGTTCGTGAATGTTGCGAGATCGTTTTCCTCTGGTTTCAATTTTGTATTGTAAAAACTGTATGATCAGGAAGCAATCGTCTACCGTTCTTTGCCGGTCTGAGCTAAAATTCCCGCATGTCGTATGTGATTCACAGCAGAACAGTATCTGCTAAGCGTAACAGCCAGCCGAGTTGCCCACATTTCGTGGCTCGCCAAGTCTTGTCTCGGCTCAAAGAGCGGCCTTAGAAACGAACACTCAGGCTACTTGCACCTTCACTGCAAGGGACACACATAGTCGGGCTGGAAACCAGTCTTTCGTGCCCGCCGCGCCTTTCCAGACTTCAGCCATGCAGTGTACGTACTTTCAGCCACAGACTGGCTAGACTCCGCACACCTTTAACAATCCAGGCATGGTGCGAACCAGATATTCCCAGCACTATATACCCGGTCATGCTGGCCACCCCGTTTTTTCATTCCATTGACTATTGGGCTCGACAGCAGAATGCGGCCTGCAGATTTCATTAGCTTTTAGCAGATCATAGACAACAGTTCTATTTCCTTTACAAATGATATGACTTTCACTTTTAAGTTCATTTTGCTGTTTTCTGCACGTTGTTGTAGGACTGATTTATTTAGATCTGCTGACTTTTTACAGCAGTGTATTCTCAGCATTGCGGTGTGAGTGTACATCATTCATTCTGCGTGTGTTACTGGTCTGACTTGTCCTTCGAGGCACAAAACCTTTGCCTCTTTAGCTTTTTAATTCAATATCAGGTATCCCGGACACATTTCAGAATTTATCTCTGTGTGCCTCTACATAGTGCTGACGGAATTACTTCCCCTGCCACGCAGGGGGATTGTTCAGCCGTGACTGTGTACAGTGTGAGAAGCGGATTAGTCCCACTAAGTGACCGCTGTGTCTTATTTACTGGTCTCAGTTCGGTATGCCCGCCCGTGAACTCTTCTTCATAAAACGTTTCACTTATTTCTTTTAGCTTTCGCCGACAAGTGTACTTGGTTGATTTGAACATTCCTCTTGAACAATCTGAGCTCAGCGGAGACTTTTTCAATTTACATTTGTGTGTGTAACCAGAATATTCTCTCACATTCATGGCATATGATCGCCAGATACACATTGGGCACTTAAATGTGTATCATTTAGCCAAAATAAACCACGATCTTTGTGTGCTCATCAGCACACAACCATTAGATGTAGATCGCTTAAACACCTTAACAGGGATGTATTTTTAAACGATTTAAATAATACGCCAATCGATACGGTCTACCACCATAGTGATCCTAACGAGGCTTTATCTGAATGGTACAGATTGTTTCTTGGTGTTCTTTTATGCCCCATTCACAGAGGAACGTGTCAAAAATCCCCAGCTGCCCGCCTGGTTGAATAACGAAATCAAGGGTGCCACGCAGATCCGAGATAAATATAAAAGAAATAAAGATTTGCAGCCTTTCGAAAACAAAGAAACTATGTAAAGCCCCTCAGTGGTGAAAAGGCTCAGAGGTCCCTCTTTCACCGACTTATGAATGGCAAAAAGGATATTATAACTGTTTAGCGTGCGCTGAACACTTTCACGAGGTGCCAAAATACTGCTCAGTGTCCAAACATCCCAGCTGATATATTTAATCAGCATTTTCTTTCTGCCGCCAGTACACTACTCCAGACCACATCTCCCGATCTGTGGTGTCAGAACAATTGAGAAGGTTCTGCGATGGAAGGTTGACTCCCGATACATTATTTCATATTCCATTATTAACGGTTCACGAACGTGGGAAAATCCATCTCGGCATTAAAAAATAAACGTACGTCTGGCCATGATGGTATTAGCAGCATTGTTCTCCAGTTGGCTCTGCCGTATATCATAGATTCGTTAACGTACGTTTACAACGTTTGCATACAGCAAGGTAAATTTCCTTCCAGCTTAAAGACAGCAAAAGTGATACCACTACCTAAAACAAAAAACCTCACTGACCCAAACAAGTTTAGACCTATTTTCCTGCAATCAACTTTGTCTAAACCGATTGAAAGGCACATCCTCACGCATTAGCAGCATTATCTCGAGAAAAAACAAAATCATTTATTCACTGCAATCGGGCTATCGTTTAAAGCACTCTTGTCACACAGCACTAACATATTTCGTTGGTAGATGGCTGACGGCGATAAATCGTGGTCAAATGACTGGGGCTGTCTTTTTGGACCTCTCCAAAGCTTTTGACCTCGTTAATCATTAGAGTTTAATTCAAAAGCTTGCTGTCTATCGGTTAAGTGCTGGCACCGTTCCTTACGTCATACCTGCACGAGCGCACACAATATGTCCATGTGAACGGGACAAACTCACGTGAGGGTGTGATAGCACAAGGAGTACCACAAGGATCTATCATTGGTTCATTATTGTTTTCTGTCTATAACAACGATGTTCCACTACATATATCTGACCCCAGTGTATCCTGCAGTCTCTTTGCTGACGACCGAACTCTTGACGTTTCATCATCAGATATATATTGCATAACTAGGTCTCTTCAGAGTAGTTTAACTGATGTTTCACAGTGGTGTCAAAATAATTCCATGGTACCGAATCCTTCCAAAAATAAATGTATGCTGATTACCACTCGGCAAAAACACTAGCTGAACTCACCTCCATTAAAACTCGCATTTAATTCCCAATTCTGTTGAGCAAGTCAAGGCGCAGCGCGTGCTTGGAATCGCCATAGACGACAAGCTGTGCTGGCAGAATCATATTGCAATATAAAAATATAAACCAATATCTAAAAATTTATACCTACTTTCTAAATTGCGATTTTTTACTGACGAATCCACCAGAAATATTTTCTATTGTGCTCAAATTCAGCCACATTTGGATTATGCCTCTACTATCTGGGACGGGAGTGGTGATGCTAAGTTTAAAATACTGAACTCGCTCCACAGAAGGGCATTTAAACTGATTGTTGACAAACCCACAGAAAGCATTAGTACAGATGACAAATTCAAATTGCTAGCTGTCTTACCTCTTCACAAACTGTTTATTTATTAATAAACTGGTATTTATGCACAAAATCACCCTCTCAGAATCTCCTACTTATCTCACAAATTTATTCCGTTCTGCCCATAGGTCCAGCCGAACACCACGAAACAATATGCTAGTACCAATGCTCCGCTGGATATTTACATGTCATCTGTGTCCTATTCTGGGGCCAAATTATGGAATTCTGTTCCAGCAGATATTAGAGCAGCGCCATCGGTTGGAACATTTAAAACACAGCTGCTGAAGTATCTCAGGAATACTTGAAATGCTGTTAAGAGTAAACCACGTGACTATGGCTTTTCATTTCTCACGTAACTATGGCTTTTCGTTTCTGAAGTTGGTGTAGTAAACCTTCAATATGTACATAGCGTAGACTTGTTGAAGCTATTCTTGTAAGCGCCTATTGCCCCCCCCCCCCTCCCCCACCCCTACCCCCCCCCCCCCCACACACACACTCAGCTATATCAGTGTATTCTCTTGTTAACATTTTTTTTTACCATGTAATTTTTTTGTAAATGCCCGATGCACATATGTATACATGCAATCATTGATTTCTGTTTACACTTTTTTTCCTTGTAAATGTATTATTATGTTGTACTTTTCCCCACCCGGCTCTGCCCTCGAGACTTGGATGGGGTTCACTACTTTTGTTCTTATTTTTTTTCTTTTTTCCCAGGCATTTTGTGTGTGTTTGTGTGTGTGTGTGTGTGTGTGTGTGTGTGTGTGTGTGTGTGTGTGTGTGTATGTGTGTATGTGTGTGTTTGTGTGTGTGTGTGTGTCTGTATGAGTGCGTGCGTATGTGCGTGAATGTGATGTTTGTGTGTATGTGTGTGTACGTGTGTGCGTGCGTGCGTGTGTGTGTGTTTGTGTGTGTGTGTGTGTGTATGTGTGTGTGTGTGTGTGCGTGTGCGTGTGTGTGTGTGCAATGACATGATTGAAAACAGGTCTAGGTACCTAATCATTTATCCTTGAGAAATTAAGTTTCATTTCATTTCAAAGTTTCATTTCATTTCAAAGTCGTGTAATCTATCGAGCGTTCTCAGTCGCGCTGCTCGGGAACTCGCAACCGGCCTATTGAGCCGATGCCTGACAATAAGAGGCACAGGTGTTCATGAGCCACTGCGGATACAGGGGCTCATGAGGATCTGTAACTCTTGGGGATGGAGCTGTCTGCAGGCCGCTATTTGGCAAAAGCCATTATATCCGTTTTAGAAAAAAAGCTAGTTTTGCACTGAATAACAATGAAAATCTGGCATTTCTCTCAAATGCAGTTATGGCCTTTTCTGCAGGCAGATTGCCATAGTATCATTAACAGTTGTAAATCTTTTATGGTGCTGCATATATTCGTGAGAATCTGCTACTTCTTGCATGTGTCATGATCTGGCCGATGAACACTGTAAAAGGGCACGTGAGGATCAATGCCTCTCCTTACACGGACAGCAAAGTAAACCTGTCAGCCAGCTTTGTCCACCTGACAAGCGATGAGCTTGAAAGCTGTGCAGCCCTCCGTAACAGATGGTACCTCCAACTGCCCTATGGCCAGATCGATGAAAGTACCAGGGGGCAGTTGCACGACGTAGTTTTGTCCTGCGCCAGCCACTAAGCAAGGTGCTCCGCAATAGCGGGGCACCTTGCTTAGTGGCTGGCGCAGGACTAATTAGCCCACACAGGCAACTCACCTCAGGAGATTTTCTTGGGTCTCTATCAAAACCAGATGAACACGGAGCTTGTCATGATAAGTAGATAGTGCCCCTTGCAAGTAAGGGCAGCACAAGCCGAATACTTGGATATACAGTTATGCAGGGACTGATCGCAAGCACTGTCCTCCATGCTAAGGAGGGGAGGAGGTAGGGGTGGGAGTGGGGGTGGGAGGTGGGGGTGGGGGGGTGGGAGGTGAGGGGTGGGGGGGGGTAAGACAGTGAGGTTTCGTTTGCTGCGATTGACTCCCAAACAACGAACGAGAGCAAAGTCACGGTCGATACCAGATTTTGCCGTAAGCACAGACAACACTCCGGAGGGCTCACGTGGATTTATGCCTCTTGGAGATGTTGGGAGTGTTTTCTGTGCTTACGGTACACGCTGGCTACCTGCCGTGATTCCCTTCTCGTTCGTTGTTGGGAGTCGTTTGTTGCAAACGAAACCTCACTAATAGCCTCAACCGAGGGGGAGGGGGAGGGGGAGGGGGAGGGGCAGAAGAAGCACAAAAAGCACACATTCGGCCTCCCCTGCAGTCCCATCTGTTAAAATACCTTAGCCTTAGTCTGTCCCAGTCATCCGCTAATTTTTTTAATCCCATTAACAACACTACCGCCCACTCGCTGGGCATTTGCCATGTGCAAAATACATTAAAAAAAAATAATAAAATACGGACATCACCCGTCTCATTTCCTGGATATCAACATGATTCTGTACCAAGTCTACACGCAATCGCAGCCAAAACTGGTACACACCTCAAATCACCGTCCGCTTGGCAACTTAAAACTAGGCCAAAAAGAGTTCGCTGGTTAAGCCAGGGCTGGTATGAATCAAAGCACCAAACATGTCTCTTCTTATGCATCAAGAGATTTTAAGCAAATTGCAGCAAACTGCCTCTGTACAAAATGCCAAAGAAAGCAGAAAATTAAAAAAAAAAAAAAACGAACAAAAAAACACCGGTTATCATTTGAATATGTAATGTGACCACAAGATGTGTGCTGAGGGGCGGGTTGAGTTGGGCCATGAAGTACCATCTGAACATTGACTAATTCAGGAGTACATTTAATTTTCACCAAAATGCGTACAATTTTTCTTAAGCGGTGCGACAACTGTAAGTCCTAACAATGGATACACTCAGCGACGCCCAAATTTCCCAAGCCGTTATCATCCAGGTAAATCTTTCATGACACTCGGTTATCTCCCCACTAAGCTATGTCTTGATATACGGCTGCATCTTACGTGAGCTTGAGAAAAGAAATGTACAAAGGGGCAGCATCCTAGGGTGTCAAAGTTCACGACAGATAGCGGGCCCTGAGGTACTTGAAAAGTTCACTTTGAGTTCGCTGAAGATTAGAGTACATGTATATGAAGACCCCACGCAATACTTGCAAACGTTACAGGGGTGGATGGGTGGTTGGGGGAGGGAAGGGGAGTTAATCCTGAGCGTGCGGGGTGGAGTTACCGTCCTACATTGAGTGCTGGAGTCCCGTTTTGCAAACTTATTTATCACGCAAAAGACTATCGGGCCCTGCCGAAGACGGCCGCAGTGGGCCCGCGCACGACAGTGTGCGGGCCCACTGCGGTCGACGTAGGCCCGATGACAATTACTTAAGCCTATTCTTAATTAAGCGAACTTTAGTTCGCGAACTCTGACGACCTAGAGTTCACGATCTCGGGTGAACCAGGTTGGTTCTTAATTGGACGATCTAAATAATACGGCGAACCTAGTTCGAAATAGTTCACGAACCTCGGCAAACCATAGATCGCTGTCGGAAAACGTTCGCTCAACGTGTTGAGCAAACCAAGGCGAACCTTTTCTCTGATTGATCAAACTTTTACCGGGCCGGCCCTCTTCTGCGTTGGAGATAAGAAGATAGTCACAGATACAAACAAATATGGCGGACGGCGATTTGTGGGAGGCGCAACGCTGTTTGTGGGGTCGCTACTGCAAGGAGTACAAAAACAAACATCGTTGAAATCGCGACGCTGCATAGCGGCAGCCATTTTGAACACCTTCGCAGACAGTAAGTACGCCGAATCAAGCACTTCAGTTAAGAAAGAGAACCATGGCAAACCTGGTTTACTGAAGTTCGCCTAGATTCGTTCAACCTCAATTAAGAAACAAACCAAAAGATCGCCGATCTTCTCTGATCTAGGTTTGCCTATCAAAAGTTCGTCCAATTAAGAACAGCTCTTACTAGCAAAATTCTGAAGTCGTCACGTGCACAATCACAGACCAGAATACATTCACAGTTTGTTCTATTTGAAAAAGGATTTTAACAATAAACTGTTGTTTGTTTCTGTTGAAAAAATTGATACAGGTAAGCATACTGACTTACATTTTGGAGTTTGCATTCAATTCATGAGACAGATCGAACATGATAGTTCAAGGCTGGTGGCAGAATAGCTTGGCGCCTAAAGGCGCCAAGCTATTCTGCCACCGCCCTTGAACTATCATGGTCGAGCCATGTTTTGTTGTGGTGTGTCGCCGGCAGAGTGAGCTAAAGAACACCCTGCATAATTATGTAAACATTTGGTATGCATGAGAAAATTGCTTTTAATCGAAACATAATTTGTTACTGGCGGTTGGAATGGTGTCGACACTAAAAATGAACATGGAATGATTTTAAACCTTTTACTTACTGGGGAAATGCTCGTAACGTGCACAATCACAGACCAGAATACATTCACAGTTTGTTCTATTTGTAAAAGGATTTCAACAAAAACTGTTGTTTGTTTCTGTTTTAAAATTCGATACAGGTAGGCATACTGACTTATAATGTCAATGGGATCCTACGATGTCCTACTTCTTCTTCTTCTTCAGCGTTCCCTAGGTTCTGCCTCAGATGTCGAGATTAATATCCACCTGAGGCATAATCCATGAGGGTTGCGTGTGTGCTCGTTTCCCTGACGGGTTTCCACTCTATACCAGACGACTTAGTCAGCGACACTCCGATGTCGTTGGTCGAATTCCTACGATCTGCTGTTTAGTTTTGATCTTGATTTTGACGAGAATGTTTGAAACAGTCGCAAAATTGCGTTATACGGATGTCAAACAACTGTAAATATCTGCGACTGAGTATAATCGAAACAATACGTAGTAATGATTGTCACATGAGGTTTTTAATTGTGCGTGCAAAGTTGTGTGTTTGTTTAAATGTTCAGTGTATCATCATTTTCAGTGTGTTCAATTGTTGTTATTGTTGTTGCGCACCACACACACACACACACACACACACACACACACACACACACACACACACACACACACACACACACACACACACACACACGCACACACACAAGTCCACAGCACACATACACACACACACACACACACACACACACACACAAACACAGGTACACGTACACTTACACGCACACACACACACGCACACACATCAGTCGATACATATGCAATTCCCAGTCAATGCATAGTTTAAATTCAAACTTTAATAGTCACTTCAATTCATAAAAAAACACGAAAAAATATATCCCCCAAAAAAAGCACACGCATAAAGTTAAATATCAAACATTTCTTTGATGAACACAAGTCTCAATTCAAACTGAACACTTCGTTGTAAAATCTGTAGACACTTTTGTTTGAACACATTATTTCTGAACACAGTTCCTTTGTATATGTCGATGCATGTACATGATTATTTAACTCATTGTGCCCGAGGTACGAATTACCCACATTTTGGAGTTATCCTCTGAGGTCTGGATTACAATTTAAGAGACAGATCGGCCATGATAGTTCAAGGGTGTTGGCAGAATAGCTTGGCGCCTGTAGGCGCCAAGCTATTCTGCCACCGCCCTTGAACTATCATGGTCGAGCCGTATCTTGCTGTGGTGTGTCCCGGGCAGATTGGGTTAAAGAACAACCTGCATATCTCAACATTTGGTAGGCATGAGACAATTACTTTTCATCGAAACATAATTTGTTTCTGGCGGTTGGAATGGTGTCGACACTAAAATGAAAATGGAATGATTCTAAACCTTTACACACAAGTGTAGCATACCCCAAAAAAAAGTACAACTTCTTCCCAGTGAACAAAAGACACTCGGGTCGCGTCGGCTGCAGTGGGCCCGTACACACCGTCGTGTGACGTCGGCGCAAAGACCTTTGCTTACCGTGTTCAAAATTGTTTTGGACTGGAATGTTGGCGACAAATAATCATTAGCATAATAATAAGAAGTAAATTATTTTTTTTTAATCTGCCCTGTACAGACAAGGCAGCAAGTCAAATTTTGAGAAGAGCACGATTTTCATTGTAATGCAATAAACAATCTCGCAGTTCACAAACTTGGACACCTTGTCTTTTGGCTTCACGGGGAAAGAATTTTCTAGTATAGACTCGTTAATTATAAAATCACGCGAATCTAAAATGTCGGTATAGTGAATTAGAAAAATCATCAGAAAAAAAAAAAGAAAAAAGAAAATCAAATGATGAATGTTTTTTTCCGCCATGGTTTTCGCAATAAATGAACAGATTTAGCCATGACGCACTACAGCAGGAGATGGGTTGACCATGATAATTCAAGGGCAGTGCCAGATTAGCTTGGCGCCTGTCGGCGCCAAGCTAATCTGGCACTCCCCTTGAATTATCATGGTCGCTCCATCTCCTGCAACTGGTGCATAGTCATTAGATGACGCCTCCAAAATTTGGGAAATACGGCCGTCGGGCTGAATGAGTTTAAGGAGGAATAGATATGTAGTTAACACGATTATGATCCACTAACACGTTCACTGTGCTGCGGAGTTTTATTCACGCGTTTAGTGAACACTTCCATGTCACACTGAAAATAACAACCACAAAAAAACACGCTCCAGAATAAACATGACAAAACAGTAAACTGTTTTGTCATGTTTATTCTGAAGCGTGTCGTCTGTTTTCTTTTTTAATTATTTTGTTGCATGAAACACTCTTGGTCCTTTCGGCCTGGATTTCAATATAATAATTTTGAAATGGAATGATATGAACGCGTTGTTTAGCCAACATGGTGTTTTTCTTCTTCTGTATTTGGGTGAAAGGACGGAGATCACAGAGAGATACAGCATGTGGTATAAATAGCTATAGTACACGGGCACTAGGTAAATAAATTAAAACACCACACGGGTCACGCATAAATAGGTATGATATCTGGAATCTATGTTATACAATCACACGTGTGTGTGTGTGTGTGTGTGTGTGTGTGTGTGTGTGTGTGTGTGTGTGGTGTGGTGTGTGGATGGAAGCGTATATAGGAGAGTAGCTTGAGCTTGGAACTGGGGGATAAGAGTATACTCAAGGTCAGGTGGGACTGAGTGCAAGGGGTTGGGGTTGAAAGGAGGGGGGGGGGGGGAGGTAGTGGGGTGTAGCGTACATGTATAAGTGCGCATGCGCGCCGGTTGAATCAAAGAGGGTTTGGTGTGGGTGGATGGTCAAAAATTTCACGCAACGATTTCATAGCAATCACTACATTGAGGTGGTACTTTACATACACATCACAATTTAAGTGCAACAAAATACACACAACACCCCGAAGTTACACTAATCACAGCAAAACCACTCGTGTCACACGAAAATACAATAATATTAACATAATGGCTGTACAAATACATTGTGGAAACACAGACTTGACGATATTTTTTATATAATTACACATGATTATCGTATATCACGATAGGCGTTCTATCTCAGGCATCAAATCAACAAATATAATTTGTTCAAAAAAGACAGAGGTCAGAAATGGATACACAATTAAACATTCAGCGGTTAACTCATTTCGCGGCCAGCCGCATCCGGATGCGCGGCATAAGCCGCGCATCCGGATGCGGCTGGCCGCGAATGATTTAACTTGAAGCAGAGTTACCAGGCACAAAGCAGTCCCTAATATCTTAAGAAGCATAACTAAGGTTCATGTTTACATTTCAGATAATTCAATCAGCGTCTCGCAGTTGACAATGCGATACTTGCGGTATCACCTACAGACCTTCAAGCCTTAATCCCAATATTTGCCAAGGGAGTTTGCGAACATCAACCAACTGTGCAAGAGGCGCAGAACTTCCTGAGCCCGCGCATATGCGGGGGTTCATGATGTTCTCTGCCTCTTGCTTCACCTCGTTGACATCCATGTTCCTTGTACGAATGACGGTAGGGTTTTGGGGTGTGTGTGTGGGGGGGGGGTGGGGTGGGGGGGGGGGGGTGAGCGGCGGTGGGCGGGTCTTGATTCGCCAATGTTTTATACAGAATCGCATGTTGATCCTTGCCCCTCGTTGGCCCTATTCCTATCTATGGTCCTCGGATGGGTCGGTTTATCGGGAGTGCCATTTGCCACAGACTTCGGAGGACGACGTTCGTGGCCACGACACCGAAGGGGTTAATCAGGGCAATACGAAGTTGCAACACGAGCAAACAATAGTGTTTACAGAGATATCACCCGCCAAACTATTGTACTTGAGATATCTAGGGTACAGAAATAGGAGATGAGGAACAGAGATAGCACGTTAGGAGGAGGATGCGCGGACAGGCCTTTCACGTCTGCAGCCAATAGCTCCACACTTGGTACGGTGCCATTAACCTATTCATCCCTGACGCACTACAGCAGGAGATGGGTCGACCATGATAATTCAAGAGTAGCGCCAGATTTGCTTCGCGCCTGTCGGCGCCAAGCTAATTTGGCACTGTCCTTCAATTATCATAGTCGATCTATCTCCTGCAACAGGTGCATAGTCGTTAGATGACGCCTCCAAAATTTGGGAAATACGTGTGCCGGGCTGAATGAGCTAAGCTAGCCTGGCACTACCATTAAACTATCATGGCACTACCATTAAACTATCATGAAACTACCATTAAACTATCATGACTAACCCACAATACCACACTTCGTCTGCAATCCTTAATAGAAGCGACTCAACATTGCTAATGCGCCAGGTCAATTAGGCACTAATTAATACGTACTGTGTGGGCAGTGGGCAGATGTTCACATCTGCACGGGACATAGACGACCCCGCCCTCCACGAGTCCCCTGCTGCCTTGCAGGCCTTGCCGCTTGGCTGCGGAAAGGCTAAGGGAGGAAACCCCTGACATCAAAGCCCCCGTGTCTCCGGGAAAGGCTTTTGAGCCAGAGACTAGGACAAGGACAGTCTGATATAAAACCTACGACCCGAGGACCTCGATGCCACCGTCCCAGCTTGCTAGGCCATGGCAGACGAACCAAGGGTTTAAAGGGTGGGGCCAGTACTGCGCACACTGCACTCCACCAAAAAGCTCCACCGCGCAGGCTTTAGGAAACGTCCACGGACCAATACGTACTGTCCTGGTCAGCTCATCTCCCAGACTTCGTAGACACCAACAATAGAAACCTCCTAGCGAAAGCTGAGAAAGCGCAAAAGAAAATCTGGCACTACCGTTTAACTATCATGGCCAATCCATCGCGGTTTTCTTTTTTTTTTTTCTTTTTTTTTTTTCTACAGAAGCAACTCAAAGTCGGGAAGGCGGCCAGCAAATCTGGCACGACTATGAACTGTCATGGTCGATCATATCCCACGTTAATTCATACTAAACCTCGATGAGTGGGAGCTTTCTAAATCTGGGAAGGCCAATCTAACACTACTTCTACCGATAAACTATCATGGCAAATCCATCTCCCAACTCTGACGCGTGTTCTTTTTAAAAAAAAATGCCTCCTAAAGTTGGGAAAACCAAAATAACGCGGCAACGAGTTCGACACACCGCTATTCCGAGAAAAAGATGGAAAAGTGAAAATCGGGATGGAAGGGAGGGCAAGGGGTGTGGGTGGGTGGGTGGGTGGGTTGATGGGGGGGGGGGGGTTACAGCGGGTAGGGGGCTGCACTGTTGTCTGAACCCCCTAGAAAGTGGTCGGACCTATTGTATGCAAACAAGTACCGTTGGGCTGAAGGGGACGCAGCGATAAAAACAGTACACCCGGTAACCAAATGATCCTCGGGCAGCAGTCGTCGGCCGCGGTGGGTGCTTACCGCGGCCGACGTCGGCCCGATTGCCTTTAGCTAACAGCACTTCGTCGTCCCCCTGGAGAGTCTCCCCATTACAATCTGTCAACACACTTGACCCGCTAGTCAGGGTGAGGCCGGAGCAGCCTACTATCAGACCCCAGTCGCAAAGTCCACAGATCTGGCCGTGATAAAGTTTCTATAAGCCTGAACAAAATGAGCGCTGGTCTGTGATTTTGGACCTTACGGCTTACAAGCCGTAAGGTCCAAAATCACAGACCAGCGCACCCAATAACCAAGTTCATCGTAATGAAGTGCGCGGCTCGAATGAACTATGTATATGAAAGTCGCCTTGACAAAAGGAAGGGGAGGCAAATGGTAGCTCGATCAGACTAGGTAAAAGTCCGCCGGGGTGTCTGACTTTAGACAGAACGTGTAACGCGATATTTCAGGACAAAGTATAAAAGTCTATCTGGTTTGCTTTTCGGATTAGAAACCAGTCGAGAAGTCTAAGGATCTGGTCTGGATATGATTTTCAGCTGCTGAATAAACGTCAGAAGTACTTGTCGTCTGCTTGACGGATCCACAAAAAAAAAAAAAAAAAAAAAAAAGGTGGACTCAAAACCGAAAGACTTATCAGTTTGAGCGTGCAGATGAGGTAAATTTCTGGCAGCAAGACGGTCAATTTTCATGCGATACTTCAGCTACAGGCGCTCACGAGGCTCTATGCATCTCCCCTGAGCTAAAGGAAAACTATGATATGAAGGCAAATGTCCATGTTGGTGAAAAGCACGATTTTCACTGAAATACAATAACAATCTCGCTTTTCATAACGACAAAAAAAAAAAAAAAAAAAGATTTTGCAGTGTATTGCTTTCCTAGGTACCACACAGGCTGGAATGAATGGTATTTGTCTTTCCAATAAAAATGGTAGTGCTATCTCCTTCACGAGAGTATTTGTACTGGGAAAAAAATATCGAAGAATTCAACGAAAAAATCTGAAAAGCAAAGGATGCATGATAATATCATACGAGACTGACCGCAAACACAGATTGCCGCACGCACAGATGGAAGAAAAATATCCCATTACACTGACCTCAGATAGCAACATAAAGAGGTGGAGATCACACATCTACTGCACAGAGTTTCAACCACAGGCACAGGATAACACAACAGTAATTTGAATCCGCTGAGTTTCCTAGAGGTTTCGTCTAACTTCTGCAAAACCAACGAAACCAACCCATTTGCCTGTCGACAGTACTCTTAGTCGAAGTGATTCCCACAGGTATCATCACTTCGACAAAAAGCTTTGTCGACAGCTAAAAGGTTAAGTTAACTCATTCAGCCCCGACACACCACAGCAAGACATGGATCGAGCATGCTAGTTCAAGGGTGGTGTCAGAGTAGCTTGGCGCACACACGCGCCAAGCTATTCTGGCACCACCCTTGAACTATCATGCTCGATCTGTCTCTAGAATTGTAGTACAGTCCTTCAGAGGGCAACTTCAAAGTTTGGGGATTTCGGTCCTGGGGTAGAATGTGTGTTAATCCCAATTTCAGATAATGCCTGTCATGTCTCGCACGTGCGTTTCAAGTGCGTTACGTGTACACGCAAAGATCCGCACTTTACAAAAGAAGACATATGCTTGGAATCAGCATCAGGATCAACCCAACATTAATGAATAACTTAATAACGGTAAGGTATATTTCATATTTCTGTGACACAAGCAAACACAGAGTAGCATCACTGTTACGTCGTGACCAATCACACTTGATATGCAGGGGCCAGTTGCATGAGTGAGCTTGGTCCTCCGCCAGCCACTAAGCAAGTTGCTCCGCTATAGCGTAGCCCCTTGCTTAGTGGCTGGCGCAGGACCAGGCTCACTCGTGCAACTGAGCCTTGGCTTCATAATGGTACTGTCCCGGAAGCAACTAGCTGCGATACCTCATAATTTGACGTCACACACTAAACTACGTCATAATATGACGTCAGACTGTCGCACAGGGGATGACGTCATAATTGGCTATCACAGTGAAATGTCCGAATTTGACGTTACAAACAATGAAATAAGTCATAATTGGACGTCAAACAGCGTGATATACTTCAATTTTGGCTCCACATGAGGTGCAATTACCCTGCGTGTGACGTTAAATTATGAGGTATCTCAGCTGCTTGCGTCCGAGACAGTATATTCCACTGAAAACTCTTCATTAAATACACGCGTGTACTGAAATCACTGTACAGGTACCATTTTACACTAAATATCTGTACAACTGATAATTTAGGGACGGTTCAAGCGTAAGGGCTTTTGGTGATAATAACCTGCTTCATACAGTTAATCACACATTAAGTATTTCACGTATAATTATAAAACTGAGTCTAACATTCCAATACTATGTGCAATAAATACTTATTTTCTGCAGACCTCAATCTCTTGGCTTGACTTCGCGGACGAAGATTTTATAGGAGTTGCCCACGTTTGCAGGCTTGTTCGTGGCTGCGGAGGCCAATCCGGGACAGGCAGGTTCGACCGCAGTGGCTGCAGGGGAAGGTATGGCCAGGGTTCTGAGTTGCGGCATCTCTGTTTTTTCTCCTGAGCCGCTTGTCCTTAAGGCTAGCTCTGCGAGAGTCCTCAAAGGAGACAGCTGCCTTGTAAATGGTGGAGCGCCAGGTGTCACGGTCCACAGCAAGCGAGGACCACTGGTGGTGGTCGATTTGGCAGGCACTAAGAGACTTCTTGAGACAGTCTTTGTATCTCTTCTTTGGTGCCCCTCTGTCACGGTGTCCAGTAGCTAGCTCGCCGAACAGGGTGATCTTTGGTAGGCGATGATCCTCCATCCTGGAGACATGCCCCGCCCAGCGGAGCTGTGTCCGCAGCAGCAAGGCCTCGATGCTCACAGTTTCAGCCTGTTCAAGGACCTCGACGTTGGTGACATAGTCACTCCAGTGAATGCCCAGGATGGTACGCAGGCAGCGCTGGTGGAAACGTTCGAGGAGTCGTAGTTGGCTGCGGTAGAGGGCCCAGGACTCGGAACCATACAGCAGGGTGGTGAGGACCACAGCTCTGTACACGCCGATCTTGGTGCCTGTTTTCAGCTGTTGATTGTGCCACACCCGCTTGAAAAGTCGCCCGAAAGCGCTGTTCGCTTTTGCCAGCCTGCTGTCAAGCTCCCTGTCCAGCTTGGCGTCCGACGTGATAATGCAGCCAAGGTACGTAAACTGGTGCACTGACTTTAGTTCAGACTCGCCAATGGTGATGTGAGGAGGGCGCTACACTGTCTTGGGTGCCGGCTGATGGAGGACCTCTGTCTTTTTCAGACTGACCTCGAGTCCAAAGAGCTGGGCAGCGTCTGCGAAGTAGGACGTGATGCGCTGCAGGGGTCTCTCTGTGTGTGCAACGAGGGCAGCGTCATCAGCAAAAAGCAGTTCACGAATCAGTTGGTCTAGGGTTTTGGTGTGGGCCTGCAGTCGTCTGAGGTTGAACAGGCTGCCATCGAGACGATACCTGATGTACACTGCATCGTCATCATCGAGGTCTACTGTGGCCTGCTTCAACATCATGCTAAAAAAGATGGTGAAGAGGGTCGGTGCCAGCACGCAGCCCTGCTTTACGCCGTTGAGAATAGGGAATGGTTCTGAGAGAACATTGTTGAGTCTGACCTGGCCTTGCTGGTCCTCGTGTAGCTGGACAATCATGCTGAGGAACTTTGGGGGACAGCCAAGTCGCTCCAGGATCTGCCACATGCCTTGCCTGCTCACAGTGTCGAACGCTTTTGTTAGGTCGACAAACGTTACGTACAGCCCTTTGTTCTGCTCGCGGCACTTCTCCTGAAGCTGTCTCAGCACAAAGACCATATCGGTGGTGCTCCTGTTTGCTCTGAAGCCACACTGGCCCTCTGGGAGTTGGTTTTCAGCGATGGCAGGTACCAGCCGATTCAGGAGCAGCCTTGCAAGAATTTTCCCAGCAATGGACAGCAGGGTAATTCCACGATAGTTGGAACAGTCAGACTTCTCGCCTTTGTTCTTGTACAGGGTGATAACGACAGCATCACGGAGATCCTTTGGTAGTGTTCCTTCCTCCCAGCAGCAGAGAAAGAGGTCATGGAGCTTGTTGTGCAATGCTGTGCCTCCATGTTTCCAGATCTCTGGTGGTATTCCATCAATGCCTGCTGCTTTGCCACTCTTGAGCTGGTGGATGGCTGTGAGGGTCTCTTCAGCGGTGGACGGTTCGTCCAATTCAACCTTTACTGGGAGGTGTGGGATTTGTAGGACGACTGCTTCTTGAACAGTGCGCTCAGCGCTGAAGAGGCTCTGAAAGTACTCCGACCAGCGGTTCAAGATGGAGGTATTATCTGTGAGGAGTGCCTGGCCATTTGCGCTTCGCAGGGGACTTTGTACCAGGTGTCTGGGGCCATACACTGCTTTCAGTGCTTCGTAGAAGCCCCTGTAGTCACCATTGTCAGCGCAAAGCTGGGTCCTCTGAGACCTCAATACTGCATCAATAATACTATATACAAGACAAATACACCAGTTGGTCAAAATGTATGAAAATCTTGCATTTTCTCTTGCATACATCTGCAGCATTCACATTTAAAAAAAATAGTATTTGCATTTTATGTAATTGGATATGTAAATTTTGCGTTTTTTTCTGACAGAATTTTACACATATCGGGCATACTGAACATATCCATGGACGGTAACAAGTAAGAAATTAAAAAAATAAAACAATTACATACATGAATATAATACGCGTGTTTGAACACACTCATCTAGCAAAATTGTATAGGAACGTATTTCATCTTCAATTCAGTTCCAGTTCAAATATTTTCAGCACATTGAGCCCGAGGGTCTAAAACCCTACCCCCCCCCCCACATCTCCCCCCCCCCCCGCCCCACCCCCCACCCATCCCCCACCCAAAGTCTGAGAGTTTCCCCTGAAGATAATATTATAATATTGAGGAGAAAAAACAAACACGGTAGTTCAAGGGCGGTGGCAGAACAGCTTGGCGCCTTAAGGCGCCAAGCTATTCTGGCACCACCCTTGAACTATCATGGTCAATCTGTCCAATCTGTCTCAGGGCTGAATGGGTCAATGTATTCTGTGCCTTGTAGAAAATTCAGAAGCACGTCTGTCATGAAAGCGAAAAAAACAGACCATGTGTCCCCCATCCTGCACGCTCTCCACTGGTTGCCAGTGAAGGAGAGAGTCAAACACAAAGTCTTGTCCATTTGTCATGTTTCCCTTTCTGGCACTGGACCCACTTATCTCTCAGAGCTCCTTCACTGTTATATCCCTTCGAGGACTAAAGGATTTGGAAAGAGATCATTTTCTTACCAGGGGCCATCAGTCTGGAATGATCTTCCTAAATCACTGAGACACAGCGAGTCTAGTGTTAGTTTTAAACAGAGTCTTAAAAGCCATCTTTTCCCATCTTGATTATCAGTGTTCATGTATTTAGTGATTTTCTGTTCTTTTGTGTAATTGTGCATGTGGCTTTGGTTTTGTTACCTTTTGTGTAATATTTTTCTTGTTCATGTGTACGCGCCTAGTGCATCTTACCATGTATAGGCGCCTTATAAATCTATTATTATTATTATTATTATTATTATTATTATTATTATTATTATTATTATTATTATTATTATCAGTAGAACACGCATCATGTGGTATGAACAGAGGTACAAGCCACAGTCAAATAACACTGAAGTTTACTTACACTATAATATATTGAGCGTGTACTTTATGTAAGCTGTGTACAATCTTTTATCCTTTACCTGTGTTACGGTCATTCGAGATTTACATCAGCAGTGCACTAAAGTATTGTCGTTTATCAATCCAATGCTCAATCCCCTCAGTCTTTCAAAGTTTTGAGGAGGGAAATGGTACAAGTCTTCAACTTCAAGCAGATTTTTATCTGTGGTTTTCTAGCTTTTCACTAGCGCCCAGCGAGTCCTCCGACGAGTTAGAAAATCTGTCTGAGTCTGTGACGATATTCAAACGGAAACGCATGTCCATTTTTAAATCAGTGTAGATCACAGCGAGGTAAGTAGCCGATGATTCTTGGAAGGGTGACCATACGGCATAGTTTATTGGCCACTCCCGTCAGCCACAAGACGACACAGGGACAAGTTTTAGCAAATCGGTCACATCGGGATAAGCAGCCATGTTCTTTTTGTCCAAAAATCAAGGTCTGGTCAAAATAATAAAAATAACAAAATAATAAAAATATAATAATAATAATAATAATAATAATAATAATAATAATAATAATAATAATAATAATAATAATAATAATAAAATGCGCGAATACAGTCTCCCAGGGAAAAGAGACAATCACTCTTGGGCGAAGAGTGACTGCCCTTCTGCAAGAGGTCCATGGCCTGGAAAAGAGTGTCATTGCGTGCGTTGGTCTGTGATTTTGGACCATACGGCCGAAGGCCGTAAGGTCCAAAATCACAGACCATCACACAATTTCACTCCTTTACCATCGCGGCCTTTTGCGGTGATTGCAGATTTCGCTAATGTGTTTCATCAGGTCCATGGACTCTCGCAGAATGTCGTTGGTTTGAGTGAGTTCGTTCCTGAACCTCTCAAAGTCCTGAGGGGACGAGTCCATTCGTCTGATTCGTTTGTAGGCGCATTCTGCCATTTGCAGGAAGTTCCTCCCCATCACCGCGCATGTGCACAAGGCGATGTCGTCGCTTCCGTCGTCGTCATTGAACACTGCAAGCAGAGTAGAGAAGACACGGGGAATTGAAAACGATGTCACATTCCGGGGGGCAGGTGAAGTCAGCATAAGTGTGCTAACATAGATAAATAAATAATAAATAATATAAAAAAATAATAAATCAGTGCTTTAAATAGGCTCTTTATCCCAGTTGAAAATCGTCAAAAAGCGCGGCCGCGAACTGAACCCATGCAAGCGCATAACGCTCATTCACTCACACACTGTACATAAACATAGCGAACTACTAAAGTTTTGGAAATTCAAATCGTTTACATTTGAAATTTGAGTGAGTGGGATGAAATTGATACCAAAGTCGTGGGGGAGAAAGAGCCGGAGTCCCCGGAGAAAGAACCTCGGACGGTCCTCTCAAATTAACGTTGACTAGAGGAGAAAAGTCCGACGCCGGAACAGGGTATCGAACCTCGCACCTCTAGCATTGCTGACAGGCGCTTTTACCGCTGCGCCACGGACCGCCCAGTAAATAAATAAATAAATGTATCGTGCTTAAACCCTTTGCTATCTATAAGAAAAAGTAAAACATCACCAAACTGCACCAGGCGCAGATCTTTATGGCTATACGAGTGTGTAGATGATCATTAAGATCTATACCTCTGCCTGCTATAATGTGTGTCTGTGTTCCTGCGAAGGACGGGACGCGTGAGCGTTGCATTGACAACGACTCCAGGAACCGATTGTAACACTTTATGTACATTAATCCGTCCCCTGCCATTCTACGTGCAGTTTTCTTTCTGAAATCTGTGCTCACTCAGCGACCAAAAGCCACAACCGTTCAAGGAACATTGATACAAATTGGTCTCAGCAAGAGACATAGATCCTCATGAGGATCTGTGTCTCTTGCATTTGGATCGTGTTCACTTTTCTCGGCAGTGAAAGGGTAAAATCAACTGAACTGTTTCATAAGTCCTTTGAGCACGTGACCATCAGAACTGTAAACAGTACCATCACAGGCCCACTGTAAACAGTACTATCATACGCCTATTGTAAATAGTACCATCACAGGACCACCTTAACCAGTACCATCACAGGCACACTGTAAACAGTACCATCACAGGCACACTGTAAACAGCCCCATCACAGGCACACTGTAAACAGTACTATCTTACGCCCACTGTAAACAGCACATCACAGGCCCACTGTAAACAATACTATCATACGCCCACTGTACACAGTACCATTACAGGCCCACTGTAAACAGTACTATCATACGCCCACTGTAAACAGTACAATCACATGCCCACTGTAAACAGTACTATCATACGCCCACTGTAAACAGTACCATCACAGGCCCAAGGGAGTTAAGTGAAGCGATAAACAACTGCTTACTTTGTCTTTTCCTCGTGGCGGCGAACCTTGCCGACTGCAGAGCCATCCTTTTCAGTCCGTCCACGGTCTCCGACACCCCAAAGCCCCTACCCGTGAAGTACAGATCCTCGCAGTCTCCTTGGAATCCGCTGAACGGAAACGGGTTGTCCAAGGCATGCCGGGAGCTTGGTCCAAGGAATGGTGAGCTAGAGAAGTCAAACCCCCGCATTCGTTGTGAGGACTGCTGCTGTTGCATAGGTGGTGAATGGGATTTGGGTGGAATACCATCGTCGTCAAAATTGAGCTTTTTCCTGGGTTGTGGGGAGAGAGAGTCCCTTCGCTGCGTGTAGAAATCTTCCTCAGCTGCTCGCTGGGAGGAAGAACTTAAGCCAGGCGAACTGGGGGCTTCAGAACACGACTGCTTCTTAGGCTGAGGGGACACTGCATCAGACCTGGACGGGGCGGGGTTGTCCACAGGGGACACGCGCTGCGGGGTCGAGGGGATACGGGGGGAGCTTGGGATTTCGGCTCTCCGATAAGAAGGGGTGGGGGGACGGCGTGGGGTAGGGGTTCTCATGACGTCACGTCTCGGGGTAAACGGCGTCTCCTGTAACTGGTGCATCCTCTGAAACCAGACGGAGATAATATTTATATATGGGTACCTAAGCATTTTAACTGATTCTACCCCAGACACACCACAGCAAGATAAAGATCGACCATGATAGTTCAAGGGTGATGCCAAAATAGCTTGGCGCCTATGGGAGCCAAGCTATTCTGGCATCACCCTTGAACTATCATGGTCGATCTGTGTCCTGCACTGCAACGCAGTCTTCAGAGGACGACTTCAAAGTTTGGGGATTTCGGTGTTGGGGTAGAATGAGTTAACTGACACAGCGCATTAAATTCACAATAATAAGTCTGTGTCCTGGTCTGTGACTTTGAAACACAGACCATGAGACATTTATACTAAGCACTGCAAATGTGTCACTGAAGATGGATCAGTCTTGATCGATTAGAATATTTGACCAGGCATAGGCACTACTGCACAGCTGAAATTTGTTATCAGTTCTTGAGATTGTGTGAAAAATATATGACAGGAATCGCTCACCTCAACATTCTGCCTGATCCGTTCCTGCGTGCACGCAAGGTCATCAAACGTGAAGATGTCCTTGAACTTTCGCTTGCCCTCGCACTCGGGTGTTTCCGGCGGGGTCAGAACCTTCGGGCTTCGGGAGCCGATGTCTGGCGGAGCCGACAACGGAGGAGTCGGAAACACCCGAACTACATCGTCGTCTTCGTGAAACGACGTCGGTTCTTCCGGGATCGTGTTCATAGACATTTGTGGCTGTGTGAAGCTGGACGAGGACGGATTTCTCGGAATCTGGTGTGCAAAGCTTGGGTTATGCTGGAAGGATTGTTCGTCGTTTCTGCTTTGCATTCTCGGGGACCGGTTCTGCTGCAGACGACTTTCTTCCTCCACATTCTGGCCTTCGTCACAGGAGAGCGATTTTAAGGGAGAGAATCGATGGACATTTGGAGAAGGTGTCCGCCTGTCTCTGAAGTCCGGTTCACATTGGTTCCTGCAGTAAGATAGCTGGCCGGGTTTGTGAACTTGTGGTGACAGGTATTGTTGGGAGACAAAATCTTGTTGATGTGGATGAGCGTTCCAATATTGGTGATGCGGGAACGCATTCTTTTCTGGCGTTGAAGCCCCTAGAATGTGCACCACGTCACTCCTGCCTGGATTCGCCGTTCTCTTCTCCGCCATTGTCGAGTCTAGCTCTGTGATGTGCACCACATCCGTGTCTCTGCTGGTCGCAGCACAACTGTCTGTTTCGTCCAGTGCCGACGATTGTGATGACGATGACGACGTTTTCGCCTTGTTGGGTGACGATGAGTCAGAATGCAGAGTGTGACCTATTTCTTTCAGGAGCTTGAGGATATCAGCAGGCACACGGTCCGTCGGAATACAGATCTCCATCTTGTGTTCAAAGCTGAAAGCAGAGAACACGTGATAAACATATAGTGGAAACTGCAGCTATTTTTTTTTTTCTTAAAAGAGAAATGAAATCTTAAATCATTCCAGAAAAGCCTTGAAGTGCAAACAGTGCAACCTGTCATAAAAGAACATCATTTAAATATCTAGCTACAGCCACCTAAATGATGCTTTTTTAATGACAGGTGAACTCTCATAAACTTGGTCGCTGAAAACAGAACCTGCTGCATTGTGAAGAAAAGAAAATCTACCGCCGTGCTGGTAGATCATCGACGATCCAACACATCTTTTTCTTTATACTATTGACGAGCATTATTATGTTTAACCCCCTGGCTACCGGGGCCAGTAGCAGCAAGAGACATAAATCCTCATGAGCCCCCGCTGTCGCGGGGGCTCATGAGGATTTATATCTCTTGTTGGTCCTGTGTTCTGTACGCGCACTTTCGTCCCATGAGCATCTGTGTTCTTAATAAATAAATCAGCGCATTATATAGGCGCTTTATCCCAATTGTAAAATCGGCTCCAAGCCCCGCCGCGAACTGAACCCGACAAGCGCGCTCACGTGAATCTCGCGCATTCACTCACACACTGACACTGTACACAAACACGGAACATTCACGCGGTGTTGAGGGCAAGCGAGTCAAGCGAGCTACTGAAGTTTTGTGAAATTCAAATCGTTTTATAACTTGAATTTTGATTAAGTGGGCTGAAATTGATACTAAAGTCGTAATGGTGGGGGGGGGGGGGGGGGGGGAAGAGCCGGGGTACTGAGAAAAAGAGCCCCCAGACAGTCCGCCCGAATTAACGGTGACACTTACTAGTGAGGTGAAAGGCCCGACGCCCGAAGAGGGTATTGAACCTCGCACCTCTAGCATTGATTGATTAGTTCCGGGTTTAACGTCCACGGCACCGAAGTGATAATGGACGGCCCTGACCGGCGGGTTATGGGGAACAGGGAAATCTAAGGAGTACGACCTGAACATTGATCAACTCAGGCGCACTCCCACATTGATTTACCAGGACCTTTCAACGGACATGCTATTGAACAAATCCGTCTTTCCCCCCCCCCCCCCCCCTGGATTGCGAGTCCAGCTACCGGGGCCGGGACGGGGATTCGAACCCATGACCCGGCGATTCCCTTCGCTCTCCTGCTCCGACGCTTAACCGCCTGAGAGGCTATTTCGGACTCTATCATTGGTGGCAGGCGCTTTTACCGCTGCGCCACGCGAATGTCGGTCGCTGCTGGGTCATTTCGATTCGTGATCACTGGCGGGGAGGGAGTGAATCACCTGTATAAATGCTGTACGGACAGCCACAGGGTTATTTCCCAAAAAAAATGGCTATTCAGTGCGTGCAAAAAAAAAACAAACAAACAAACAAAAAACCGCACTGTGCAGACACGTTAGATGGCTAAAGAGTCGTATTGTGTTGCTTTATTGCATGGTCATAAAAAAGTTGTTGAAAAGCTGAAGACTGGCCTCACAATAACTCGAATTAGGCCTACAGAACCAGCCAGGAAAGAAGAGAACAAAACAGACTTTTTCAAAGGACAGCGGCGGGTGTTTTCGAGGCAGTTCCGGGATGGTTTCGTGTTGCGAAATTCTATTGGATAACGGCACGTGTTGCCAAGCGGCATTAATTGCGATCTGCGTGGCTGGTTTCTGTTGGTCGGAAACGCCTCCGCAACACGTGCCTGTGCAAAACGTAATGTCTGGGGCGGCAAGCACAAATGAATTTGGCAAGGTGATCTAGTTACATACAAACACACTTGGCAAGGAGATCTAGTTACATACAAACACACACACACACACACACACACACACACACACACACACACACACACACACACACACACACAATACTGAACTCAAAGACCCGCATATCGCCTACAATTTCAAACATCATTTTTTTTTTTTTTAGAGTGGCAAGCACAGATAAATTTGGCAGCGCGATCTAGTTACATACACACAGAGACACACACACACACACACACACACACACACACACACACACACACACACACACACACAAACTCACACACAAACACACGCACAAACACTCACACACACACACACACACACACACACACACACACACACATAATACTAAACACAAAGGCCCTCATATCGCCTACCATTTCAAGTCAAACATCACCCTTTTTGTGCGAAACCCCCCTTGGCGCCTTAGATACTATAGACACGCAGTCGGTCGGAAAAGTACGTATGTTCTCACAAGCACGCAGCCTGCAAGTGGAGTTCATAATATAGACACAAATACCTCCAGCTGTTTATCGCACTGTAGTTTTCGAAGCATGACGCCGACTATTAAGTACCACGATGCAATCTAGTGTACATAACTCCCTATGTTTCTTTAAAGATGCGTCGAATATGATAGTTCAAGGGTAGAGCCAGATTAGCTTGGCGCCTGGGAAGGCGCCAAGCTAACCTGGCACTACCCTTGAACTTTCATGAATGTGCTAAGCAAATCTCGCACTACCATTGATCACGTCAGTATGAGGGTGCCAAGCTAATCTAGCACTACCTTTGAAGTAACAGGGTCGTAACAGGCCACCCAGGTAATCTGGCGCTACGCTGGAACTATCATGGACGATCCCTTTCTCAGATCTGACACAAGGCGTTTATGGACCTGTCATTAAAGACCTAAATGATGGTCTTTAATGGCAGGTCGTTCATAGACCCCTTCACAAATTTGCGAGAGTCATTATTAAACGTGTAAAGGAAAACAAAAGATGTGTTGCCGTAACATAACACTCTCTCATAACCAAGTCAGCATCAGTTAACTCATTCGTGGACAGCCACATCCGGATGCGCGGCTTAAGCCGCGCATCCGGATGCGGCTGGCCGCGAATGAGTTAAGGAACCATTGAAAAGTACTATACCTTAGAAATCGCTGAAAGCTTATTTTGAGCAGCTGACATCACATAGAGTGGTAAAATCCCAGGAACATTTTGTTTGCAAGATATTCGTTCCAGCAACAGAACTTGCAGAAACTGCTCCTGCTTCTTCTATGTTCTCGCACTACCACTGAACGTTCACGCTGTTATTATCACAGAAATTTGATGTGAACTGCCTACCCGTGCAACTGTGTTCCAACATACAGCATTTGGACCAAATTTCTCTGTTCTTACTCTCACGGAAATCTTTCTGTCTGTGTTATCAACTGTCAACATTCGGAGCAAGTTTCTCTCTGTTACTCTCAGGGGAAAAAAAGTCCTGTCCGTTTGATCAACTTCCAGAAATCGGACCAAGTTTCTCTGTTCTTATTCTCACGGAAAACGTCCTGTCTCTATTGTGAAATTTCAACATTCGCAGCAAATTTATTCTGCTGTTGCTCTCACTGAAAAAGTCCTGTCCGTATGATCAACTTCCAGATATCGGACCAAGTTTCTCTGCTGTTACTCTCACGGAAAAAGTCCTGTCCGTATGATCAACTTCCAGATATCGGACAAAGTTTCTCTGCTGTTGCTCTCACGGAAATAGTCCTGTCCGTATCATCAACTTCCAGATATCGGACCAAGTTTCTCTGCTGTTACTCTCACGGAAAAAGTTCTGTCCGTATGATCAACTTCCAGATATCGGACCAAGTTTCTCTGCTGTTACTCTCACGGAAAAAGTCCTGTCCGTATGATCAACTTCCAGATATCGGACCAAGTTTCTCTGCTGTTGCTCTCACGGAAAGGATCCTATTTATGTTATCAAATTCCAGCATTTGGATCAAATTTGTCTCTGCTCCTACCTAAAGAGAAAATACGTGTCCATCTTTTCGCTCGAGTTTGGTCTCAGTTTCTCTGCTGTTACTATCACAGAAAACGAGGCACTTCTCCGTAGCTCTGACCCTATGACTTATGTGGTGGAAACTACACACAACTACCCGCGTTAGTCGCTTTCTACACTCAGCGTCATAATAACGGCAAACCGATAATCCGCCCAATTTTTCCCCGTCCATGACTATTTGTCGGGCCGCAAGGACCAAAATCACAGTCCAGCACACGAAGAAAACGTTGTAATCTTTCCCTCATGCTCGGGAACAGATGTAAATAGCTTGCAACCGGTGTAGATTCTCGTGAGTCCTGCTTGTCTGCGAAAGCCCTTTTGGGTCTGTGATTTTAGAAAGTAGCATAGTTCGCCTAGCGTCGTCTCATATTGATGAACTTTATAACTTCGACGCAGCACAGATGTAAATGGGCCATTGTCGCTAGCAATCGGTTAATAATCTGACGAGCCCTTGGAACAACCCTTGGCATGTGAGGATCTTTGCTTGAGTGACAAGGAAGGGTTTCTCAAGACGCTTTAGCGTTTTTCTATACCTGATTAGCGCTTGGTGGCGGTTCACGCGGCCTAACATTTTTCGAGTCGATGACTAAACCGGGTAGACCTGCTGCGCCCGAGGAAGAAATGAGGATCAATTTGTGCCAGCAAGAGGTATGGATTCTCATGAGCCCCTGCTGTCGCAGGGGCTCATGAGAATCTATGCCTCTTGCGAACGCAGCGGGATTTCTTGCAATGTTTCGGGAGCATTGTTGTAGCGAATTAGCACGGTTCCTGTTCCACCTTGGTGGCGGCTTAAGGGGAACAATGTGTACGCTAATAGTGCTGACAATACAACTCGTTTGAAAGTTCATGCTGAAGGTGGGGAGAAGTTGGTGGGGGGGGGGGTATAATGGGGGTGGGGGTGGGGGTGAGAAGGGGAAGGAGGGGAAGGGGCTTACGGGTACTCCATGGCCGCACAGGTACGGGCGTTCAACAGCAACAACAACAAAGCTCGTTATGGTTGGAAACATGTTCTTGTAAACTTTCAAATATTATCCCCGTTAGCTCATAGTATACACAAGAGAGAGAGAGAACGAACGAACGAACGAACGATGTTTATTGCTCAGGCCGACGGCCCATTGCAATGGGGGAACAGTGGGATGGGGAGGAAAAAATTGAAATATTCGACAAGAAATGAAAACACCGAAATGAGGTCTCATCCAACAAGGTAAATGTCCATGTTAGGAATGGGTTATTCTATTAGCTAAAAGTCAGCAACAATGCGACAGTCGTCATCAGTCAGGCTAGGCTTCAAATCAAGCACCGAGTCAGTCAGAATGTTAACCCAGGAGGTGACGAACCATGGAACGTATATTCTCCAACTCGATCAGCGCCCTCTCAAAACACTCTTGGTAGTTACCATTTGGATCTATGGCAGTCCAGCGGCAAATGTTCTCTTGCACCTTTTGTTCATAGTCACTCATCAGCTTTTTTCTTTGATGGATGAACCAGTGACACACAGAACCATTCTCACAGTCCAAGACCACTGTTATGTCATCACTTCTGCACAACAAGTGCTCTTGCTGATTTGTTTTGTACAAAACGCATTTCTCAAATCCTGTGTTTCTCTGGTTATCGCGTAAACGTCTTTGTAAAGTTCTGTTCATGATTGATGCGACGTAATCAAGAGAGAGAGAGAGAGAGAGAGAGAGAGAGAGAGAGAGAGAGAGAGAGAGAGAGAGAGAGAGAGAGAGAGACAGACAGACAGACAGACAGACAGACAGACAGACAGAGAGACAGACAGAGACGGACACAGACAGACGGACAGACAGACGTACAGAGACAATTCCATGTTAATTCATGACATCATGTTGATACAATCATTGACATATATTAAATTTTGTTCACATAGAGAGAGAGAGAGAGAGAGAGAGAGAGAGAGAGAGAGAGAGAGAGAGAGAGAGAGAGAGAGAGAGAGAGAGAGAGAGAGTCCCGCAATATTGATTCACTATCAAACATTTCGAGTTGCACACAGACACACCAAAAAAAAAATGAAAAAAAAAAAAAAAAAGAAAGAAAGAAACTGGCAATAAGACTTAACATATCGTTACTTGAATTCGCCGTAAACATTCCGACAGTGAAAAGCCATGACTGGCAAATTAAATTTCTCGTGAAACACAATCGCTAAGCCTGATGGCTGCAAACAACATAAAACTGTTCTATGCCCTTCAAACACACACAGGTGCAAAAACGCTCGCACAGTGTACCCCTAACGGTCTTCTCTTTCTGAGTAACAGCGAGCTAAACTAAAATGGTCCTTGTCAGCTCAAGGGTTTAAATCCCCTTGTGCATGCCGGCAACCACCGGTACTGCAATCGCTGCATAAACAAGACGGCTAACCCCTTTACGTGCCGGGGCAAAGAGAACGTTGCCCATCTGCAAGAGACAAAAACCCTCATGAGCCCCCGCAGTTGCACTAACTTACCGCAGTTGCGTGGACTCATAAGGAGTTATGTCTCTTAGCAGTCCTACGTTCTTTCTGCCCGTAATTATTTATTTATTGTTAATTTATTTATTATTTTATTTATTTTATTTTATTTTTTTATATTTCATTTTATTTATTTATTTATTTATTTATTTATTTTATTTAGTATTTATTATTTATTTTATTTTATTTTATTTTGTTTCATATTATTTTATTTATTTATTTTTTTTTTGGGGGGGGTCGGGGGGGGGGGGGGGCTGGGGGGGGGGGGGGATGCAGATACGTTGTGTTCCTCACGAGAAAATCGCCAGTGTACAGTCGTTTCAGGCGCGCAATTCGTGACCACTGACGGCGAAAAGGTTAAGAATCGTTATGTTCACTATAACTTTTCTTTAACAAAAAAACAGACCGCCGCAAGGGCACTCTAGAACCCCAGCCCCCCCCCCCCCCACCCCTCCCCCCCCCCCTCCTCCCAAAGAGAAGCGCAGATTATCGAAAGCACTTGCAAGTTATGAAAAAAGAATAGATCATCATGGGCCATTTCGGCTCATGAGGTTCTATGCCTTTTGCAGAACTCGAGGATCTATGACTGCTGTAGAAAAACGGGTCCGCTGTGAGAGCAAGTTCGCTGACTAGCGGTAAGAACCTAACGGTACACGCGCCACACTGTCAGCGATAAATTTTTGCGCGTCGCGAGTCAAGCCGGGTTGGGCGTCGCGATGGCGCATAGGGACTATACTGAGTGCTTTCAGTGTCGGGTAGGTCTGCGATACGGTAGCGCGTGCGCGTGTCCACCCGCGACGGAATCGTAAAGGGAGAAAAGACAAAAACAAAATGCGCGAACTTTCTCTATGACCGAAAACGCCGGTTATATTAGCGCAGACGCAAGTGCGCATTATCAAAACAAAACGTAAGAAACTGTCATACAACACCACCACCACCACCCACCCCCACCCCTCCCCACCACAACCTATATCGGCAATTCGAGAGATATTTTTACAGTCTTTTCTCGCCATAGAAGTGATACACAGATAAATCACGCCAATCCTGAGTCTCGATTCTTAAATGTCAAGGAAAGTAATGGCCCTAGGCGGACAGGTACTATTAAAAATAGTTTATAGTTATACTATTTTGCATCAACGCCAAAAATGCTTAAAACCACGCCAACACTGCTAGTCCCCAATCACTCCTAGTGCCAGTGGGACAGTAAATTGGAACAAAGCAACTATTTTGCATTATTATGAGGGATTAGTCCCTTATCCTAGGAAAAGAAACAGATATGCTTTACAGACAAAAAATCCACGGCAACCACCCCTTCATAATGATAATACACGATCAACCTCTCCCGTCTCGCTCGCTCGTCCCCACCCACCCGATTCACATTGGTCGTGGGAACTGTGTGCTGGTCTGTGATTTTGGACCTTACAGCCTAGGCCTAGGCCGTAAGGTCCAAAATCACAGACCAGCGCACTTTAAAAAAGCATTTCATCATGCATATTTCAGGCGTCATCGAGCAGAAGAAATGAAAACACACAAAAAAAAGTCAGTGAAATCGAAACCCCAGTGTACCTTATTTGTCCGAACATTCCGTTGAAAAGAGCCTAGCCATGATATCTTTATAAAACCGTCCCCTTTAAACGGGTAGATTTACAATCGTTGTCAGGCCAACTCCTTAAACAAGACCCGCTATGCTTGGGAAAAGAGCCTCCGTCTCCAAACATACACGTGTTTTGAAATGCGCCCTGACACTAAGCGTGACGTTGGGTCACACCCCCCCCCCTTACCACCCCCCCCCCCCACCCCCATTCCCTCCCCGTCAAAAAAAAAATAAATAAATAAATCCGCAGAAACCGTGATTTCTGCAAGAAATATAGATTCTCATGATCTCTCTCTTTTGCAGGGACCTACGAGGATCTATGCCTGTGTAGCCTAGATCTCGTTTAAGTTTGTATTTGTCCACCCGAGTCCGTTACCGGGTTCAATGCTCGTTGTTGTATTGCTTTTTCAGTGCAAATAGTTTGTTGATTATATATATATATTTTTTTTTAAATGGGCCAAGGCTTTATAGCCGGTTTCGTGCGTGTCCGTGATTCTCGACCTTGCGGCTCTAAGTCGCAAGGTCCAAAATCACAGACCAACGCACAATCTCCATAGAGCTTAGGCCACGTGGACAAGTCGCATTCAGCACTTCTTCCTTTTCCCGTACAGCTCTTTTTGATGTTCGTTTTTATTCCGTTATAAAAGCATCAAAAGGTGAACAGCTCCGATTGCATGTTATCCCAAAATAAATGTAGAAGTATCAGGGTGGCGTGCTTGACCCCTGTGACAGTGCTTGTGGATATTAAATTAGACGACAGAAGTACTTTCTCACGAGTCTGGTACTCTGGCAATGACATTTGAAGGACGAACATTCGAAACAACTAAGCATGATTCTTGCAACTGTGTTAACTCATTCTACCCCAGACACACCACAGCCAGATAGGGATCGACCATGATAGTTCAAGGGTGATGCCAGAATAGCCAAGCTATTCTGGCATCACCCTTGAACTTTCATGGTCGATCTGTGTCCTGCGCTGCAATGCAGTCTTCAGAGGACAACGGCAAAATTTGGGGATTTCGGTGTTGGGGTAGAAGGAGTTAAGCTTTCCACAGACACTTTGTACAGCTGCGGGATATGGGTCGGCCATGATAGTTCAAGGGTAGTGCCAGATTAGCTTCCAGGCGCCAAGATGATCTGGCACTACCTTGGACGCCTACCTGGGGTTGAATTACCGCGAGTCAGCTCCCTTCCCAACATTTAATATATTGAGAGAAAATAAACAACATCGATAATTAGAGGACTTTGAAGACACGGAATAAAGTCCGATTTGGCACAGCCCGAAAACACGGACAAAATGCAATGACAAGATATGTGTGCTGGGCTGGGATGTAAGGCAAAAAAATGAATGGCATCACACGCGTAAAAGAAGACGCTGGTTCTCTCCAGAATTCCTTCAAGGCATTGAAACAAAGTTAATCAGGCTGAGTCAGAATTAGAAAGAAATAGTCATCTCAGTGTGAGTCACGGACTTGAGGTAAGGTACTGCTATCCCGTACAGAGGACATTCAAAGCCTTGTCTAGACTGTTCGGAAAAGACCTGCTTGTCACCTGCTTTACAGTGTCAAAGGTAATCGCATCTCTTCTTTTAGCGTCCAGACTTGTCAAGTTTGGCTGAAAATTGCGCCGAGCTTTGTTGTAAACGAAGCGGAAAGGCTTTGGGGAATGGCCATCACGGTGACAACTGAAGCCAGCGAGACATGCTTGCTGTGTGCTGGTCTGTGATTTTGGACCTCACGGCTGAAAACCGTAAGGTCCGAAATTCACAGACCAGCACACGTTTACGTAACCATACAGATCCAGCAGCCGTGATATCCAAGTACTTAAACTTGTCGAAGGTAATAACAATCGTTTTCTGATGAAAGGCTTGATAAGGGGGGAAAAAATACGCTATTTGACTAGTCCAGCGTGGAGGATGCCTCTGTGCAGGAGGTATTTAACTCATTCAGCCCCGACGCACCACAGTAAAGACATGGAACGAGCGTGATAGTTCGAGGGTGGTGCCAGAATAGCTTGGCGCCCATAGGCGCCAAGCTATTCTGGCACCACCCTCGAACTATCCTGCTCGATCTCTCTATAGAATTGTAATACAATCCTCCAGAGGTCAGCTTGAAATTTTTTGGGGCGATTTCGGTCCTAGAGTACAATGTGTTAAAAGAAAAGTAGATGTCATACTGACTATCTCGCTGAACTTAAATAGTTGGTGTTTGTTTGTTTTTTATTTTCTTTCTTTTCTTTTCTTTCTTTATTTTTGAAGGGGGGGGGGGGGGGGGGTTGGGATAGGGACTAAGGTGGGGGCTGGATTGAGGTGGGGTGTTTAAAAACAGGCAGAATAAACAAATAAAATCATAATACTCTTGTTGGCCATTAGGACATGTTTATACCAAACACGCATGTGGGAATCGACATCCATGTTAAACAGCGGCTTGAACCGTTGAAAACAATCACATCCTTGTTTTTCACGATCCACTTTTTTAAAATTTTATTTTACTGGAGCATGTGAAGTACGATGTGATTTTTCGATAAGCGGCACAAAAAAGGTACGTTGAGGCCCCCAGTTCGCGCGCTACAGACCTGTTTGCCGACAAAGCGTACACCTCACAGCAGGGAGTGAAAAATTGATGCGTACGTTCTCCTACCTCTTTCATTTCCATCGAAAACCTCTGGATCTGGATCGACGGTGACAACACAAGGGTAGTGCCTGATTAGCTTGGCGCCTGAAAGGCGCTAAGCTAATCAGGCACTACCCTTGTGCGGTCAGGCCATATCCGTTTCTCAACGTCGTGCAAAGGTGTTTAGAACATGAAGAAACAAGTGAGAAAGTTTTGGTCGTGGAAGCGAAAGCGTTTACTATAGAGTTACGCTCGGGTGCGTCTACTTACCTGAAATTCAAAACCTTTTTTTCGCGGAGTGTAAAGCGAACACATCACACCTCTCCTCCCTTAGAAACACTGAATTAAATTTAACATGGCCAACAGGAGGCAAAGATCCTCACGATCCTCCAGCAGTTTACACGGACGCACGAGGATCCACCCGTGGTGATGATGGGGTGGGCTTCGTTTCAGAAGAATTTAGGACTAAATAGAAGACACCCGTTTTACGATATAACGGGAGTTGGTGTGTAATTCTATCCGTTGGCTTTTCTAACGGGATTTCCACTCATCCACCCGACTACCCTTCTACCCCGGACTCCTCTCTTCTCGTAGTATTCAGATCCGGGTGGTATATTATCATCAATTAGAGAGAGAGAGAGAGAGAGAGAGAGAGAGAGAGAGAGACAGAGAGAGAGAGAGAGAGAGAGAGAGAGAGAGACAGAGACAGAGAGAGAGAGAGAGAGAGAGAGAGAGAGAGAGACAGAGAGAGAGAGAGACAGAGACAGAGAGAGAGACAGACAGACAGAGACAGAGAGAGAGAGAGAGAGAGAGAGAGAGAGAGAGAGAGAGACAGAGACAGAGAGAGACAGAGAGAGAGAGACAGAGACAGAGCGAGAGAGAGAGAGAGAGAGAGACAGACAGACAGACAGACAGACAGTGAGACACAGACAGAGAGAGAGAGAGAGAGAGAGGGAGAGAGAGAGAGAGAGAGAGAGAGGAGAGAGAGAGAGAGAGAGAGAGAGAGAGAGAGAGAGAGAGAGAGAGAGAGAGAGAGAGAGAGAGAGAGAGAGAGAGAGAGAGAGAGAGAGAGAGAGAGTCCCGTTACTGGGGTGACAAAGGCAATGCTCTCTCTCTCCTAACCTAACGCTGTCAAAGTCAGAGGCGGTCGCAGAATGCGTCTCTTAACCCTTTGGGTGTCGGTAGCGGTTTCTGTCGGAATCGTCGCTAGCGACAGCCAAAGTGTTAACATCTGTGTTAATTACACGCTGAAGGGCCCCGGCCGTCCAGAAAACATGAACACAAAGTGGCGTCAGCAAAAGAAGAGATCATGACCCCTCGCAACTACGGGGGCTTATGAGGATCAATGCCACTTGCAGACGGACTGTGTGCATTTTTTTTCGACATTAAAGGTGTTAAATACAATGATTTTGTGGGTTTTTTTTTAATTTTATTTTTAACTCTCACGCATATGATAAGCGTGTGCATGCATTCACATCCAGTCTTACATTTTGATAAAGGGAGAAAATGCGTACACACGGGAGTAAATAGTACGGTGACAAAGCAGTTATATCTGCCTCCCCGCCCTCCCACCGCCCGCCCCTCCCCCCACAGGCCGCCCGTCCTCACCCCCCCCCCCCCACCGACCGCCCCTCCCCCACCCCCACCGACCGCCCCCCCCCCACCACCACCACCATCCTCACCCCCAAGTACTCTAACCAGTGTCGCTAAAGATTGCAAACAAACACGTCAGAAAATCAATAGAGCTCATTCTACCCCAGAACCGAAATCCTCAAATTGTGAAGTTGCCCTCTGAAAGACTGTATTACGATTCTAGAGACAGATCGAGCATGATAATTCAAGGATGGTGCCAGAATAGCTTGGCGCCTATGGGCGCCAAGCTATTCTGGCACCATCCTTGAACTATCATGGTCGATCCATGTCTTGCTGTGGTGTGTCGGGGCTGAATGAGATAGAGAGAATTGGTAATACGATGTACAACTATTTTATAAAGAAAAATGAAAGGAAACCGTATAATCGAAAACCAAAGACACGCAAAGGATGCTTCCAGAAAATAATAATGCTTACAATTTCAGCACGACAGACACGACGACGACCGCGGCGGTAACCCCCACCAGTGCCGCAACAACGACGATAGCAAAACAGAGGCGGGCAGCTCATGACTTCATGCTAGCATCGTCTTTAGTCCACGCACCGTTGCAGACTCCTTAGTCTATGTGGTACGATGATGTATGTATAGTATATAGTCCAATCTGTCGCTGGTCCAATCATTGCAAGCTCACAGAGTGCAATAATCAGCCATATCCACGCTGTGTTCAGTATATAGCACCGGTATACAACACCACGTGTTCGTTATAGTCGCCAGTATACCACTCCACGTGCTGAGATTTTTGTATCACACTATAACGCATGCACTGCTGCAACTGACACTTGTTCTCAAAATTGTCAAGTGCCAAATAGTCACAGGTTGATAATTTAAAGTTTCTTTCAGTTAAATGCTGTGTTCTGTAAAGTCAGTCTCCTGCGCGCGTACAACTCCAACAGAAAGAAAACAATTTCAGATCGGCGAGTGTAGTAGTATGTCCGGACGAACTCGCAATGTAAGCTTCGGTCACGCCTGTACGTGTGACACTGGGGCGTCAGTTTACAAACGTAGCAAAAAAAAAAAAAAAAAAAAAAAAGAATGTGCTGATGGTCGGTTGCGCGTGCGTGTGCACTCTCCAACACTACCCCACCTCTCTGCTTTTCGTACGCCACTCCCCCCTCTCGGACTGGGAAAGCCGGCGTGTGTGTGTGTGTGAGCGTGAGAGACATGTATACTGCCCCAATCACAGTATGATTATCAGTCACATGGTGCTGACGCCACGCGGGAAGGAGGAATAGAGTTAAAATGGGCTGGACATGAGCAAGAGGCGTAGATACTCACGAGCCCCTGCTGTCGCAGGGGCTCGTCAGAATCTGCGCCTCTTGCAGGTGGGAGAGACTGGCTGTTGGGCAGAATAACGGTACCCTGGAATGGGGACTGAGAGACCCTCCACTCACAGGTGAGCGTTTGTACGGCGGAGTGGAGGACGAGGGGAGGGGGGGGGAGGGGGCGGGGCGGTGGGTAGGGAGGAGTGAGACCTGTGGGTGGGGGTGGAGGTGGGGGGCAGTGGGGAGGGGGTGAAGGGAATAAGGTGGTGAGGGGTGGGGGGGGGGAGGTTGATTGCAAACACACAGACTCTCTCTCTCTCTCTCTCTCTCTCTCTCTCTCTCTCTCTCTCTCTCTCTCTCTCTCCCCCCCTCTCTCTTAGTCTTGCCTCATGCATTTTGTTGTGAAGACAAGTAATTATGAAAAACAGCACGCACTCTAATTACTTCATCCGTTGAGAAATAAAATGTCATTTCATTTTATTTCATCTCTCTCTCTCTCTCTCTCTCTCTCTCTCTCTCTCTCTCTCTCTCTCTCTCTCTCTCTCTCTCTCTCTCTCTCTCTCTCGTTTGACCTCTATTGCATAATTAATGCTAAAAAATATATATTTTCTTGTTGAGAGACATATATTATATGTACTGCCTAAATTAAATACCGTTGTCAATAACATATTGCTTGTCCCAAATCTTCTTAGGCACACTAACATGTTGCAATTGTTAAAGGCAATAATGCAATAATTTGCCTTTACTTGACAACCCACTGCAAATATTCAGAGAGAGAGAGATTATCCCAAATCACACTGAGGCTAAAAGCTTCAAATTTGTACACTGCCATATGCAAGCTACATTATAGATTTAAAAGATAAGGATATAGACCTATGTTTTTTGTTCAAGGGTGGTGCCATAATATTTTGGCGCCTAGAGGCGCCAAGCTATTCTGGCACTACCCTTGAACTATTTTTGTCAAACGTATTTCACACACTGATGTATTCCGAATGATAAGGGTTATACGACTGTTTATCATTGCTTTCCTGAGAAATGCAAAGCTGCTTTGTGGACATCTTAGTTGCGCGCGCGTGTGTAGCGTAACGGAACGTAAAACGTTGCCTACCCCAGTGCAACACCCATACACCACTACCCCTACCACCCTCCATGCTGCTTTCTCACTTAAACGAGTGTAGTGACGAGCACATGCCTTCCGCATGTCAGTGTACCCCTTTAAGGTCAACGCGATGTCAATGTCATACAAATGCAAATTGCGCTATTCCTTTTCAGCAGAAATAATGACGACTCCATTGCGTAAAAATCAAGAATAACTTTCTAGCCAGAGGCTTATCTTTTGGAGACCTCCTCCGGCAGAGCGGTATCAGTGGCATAAATAAAAATAAAAATACAACCAACCTTCATGAAGAGACACAGAATATCATGAGCCCCTGCACTGCAATGTCGCCTGAGAATCTATGCCTCATGCAAACACAAAGAACTGAATCACGCCTACGTTACCAGTTAAGCGCGGACGCCGTTGTTGATTCAATGCAAAGTGCGCTTTTCTGGCTCAAAGTCACAGCCAAAATAAATTTATGCTCGCCAAATTTGCACAGGTCATACAAAAATAAACACGACTCCCTCGCACATAAAGAAGCGCAAACAAACCTCTTTAGACGGGCGTGTGAACATTTTCAACAGTAAACGTGGGCATTTATGTATTCAACAAGACTTTACGGGCAGATTGATTGATTGATTGGTTGATTGATTGATTGATTGATTGATTGATTGATTAGCTCCTGCAGTCCTGACACACCACAGCAAGATATGGCTCGACCATGATAGTTCAAGGGTGGTGTCAGAATAGCTTGGCGCCGATATCATGGTCGGTCTGTCTCCTAAATTGTAATGCAGCCCTCAGAGGAAAATTCCAAAATGTGTTTTTTTCTTACCTGGGAAACATTTAGAGAACTGTTTGCTTGCTTGCTTGCGTGATTGATTGATTGATTGATTGATTGATTGATTGATTGATTGATTGATTGATTGATTGATTGATTGATTGATTGATTGATTGATTGATTGATTGGTTGATTTTAGCTAGTTCGCTGGCTGGTTGGTTATTGGTTGGTTGGTTGTTGGGGTGGGGTGAGTGAGCGGGAGAGTAAGGTGTCAATTTGAGTCAGTATAATTATGTATGGTATGACACTGTCAGTTCTGATTAATAATAATTTAGGAGTTTGTAATCATTCAACATTATTTTCAGTCAGCATATTTTCACAACAAAACAATTAAGCTAAATCATAGTAAAGGACAAGCATAAATTTGCAGGCATGCCGTTTATTCTAGACATGAGGGCATGCAAATGTGGAAATGTTGAACAATCTAACTAACTAACTAACTAACTAACTAACTAACTAACTAACTAACTAACTAACTAACTAACCACAGAATTAACTAACTAAAACTAACTAACTAAACTAAATGACTAACTTAAAACTACCTACATAACCAACCAACTAACTAACTAACTACTTCTTTTCTTTTGTAGTATTTTTTTTTTTTATAGTTTGATCTGTCAGTTTTTCCCAATGTATTGTACTCAACCAGCGATCGTTGATTTCTGCAAAGACAGCTTTGGCCACGACTCGCCGCAATAAAACGCTGCTTACGTGTTCTTGTGGCACTGGCTGATTTAGGGCCGTAGGTACAAGAGGGGGTATAAAGAGGGGTTGGGAGGGTAAGGGCGACATAGGGGTGAACCTTAGGGTTACTGCCTGTATCACTTTTAACGACAACTTGAAGGGGGTGACAACTCAAGGGTAGTGCCTGATTAGCTTGGCGCCTCTGGCGCCAAGCTAATCAGGCACCCCCCCCTTGAGTTATCTCTCTCTCGATCCATCTCCATTATTGGATTTAGTGTTGAGCAGACAAGTGTAAAATTTGAACAACTTGGCGCTGGAAATGAAAGGGGTTAGTTGAAGGTTGAAGGGTGCGTGTGAGACCTCCAATCTATCGCCCCCATTACAGCGCAAGAGTCTTCTTAATGCCATAATCCACCGAGCTTTTCTCGTCTGAGACATGTAGGTCAGTCTTGTTCTTTTAAGTAAAGCGAAGTCTCCTTTACGTACAGCGAAGTATAAGCGACAATCTGATAACATATCTTGCTTTACTTGATTCGACTGATTAAAAACAACGCGAGACTGAACAATAACGTTTTTTAAAAAGCATTCTCTGTATACATGCCCTAGTTAGTACATTTACTATATTGCTATAAACCAAAAGCAGTAATTATATTGCTGCAGATCACTTTGACTACATACGGCGAGAAATAAAAGACAAATTTAGAAGCATTCCATAAATTTTCTCTCGACAAAGTGAAGTTAACACTAACTTCATACGCAATTCCGATCTACTGTGTCCTGTTACGCGCTCCAGAAAGCGACGTTAACAACGAATTTATAACCTACCCTGCTGTTCTCTGCCACACGGCTCTTCGCGTAAATTTGACCTTGTCTGTGTGAAACCGAGAAAAGCGCCACGAAACTTATATTTGGACGCGTGCCTCGCTGAACAAAACCTGTCTGCGCTGTTTCTAGCCGTCTGACCCCAGTTTAGTAACAAGTGTGTTTGACATTGCGCGGCACAGTCGGGGCTAACGGGTGGACCGGGAAATGTATGGTGCACAGTCAGAGTCAAAAAGACGCAATTGAAACGAAGCGCGGTGTCCAGAAAATGTTGATTACGTGACTTCGGACTTTACGGCGCAGTTTGTTGCACATTTGCTGGTCTATAATTTTGATTGACTCCTTACGCCCTGAGGACCAAATTATCACGTTTTTATAGATATCATGTAAGGTCTATATCACAGTTTAGGAGACAGATCGTCTAGGCGCCAAGCTATTCTGACACCAACCTTGAAATATCATGGTCGATCCACATCCTGTCGTAGTCTTTCAGGACTTAATGGGTTAAATGGGAGAGCCTGTGGCTTGTTTTGATCTGAAGGAAATTGAAGTATGCATTTTGCAATGCAATAAACTATTTGCCCCCCAAAAAACAAACAAACAAACAAAAAAAAACCCAAAAACAAAACAAAACAAAATAATAATAATAATAATAATAATAATAATAATAATAATAATAATAATAATAATAATAAAATAAAAAATAATAATAAATAAATAAAAAAAGAATAATAATAAAAAATAACTAACTAAATAAATAAAATAAAATAAAATAAAAATAAAAATAAAAAATAAAATTAAAAAAATGTAAATAAATAAATAAATAAATTTAAAAAATAAATAATAAATAAATAAATAAATAAATACATAAATAAATAAATAAATGGGAGAGAGCTATGGGGGTGGAGTGTTTTGGGTATTTCCAAAAACATCTGTATCGTAAATGTACCGAAGCGGCGCATCAAACACTACTACAATACTGACGAGCAAAAGAAATGCGACTTTGTTAAATCAGGGTCGCGCTAGTCCCGTGACTTGTCCTGATTCCAAAAATGTCACATTTCGTTTGCTCGCCAGTATACTACTAATAATAAAAAATAATAATAGTAATAATAATACCGTTATTATATAGGCGCTTTTTCTCAATTTTGGGGAAATCGACTCAAAGCGCCGCGCCTGTAACCCAACACACACACTCACGAAACAGACACAGATTTACGCCATTTAAGACAAACACAGTACAAACACAGTACAAGACAAACGAAGGGCCAGTCAGCTACTGAAGTTACAGAGATTTTTGATCGCTTGTATTTGAAATTTGTAAAAGTGGCCTGAGACCGGTACCAAAGTGTGGGGGTTGGGGGGGTGGGAGGGGGGGTGGAAGAACCGGAGTACCCGGAGAAAGAACCCCCGACGGTCCGCCCGAATTAACGGTGACACTTACCAGAGGAGAAAAGTCCAACGCCGGAACCCGATATCGAACCTCGCACCTTTGGCATTGGTGGCAGACGCCTTAACCACTGCGCCACGGACCGCCCCATACTACTATTACTACTACTACTACAACTACTACTACTACTGCTACTGCTAATACTATTACTACAATTCAATGGTGATTGATTAATTTAACTAAATCGCCGAATAGAAACAAAAGAATAATTATGTGCGTGATGGTCTCTGATTTCGGACCTTACGGCCTCAAGTTGTACGGTCCGAAATCGCAGAGACTCTGCATCTGCAGGGGCGCATGTTGTTCTATGCCTCTCAGGGTTCAAATTTTCACAAATGCTATTTATCGGTTTAGTCAAAAATAAGCCTTCAGTGTTAGTTCGTAAGTCACGGACCATTACATGCGACATTTTTTAAGTTTAATTTTTAAATTTTATTTTGTTATTATTTTTTAGTTTATGTTATTTTTATTGTATTTTACTTTATTTTATTTTATTTATTTTATTTTGACACAAGCGGGACGACATACCCACTTATCTTGTTCACTGGGTAGGTGTCACGGGTGGCTGCACAACCGTTACCCCGCGTGTCGCGCGCTAGGGGGAGGGTGTTAGACAAAACCGCTATACCACCCGGCCCCCTCAATCAACCGCCGTCTGTCTACAAGCGGTATAGATTTTCATGAGCCCCTGTAGATGCAGTGGCTTATGAGAATCTATACTTCTTGTTCAAATTATCACACAGAACAGAACAGAACAGAACAGAACACTATTTATTGTCGAGGGGCCATTGGGGCCAAAGGACACAGAGGGATCGGACACATGCTATTGATCGGAATTGCAGTACTCACCAAAATCTCTGATACTCATTTAGAGATAAATATTCGGGGGTTGAACCTATGACTGAATTTTGGCCTCCGCCTCGTGAGGTCACAGGAATGTCAGTGTTCTCTATGCCTCAGCGGTATTGTAAGCGATCCTCGTCGCGTGCGCGTTCGGTTTGAGAGCGCACAGTCGCTGGTCTGTTGAACTTTTGGTGTTAGGTCGACAAGTAGCTTCGTGTCAGCTGAATTATTTTCTTACATTACAAAAGTAAACAAGCATTTCACTTTCAGCACATTAAACTATGCCTGTAAATTACAAGTACGGCAGAGAAGGAAAAAAAACCACCGCTAAAGAATGCACAAAAAAAAACACCCAAAAACTCAACACTGCGAGTATTTTAAAATGTGCATTGAAGGCCCACTACAGCCGTAGCTGTTCAAAGATACACTTCTGTAACATATGGTTTCGAAACACTGCACACAGGTCTAGTTGGGGTTCATTTTAGACACAGGACAATCCAGTTCAGCACAGTTCGTTTTGATATCAAGTAATTATTTTTGACAATGACTCTCCTCCGTTCTATAAATACAACGCTTTCAGTTTGAGAAACAGCTAAATTGACAGGCTAACGACTAGCCAAAATAAAATAAGTTCGATTACGCGTGTCCTTTTGCTGCGTGTCTCAACGTCTGTTAAAGTTCATTAGGGGTGTCGACAAGGCATAACAAACACAAACGGTGCTGACATGTGTCTTCAAATTTACATGTAAATGGCACTTCAACTCATTCTGCCCCATGCTAGTTCAAGGGAGGTGCCAGAATAGCTTGGCGCCTATGGCGCCAAGCTATTCCGGCACCACCCTTGAACTATCACGCTCGATCCACGTCTTGCTGTGGTGTGTCGGGCCCGAACGAGTTAAAAGCCCGGACAAACAGGTGATTTCGCTGCAGGCTTTGGGTCCACTGCTTTGATTAAAACCCGTGAGAGTGCAGTGTTGACTTCCTTCTGATTTCGTCGGACAAAGTCTGTTAAGGCCCCGCTACACACGAGCCCGGTTTTGAGGCCGATTCCCGATCAGTTTTCGAATCTGTAGGTGATCGAGCCGGACTAAAAAACGTGTGCACTGCCACACCGGCATTTCCCGACCTGTTTAGCCGACCGGTTTGAACGGAAGATCAAAGTCGTACCCGTTCTGCAAAATGGCTGCTAGTTTTGACAATGATGATGATGTGCTTGCATTATCAGCAGTTTTGCATCATATTCGGGAAGAGGCGTGCGAAACATCAGAAACATCAGTACTGATCACAACAGGCGTGTTCCGCCATTTGCAAACTGTGAAACGACGTGCTTTGCGAGACGCGCTCTGATTGGTTGAAGCTTTGCAACCGGGTCCGAATCGGATCGGAAAAATAGAGCAGGTTCTAGACACCCAATTTTCAGCCGATTGGGACCGGATCGGATAATTGACGTCATCCGATCGCAATCGGATCGGAATCGGCTTCAAAATCGGGGCACAACCGGCACGTGTGGCGGGGCCTTTACAAAATCAACAACGATCTGACCTCCAGCACAACTCAGGGGAATAGCTCGACCCTGATCGCTTAACGTCAGCGCGACCGGAACTGGAAATGTGTCTAGCAAATTAGACACTACGTTTGAACCATCTTTGTCGTAGGCTAGACACTAGGCGCGTCAGCCATCATCAACAAACGTCATTATCCTGCCATTTCAAAGTCTCCGCCGAGTCATGTTTTTTTTTTTTTTTCAGGCATAGAGTTTACCACCACACGCCCTTGAGCCGTCGATGTCCGGCAATCATCGAGAGTCCGACATATACTGACGAGCAAAAACTGAAGAAAAAAAACAAAATGCGACTTTTTGGAATGATTCCAAACACTTCGCATTTATTTTGCTCGTCAGTGGGTGGGTTCGAGTTGGCTAGTTAGTTCGGGGTTTAACTCCTTTCTTGCCACTGTACGTAGCCTACATTTTCGTTTCTGAAACCTTGGTTCATTTAACTCCTTCTACCCCAGACACTCCAGTGTTATGCGCCCACCAATGACAGTGACGAGGAAGAGAAACAAGAGTTCTACGACCGACTCCAGAGTGCCGTGGACAAATGTGCGGAGAGAGACATCACCATCGTCATGGGCGATTTTAATGCCAAAATAGGGGAGGACAACACCGGATACGAAGAGGTGATGGGGAGACAGGGACTAGGCTCGGAGATGAGTGAGAACGGGGAGAGGTTTGTAGACTTTTGTGCTCTAAACCGACTTGTTATTGGAGGCAGCATCTTCCCACACAGAAGAATACACAAAGCAACTTGGGTCTCACCTGACCATACAACAGAGAACCAAATAGACCATATCTGCATTAGGAAGAAATTTAGAAGATCCCTTCAAGATGTTCGAGTGAGGAGGGGAGCAGATGTCGCCTCAGACCACCATCTGCTTACCTTAAGAATGAAGCTCAAGCTAAAGAAAAGCCGCACAGAGACAACAAGAAGACAGCGCTATAATGTAGGCCTCCTGAGAGAAACTATAGTTAGAGAAGAGTTCAAACTGGTGCTGTCCAACCGGTTTCAAGCGCTACAGGAGCTAGTAAATGAAGAGGAGGCGGTCACCACAGAGCAGCAGTGGAAGGCAGTTAGAGAGGCGCTGAACACAACCTGCAAAGACACTGTAGGGTTCAGGAAACACCACCACAAGGACTGGCTGTCGGCACAGACCTTGAAGAAAATAGAAGCGAGAAAGCAGAAAAAAGCAGCGGTCAACAACAGTCGCACGAGAGCAGCCAAAGTAAGGGCACAGGGGGAATACTCGGAAGCCAACCGCGAGGTGAAGAGGAGTATCAGGGCAGACAAGAGGGCCTACACAGACAGCCTGGCAGCAGAGGCAGAAAAGGCAGCAGGCAGCGGCAACATGAAACAGCTCTACGACATTACCAGAAGATTGTCGGGTAAGTATGGCCATACAGAAAGACCAGTAAAAGACAAAGAAGGCAAGCCTATTGCAGACAGAGCAGACCAACTCGACAGATGGGCCGAGTATTTTGAAGAGTTACTGAACAGACCTAGCCCACCCGACCCCCCCGACATCCAGCCGGCAGAGACCGACCTACCCATCAGCTGTGACAGACCCAGCCGGGAAGAGATCAGAAAAGCAGTGGCATTTTTGAAGAATGGCAAAGCAGCAGGGCCAGATGGCATCCCAGCGGAGTCTCTGAAAGCAGACCTAGAGACAACAGTTGAGATGCTGTACCCACTGTTTGGAAAGATCTGGGAAGAGGAGGTGATGCCAGCTGACTGGAAGGAGGGGTACCTAATCAAGCTTCCCAAGAAAGGCGACCTCAGCAAGTGTTCCAACTACAGAGGAATCACCTTGCTGTCAGTACCAGGAAAGGTCTTCAACAGGATCATCCTAGAGAGAATGAAGAGCTCCGTTGACCCCCAGATGAGAGACCAGCAAGCAGGATTCAGGAAGAACCGATCATGTACAGACCAGATCGCCACTCTCCGCATCATCGTGGAACAGTCTCTGGAGTGGAGCTCCCCGCTGTACGTCAACTTTGTGGATTATGAGAAAGCATTTGACAGCGTGGACCGAGAGACTCTGTGGAAACTCTTACGACACTACGGTGTACCCACAAAGCTCGTCCGCCTGATCAAGAGCAGCTATGATGGCATGACATGTCGCGTGATCCACGAAGGGCAGTTTACCAGAGAGCTCCAGGTCAGAACTGGTGTCAGGCAGGGGTGTCTGTTGTCTCCGTTCCTCTTCCTACTGGCCATAGACTGGGTCATGAAGATGACCACAGAGCACAGACGAAGTGGAATACAGTGGACACTGTGGACACAGCTTGACGACCTCGATTTTGCAGACGACTTGGCATTACTGTCCCACACTCATCAACAAATGCAGGACAAGACCACGAGGCTTGCTGACATCTCATCCCAAGTGGGCCTCACCATTCACAAACAGAAAACAAAGACAAGGAGGCTGAACGCAACCAGGGAAGAACCAGTCTTGCTTGCTGGCACCCCGTTGGAGGAGGTGGAGTCCTTCACCTATCTCGGGAGCATCATAGACAAAAAAGGCGGCACTGATGCAGATGTCAGAGAACGAATCGGTAAAACCAGAGCAGCCTTTCTCCAGTTGAAAAAAGTGTGGAGTTCCAGAGAGCTGTCACAACACACCAATGTCCGGATTTTCAACTCCAATGTAAAAGCAGTTGTCCTATATGGAGCAGAGACATGGAGATTGACAAAAACCACAGTCAACAGAGTACAGACCTTCATGAACAGTTGCCTTAGAAGAATTTTGAAAATCCACTGGCCAGAGAAGATCAGCAACGTCAGACTCTGGGAGAGAACAGAGCAGATAACAGCAGAGAATGAAATTGGGCGAAGAAGATGGGGATGGATTGGTCACAGTCTGAGAAAGCCAGCTTCCAGTATCACTAGGCAGGCATTGTCATGGAACCCCCAGGGAAAGAGGAAAAGAGGTAGGCCGAGAAACTCCTGGCGTCGAGACCTCCAAGCAGACATCAAGAGACTGGGAACCACCTGGAGTAGAATCGAAGGAGAAGCACAGGACAGGAGTTGCTGGAGGTCTCTCGTCGACGGCCTATACCCGGGTAGGGGTGACAGGCGTAAGTAAGTAAGTAACCCCAGACACACCACAGCAAGATAAGGATCGACCATGATCGTTCAAGGGTGATGCCAGAATAGCTTTGCGCCTATGGGCTCCAAGCTATTCTGGCATCACCCTTGAACTATCATGGTCGATCCGTGTCCTGCACTGCAATGCAGTCTTCAGAGGACAACGGCAACATTTGGGGATTTCGGTGTTGGGGTAGAATGAGTTAAGGCCCCCCCCAAAAAAAAAAAAAAAATAAAAAAATAATAAAATAAATAAATAATAATAAAATAATAATAAAGTAAAATAAATAAATAAATAAATAAATAATAAATAAATAAATAAATAAATAAATAAATAAAATAAAATAAAATAAAATAAAATAAAATAAATAATAAATAAATAAATAAATAAATAAATAAATAAAATAAATAAAATAAAATGAAAAAAAATTAAATTAAAAAAAAAGAAGAAATAAATAAAAAAAAATTAAAAGTCCAAAACACGTGGATATAAATTGGTCTCAGCAAAAGACATAGATCCTCATGAGCCCCCGCGACAGCGGGGGCTCATGAAGATCTATGTCTCTTGCAGCTGGATCGTGTTCATTTTTATCTCAATAGCGAAGGGGTTAACGTCGACGGTGCCGGGGTGATACTGGCGGCCCCTAGCGGGCGGGTTATAACGGAGAGGGACAAATACATTATTACCCACGGGGTACGACGTGAACAACTGATCGTTTCGGCCGCACTGCAACTGTGCCATTTGGGTTTACCAGGACCTTATAACTGGCATGCTATGGGAACATACCCGTCGTTGGTTGGTTCGAGTCCCCGTTTTCTGGTTTGGTAGCTGGGCTCACAGTCTATGAGAGAGAGAGAGAAAAAAAAAAAAAACGACAGACGTTTGTTTGTTTGTTTGTTTGTTGGTTTGTTTTTTTCAATAGCATGTCCGTTGAAAGGTCACGATAAATCAAAGTGGCAGAGTTGCAGTGCCCCTGAATTGATCAGTGTTGAGGTCGAACTCCATATGTAATATCTGTCCCTGTCCCCTCCCCCCCCCCCCACCTCCCCACGGCGGGTTATAGGGTATAACCCGCCGTTGTGCGCTGCCGCCCATTGTCACCTCGGTGACGCTGGCACCACCCTTGAACCGTCTCTGTCGCTCCATATGGGAATGTGGTGCGTCGAGGCTAAATGGGTTGACTCATTCAGCCTGACGCACTTATTTGCCAAATTTTGGAGGCGTCATATAATGACCATGCACCAGGTGCAGGAGATGGATCGACCATGATAATTCAAGGGCAGTGTCAGATTAGCTTGGCGCCGACGACATGCTTGTAGAGCGTCAGGGCTGAATGGGTTAACTGCTTCTGACGACATCGCGTTCTGTACCCTGGGCTGTATCGTCAGTAGAAGATAAGGAGTTAATTCACAACCCACACAGCTAATCTGGCACTACCCTTGAATTATCATGGTCGATCCATCTCTCGCTGTAGTGCGTCAGGGCTGAATGGGTTAATAGTTCAGCTATATGGATCCCACCATCGCACGCTAAGGTTCAAGTCATAAACCTCTTCAGCGGTGCCACTGGGCGTCATCTAATGACTATGCACCATTTGCAGGAGATGGATGATCGATCCATCTCCCGCTTGTAGTGCATCAGGGCTGAATGGGTTAACTGCTTCTGACGACATCGCGTTCTGTCCCCTGGGCTGTATCGTCAATAGAAGATAAGGAGTTCACTCACAACCCACACGATTTCCACAAGTAAATGAATTTGTACCGGCAGTAAAGGCTTCCTCAGACGGAGAAACGAAACGAAACATTTCGTCGAAATGTCCGCATTTCAGATATTTCTCCAACATTTCACCGTTTCACGAAATGCGAAACGACACATTTCACGAAATAGAACTTGTCTCTATTTTGCGAAACATTTCGCCGAAGCATTTTACCCGTCACCCAATCAGCGCCGTCCGCTCGGTCACACCCCAATCTGACGTCATTGAAGCCCAAACACTGAGGACTGCAACGGTAAAGCGATGCCGTGGAGTCAGGTCTATTATGGCTAGAATTGCGTGATGTGACGCACGATTCTGTAAGATTTAAGCGGAGAAATCATTTTCGAAATGGAATCTATCAAGTATCATCACTAAAGTACCACCAAAATATGATTTTAGGGCAGTTTTCTGAACCCCACTTTCATCGGCTGCTCTTCGAAGCCGCCTACAAGATGGCGGCTATCGCTTGCGAGTCGAGACGGCGGCATCCTCGATTCACTTGGACCAGCCTTGTTTACGCATTCAAAAGCGCTTACGTTTATTCGATATTGTCGGCAATTCACTTTAATTGTGTAAGTGAAGGCACACATGTCTTATATGTTTTGTTTTTAAGCGTCAGTAGTCAGAAATATGACCCGATATCCACCAATACAAACCAGAGCATGTGTCAGTGAACAGTTACTTCCCCTGTACCAGGCGAAATGAATTTTCACCGCGTTTCTGCGTGTGCGGAAAAGGCATTTCGATGCAATGAAAATGTTTCGTTTCTTGTGCATTTCGTTTCTCCGTGTAGGGAAGCCATTAGAGATGGGCCGACAATAAATCAATGAATCAATGAATCTTTATTTTACAACGGTGAACATATTAACACAGTCATTGACTATATCATTTTTCGTACCTGACGTTGCTAAAACTACGACTAAGTACAAAATATACATAAAAAAGGGACATCAGAGCACAGTGATACAAAATATACAGTCCACTAAATACAAACACACGCATGCACGCACAAACGCACGCAAGCGGGCACGCGCGCGCGCGTGCACACACACACATATATACACACACACTCACACACACAGACATACACAAACACATGCACACACACACACACATACATACACGCGCACATACACATGACAGAATATAAACGTACATTCGTGTGTAACTAGACAATGACAGTTGACGGTTAGCGCCACATTAGCTTGGCGCCTAGAAAGGCAGGGAAGCTATCGCGGTCCCACCATCGCACGCTAAGGTTCAAGTCATAAACTTCTTCAGTGCCCCTGGGCGCGTGTTGCGAGTTTTGAAATCGGTAGTCTTAATTCAAAACAAAAATCCTCTCACGTCCCAGTAACATGGATACGAAGAGGTGTCAGCAAAAAGGCAAAGATCCTCATGAGCCCCCGCAATTGCGGGGGCTCATGAGGATCTATGTCTTTTTCAGGTGGGTAGCGACCACTTTTCTCTCGGTAGTAAACACGCTAACCGCAAATGTGTTGAACCACTGTTCCCATATTATAGAAACTCTCTCTCTCTCTCTCTCCTCTCTCTCTCTCTCTCTCTCTCTCTCTCTCTCTCTCTCTCTCTCTCTCTCTCTCTCTCTCTCTCTCTCTCTCTCTCTCTCTCTCTGACGAATGTTTCACGTTTGCAACTGATGAGCGGCCCTTACTGCAGGTGCGGCTCACAAACAAGTCTTCTGATGTCATTTTATGACGACATTCTCCTACCACGTCAAAATGGCGTGACACAATGCGTAAGCCTCTCATATAAGCCCTTCGCATCTGGGTCTACGAAATTAGTCTGCACGACTTTTGTGCGACGGTTTATGATTTCTTTGCATTGCTTTTCAGGTCAAAGCTTTAGGCTTTTTCAGTTGGAGATCAAGGTTTTTAAATGTCTGTCTAGCAGTACTTTATAGAGAGATGAAGGGCTGTCGGTTACGCTATTAAGCATGTTCTTAATTAAACGAACTTTAGTTCGCGAACTCTGACGAACTACAGTTCACGATCTCGGACGAACCAGGTTGGTTCTTAATTGGACGATCAAAAGATACGGCGACCTAGTTCGAAGTAGTTCACGAACCTCGGCAAACCATAGTTTGCTGTCGGAAAAGATTTGCTCAAAGTGTTGAGCAAAACAAGGCGAACCTTTTTTTTCTGATTGGTCAAAACGTTTACCCTCTTCTGCGTTGGAGATAACAAGACAGTCACCGATACAAACAAATAATGCGGACGGCGATATTTCACTCGTGCGAAGAATAAGATCTATTTTTTATTGATTTGTGGGAGGCGCAACGCTGTTTGTGGGGTCGCTACTGCAAGGAGTACAAAAACAAACATCGTTCAAATTGAGAAGCGGCATAGCGGCAGCCATTTTGAACACCTTCGCAGACAGTAAGTACGCCGAATCAAGCACTTCATTTGAAGAGAACCATGGCAAACCTGGTTTGCTGAAGTTCGCCTAGGTTCGTTCAACCTCAATTAGGAAACAAACCAAACGATCGCCGATCTTCTCCGATCTAGGTTTGCCGATCAAAAGTTCGTCCAATTAAGAACAGCTCTTAGGGAGAGTAAAATGTGTAGGCTAAAACATGTTCTTAATTAAACGAACTTTAGTTCGCGAACTCTGACGAACTACAGTTCACGATCTCGGACGAACCAGGTTGTCTCTTAATTGGACGATCTAAAGATACGGCAAACCTAGTTCGAAGTAGTTCACGAACCTCGGCAAACCATAGTTTGCAGTTGGAAAACGTTTGCTCCACGTGTTGAGCAAACCAAGGCGAACCTTTTCTCTGATTAGTCAAAACGTTTACCCTCTTCTGCGTTGGAGATAAGAAGATAGTCACTGATACAAACAAATAATGCGGACGGCGATATTTCACTCGTGCGAAGAACAAGACCAATTTTTATTGATTTGTGTGAGATGCAACGCTGTTTGTGGGGTCGCTACTGCAAGGAGTACAAAAACTAACAATCGTTCAAATCGCGAAGCGGCATAGCGGCAGCCATTTGGCCTTCGCAGACAGTAAGTACGCCGAATCAAGCACTTCAGTTAAGAAAGAGAACCATGGCAAACCTGGTTTGCTGAGGTTCGCCTAAGTTCGTTCAACCTCAATTAAGAAACAAATCAAAAGATCGTCGATCTTCTCCGATCTAGGTTTGCCGATCAAAAGTTCGTCCAATTAATAACAGCTCTAACGCATGTGCACACGTGCGACCTACATATTTTGAAAGAGTCTCTGCAGCGTTTGCCATAGAGTAAGACTGGTAGAATATAATTAGCTGTTCTTCCGAATCCCCCCCCCCCCCCCCCCTTGGTAGACCATCCAGTTTAGTTCTGTGTTTCGTCTTGGTCAGTCAAAAACGTTCTCCTGTAAAGTAAAAGATCTGCGTCGCAAAAAGATAATCAAAGATGTATAAGGTAGGCCCTGTGTAATGTCTGGTGTAACCCATTTCAGTTACGTCGAGGAAAAGTGAACACGATCCAACTGCAAGAGACATAGATCCTCATGAGCCCCCGCAATTGCGGGGGCTCATGAGGATCGATGTCTCTTGCTGAGACCAATTTGTATCTATGTTCCTTGGACGGTGTGCTTTTTTGGTTATCTAAGGAACAAAGATTTCACTGAGAAATACGAAATACGTGCAGTGGCAAGGAACGGGTTACATTTGGAAAATAAAACGTCTATGTGGCTTTTCTAAATTATTCTTTCAATTAAATGCACTTGTTACAGCGATACAACTAGACTGTGAGCAATAATACATGTATTTGGACAAATAAAAAATGATTAACGTACCATTACGAGTAAAATGAACGCAGATTTCAGCACCATTATTTCGTGTTTCTTGTGCCTTGTCGACACACCTAATGCATTTTAACCGCTTTTGGGACACGCAGCAAAAGCACACGCGTAATCGTTTTTATTTTATTCTGTGCAGTCAATCTAGTTTTAGCTGTTTCTCGCACTGATAGCGTTGTATTTTTAGAACGGAGTGAGAGTCATTGTCAGCTTACTTGATAGTAAGGCGACGTGTGCTGAACTGGATTGCCCTATGTCTAAATGAACCATAACTAGACCTGTGTGTATCGTTTCGTCACTATCTATTGCAGAAGTGTATCTTTGAAGAGTTATGGCGGTAGCGGGCCTTTAAGCGCAAGGCTGAGAGGGAATAGTGCAATGAAATAAAACTGACAGGGCATAGCTTCAGTGCGTCCTTCTATTGCAAAAGTCAACAGATTTTCAGAATAATTTGCTGATCTGCAATTTTCGTTCTTACGGCTGAAGGACGTAAAGTCCCAAATCACAGACCAGCACACTACATTCAGTGCCGAATCAATCAGTTTTTTAAGGGGGGGGGGGTGCTTAACTTTTTTTTTTCTATTGCCAGGTTCTAGTATATATCAAAACACCACAACCGAAACTGTTTTAGGGGGTGCTGCAATAACTTTAAAGCACCCCCCCCCCCTCCTTCCTCCTTCTCGGACCATGTTGTGGACTGTCAGTGAATGATTTTATTTTAAGCCGAGGGTAGAGGGGTGGGGGGTGGGGTGCTGTAGTACCAAAGCACACACACACCCCCCTCTCCCTGGATCCGGCCCTGACATTTTTAAAATGTTAGCAATACAATCTACATAAAATAGTTGCATTATACCACTCCCTGACACTAGATGCAGACTGTGTCTTTGAAATATTTGTTTACTCATTCTGCCCGAGGTACGAAATACCCAGATTGTAGTGTTATCCTCTGAGGACTGCATTACAATTCAGGAGACAGATCGACCATGATAGTTCAAGGGTGGTGGCAGAATACCTTGGCGCCAATAGGCGCCAAGCTATTCTGCCACCTCCCTTGAACCATCATGGTCGAGCCATATCTTGTTGTGTCATGTCGCGGGCAAAATGAGTTAAGCCCAACGCTGTGTCCGTATAAGGAACATTGATAACAGGTTAGGTCAGGATGAAGCATAGATTCGCATGAGCTCCCGCATCTGCGGCGGATTCGTGAGGATCTATGCCTTTTTGCTTTTGGCGTGGGTTCAGTGCGTTGTGTTTCGGCACCCAAGGGGTTACAGATTTATGATTGAACTGAAAGACAGATTTTGGGCGTCAGCAATACCAGCACCAAGTGTTCTCGTCAATGTGTACCATCGTGCAAAATTAATTGTTTTATGTCTTTACGTTACAGCGTAAAACTCACAGCCGCTCACGTGCCATTACAAACAATTTGATGCTTGTTGGTGTCTTTTAACTCATTCGAGACGTGCCGCCTCCGGATACGCGGCTTATGCCGCGTATCCGGAGGCGTCACGTCTCGAATGAGTTAATAGAGCAAGCGTTGAACAATGCAGAATGGTATAAAAGCAAAATACTTTTATGGAAACCGTACTTTGAAACAGACAATAAACTGAACGAACTTGTAAACAAGCATTGGGCGAAATATACGATACGCAAAATCAGATTTTCTCACAATTCATCCCGCGCGTCCTTAATGCACACGTTCAGGGTTAAGCACCAGGTGCAAGGTGACGTTAATCCCATCAAAACTGATTATCCCAGGTTTTAATCCCTTTGAAGTTTGCGGACACATAATCCGCCTGAAACTTTAATCCACTGTAATCCGTAGACAGTGGCGGCGGAAAGGCCGCCTGGTCCTTCCTATTCCATGCACGTATTGTGTTGGCGTGTGTGTGCACTATTCTGTGATTTTGGACCTTACGGCTTCCAGCAGTAAGGTCCAAAATCACAGACCAGTTACATATTTTTGTGTGGGAAATTTTGCGTGTATTTTGCACACGTCAGCGGTTTTTTTTTTTTTTTTTTCAACAGCATTAGTACAAGCAATAGTAGTACTGATTGATGGTAGCAGTAGGAGTAGTAGAGGTTTGTTGTTGTTTGTTGTTTGTTGCTGTTGCTGTTGCCTGTTGCGTTTGTTCTTATTCTAATTCTTATTTTTGTTCCTGTTCTGTTATGTTATGTTCTGTTTTGTTCCTGTTCGGCTCAATTCGTTTCTCGTTCTCGTTCTTGTCTTGTTCTTGTTCCGGCTATTGCTCGTGTTCTTATGTTTGTTCTGATTCTGGTTCTTGTTCATTTTCTTGTTCTTCTTGTTGCTTTTGTCGTTGTTTTAGCTTTCGGGGATAAATTCAATGTCTATGTTAACAAGGATAGTCAAATCAAATTGTAGGAATATAAAACGTCATGAGTGCTCTTTGTCTATTATTTTGGAACATGACTTAGTAAAACCCACAAACCAGTACACAAAGCGATTTGACTTGTCCAGGTCATTATTTGTGCCCACAATGACTCGTACAATTAATCCAATTTCAAGTCCTTCTGATCGTTATACCCCAGGACTATTTCTGTATTCACGGGAAAACAGACCAATCACAGCCAGCCTTACTCCACAGACCGTGCTGATATAGCTGATACCCCACTCTCCGCATCAATAATTCACCACACTTATTCTATTGTAAGGGTGCCACTTGATGAGGTTTTCATCCACCCAAATCGTCTGCGAGGCTGATGCCGGTTGTATTTTGTCCTTTCACGTACTTGGGTGGTTTCATCCGCCGAAATTCCCTCCAAATGGCCATTTAATGGACAACAGATCGCCTCCAATCTCTTCATCCGGGTATCCAAATTGACAGTGGATCTCATGCCCGCGGGGGATGTGTATATGGAGAGGTGAAAATAATTCAGTGTAAAGGCTGAGTTTCTGTTAACTCATTCGAGACGTGCCGCCTCCGGATACGCGGCATAAGCCGCGTATCCGGAGGCGGCACGTCTCGAATGAGTTAAGTGTCGTGTCTTGATCATTTTTTTTTAAAACATAGAATTGCAAAAATAATAACGTGAAGCAAATGGGACGTGAAGACTACACGAGACAGTAAATAGACAAGTTCTGCACGTTAGAACAGAAAAAACACACACACACACACACACACACACACACACACACACACACACACACACACACACACACACACACACACACACACACACACACACACACACGCCACAGTCTTGTTCGCTTAAAAAGAGGTCGGATGTAACTAAAGTCGGACATAACAACACGTGTCAGAGGTCCCGATAACTTTCTTTCTATAAAAAAAATAACGTCTCTTATTAAATAAATAATAATAATACGGTTATATATAACCGAAAGACAAATTGGGTCCCCCGGCATTTTGTTTATGTCCCGAGATCCCTGGCTAATAAAATCACGCTGGCCTGTGATTTTGGACCTTGCGGCTTGAAGCAGTTACGTCCAACATCACAGACCAGTACAGAAATTGTAGCCTATTACTACACCAACAGTTTATATCTCTAGCAAATGACCAGCTATATCGGACGATTTTTTTAAAACTCATTCGAGACGAACGGCATCCAGTTACTTGGCTTAAGCCGCGTATCCCGATGCCGTTTGTCGTGAATGACTTAACAATGTGTCTACATGGAAACACACGGGGATCGAACACATATGAACAGAGTGCAATGAACAATGATAAAATTAACGGTCACATCCAATTACGTATGTCATGAGTATATCATATATGTCAACTGCGTTCAAATCAAAATTTAGTCTACAGTCACCCACACCTATCGCACCTTCGAAACTCCGTGCCCGATTGTGCTCGAGTTCAGACTGTCTTGTTATTCGCGATTGTGGACGCCGCGTTATTGTCTCTGTGACCCGAACTGTGTGACCCCGTTGTACGGTCAGTGGTCGTTAGTTTATGCTGCTTCGTGTAAACTACTTCCCTGATATATGCGTCTGCATGTCGTCGTCGCTTTCTGTCGAGTGTGTGCTGTTGTATTGGGTTCTCAGCACGCACTGGTAGCCTGATTACTGGAGATACGTATTTCCCCAAAAAAGCGTAGCAGTGCATCACGCCGTACAAGCGTGAGCCGTGACTAGTATGAGTGATACGGTGATCAGATCTAAACTGTATTTTTATTATTATTATTATTATTATTATTATTTCATTTGAAGACGGAATTCATGAAACGCAAGCAGTTTTACCCGTATTAAGTTCAAGTCTAGACTGAACAGTGTTTTGGAGGAGGCAGTCGAGGGCAGGATGGAGAGTTGTTTAGAGTCCCTGGATCAATGATCATTGGTCGACACTGCACAACTCTCTCCCTTGACAGTGCTTTTACCTACTTCACTTTGTAATCTTCCTAAAACAAACTAGTTTTGAATATATCGAGGCGCGGCCTTGGTGTGGATAGGTTGTTCCTCGCAGTTTTATATGGCGATTGAGCAGGGCTAAATAGATCTGTTAGATAACTAGGCGTTTTAGAGTGGTAGATTTTAAACATTAGTACGCCTTATCATACATGAGTAACTTACGCAGAGGATGCATGTTCACAGGGCTTTGAGTCGGTCGTCAGTGCTTTCTTTACTATCTGGGTGGATTAATTTGGCTGCCGCACGGTGAAGAACAGTAAGCCTTTTTATGCACGCATCGCTACATCCGTCCCAAACTGTTGATGCGTAATCTATATGGGATTGAATATGTGCGTTATAAAATATTTTCTTTGTCGGCGTAATTGTAAAATAACGTAGTTTTGGAAGAAGATATTAATTCCTGGATACTGTTTGACATACTGTGCTGATATGCACGTGTCATGTGAGTTGGTCGTCGATAATGACGCCTAACAAGAGTTGCTCTCTAACGTCTAATCGGCTCAGAGTTGAGAGAAAAGAGAGAGAGAGAGAGAGAGAGAGAGAGAGAGAGAGAGAGAGAGAGAGAGAGAGAGAGAGAGAGAGAGAGAGAGAGAGAGAGAGAGAGAGAGAGAGAGAGAGATGTCTATCTGGTGTCCATTGATGTCAGCTCATCAAAACTGATCTCGCCGCAACCATGAGCCATGGCAGCAACCAAGATTGGCGGATATCACTATAGTGTAAAATGGGTGCCAAGCCTTGAGCAGGACTGAGTGGCGACAACATGGTAAGTTTACGCCTCTCCACAGCTAATAAGCGAGATCCGAGTACACTAGTCGGAAACGCGGCGCCGATGTTTCTGATGGGTGTGAACGATTTTGGCATCTCTGTAATCTAAAGCAAACATCTGACAATTATTATCCAGGCCTGACACGGTCAATCGTAGAAGAGTGACACGTGCTGGTCTGTTGGCTGCTTATTAGAACCGTCTGTAAACAATACAGTGTGATGGTCGCTACCACTGAACCATCTCAATTATCACTGACACAGAAGTTTACAGGGAAATTTTATGAAACATGACATCGGGAAAACTTGGACCAAAATCCAATAAAGCGTGACGGCCCTTGGCTGGAAACTCTCTCTCTCTCTCTCTCTCTCTCTCTCTCTCTCTCTCTCTCTCTCTCTCTCTCTCTCTCTCTCTCTCTCTCTCTCTCTCTCTCTCTCTTGTGTAGCAAGGACAGATGAAACAGGTTGCGCACCTATTCTTTATCCTGGAAATAAAGTTCATTCATTCATTCATTCATCATTCTCTCTCTCTAAAACACACACACACACACACACACACACACACACACACACACACACACACACACACACACACACACACACACACACACACACACACACACACACCTTTCTATCTCCCCCCTCTTCTCCTCCAATGTTGACACTAAGCTTGATGTACCGTATGCAGTGGTACAAAACTAGTCCATTTAGACATTACAAATAAATAAAATAAAATAAAATAAAATAAAACATCAATCATCACGCTCAGCCGTGAATACGGGCACTTCCGACATCCCGTGCAACTTACAAATTAAACTGACCATCTCAACATCTTATCCCGTCCCCCTCAAAAGATAAAAGTAAAAAATAAATAAATACAAATAAAATAAATAAATAAATAAATAAATAAATAAATAATAAACGCTGCGCTCCAAATGACCAGTCACCCGTTGACGTGGTCAGACAGGTCTCCATTCCTCGGTTGTAGTGACTAAACCAGAGAAGTATCTAACGTGTACTTTCTGTGTGATCCGTTGACGCGAAAAAATAGTATCAACGATAGCGTTGAAGCAGGGACAACAAAAAGAGCATCAACAACGACAGCAACAGCAACAACTGCCATAACGTCAGCGTTTGTGGCATTATGTACCGAATACACCATGACACAAACAAGGTGAGGATTTCATCCCAAAGTCAGCCGTATTGTTTGG
>BTPG01000002.1:9640322-9692822 GCA_036245525.1 Semisulcospira habei | reverse complement strand
ATCCACATTTGGATGGTATTCTTGATAGGTGAGGGGGCGAGGGGGAGGGGTGGGCGGGAAGGAAGGAGGGAGGGGAAGGGAGGAGGAACCGGGTGGAAATGTTGTTGTTGTTTTTTTAAAATAATTTCCCAAGCATCAGCTTTTAATATAACTATTGTTTTCTATTTAGTCAGTCTACCTCGTATTTCAGCATTTTCATTTGAGAAGGGATCAGAATTCACCCGTATATAAGTTTCTTGCTGATTTAGTGTCGACCACGGAGAAACTAGTGGCAGTTTTCATTCCCAGGGCGATTTCACTGGAGAAGTTTCTATGACACCGACGCCACGCCTACTTAAAGTATTTGACAAAGGTATCATAATTCATATCATAATCTAATACCAAATTTACTTAATAAACAAAGGGCACGCGCAAGTGCCACTTGAAGACAAAAGAGCTTCGCCTTACCTAATAATTTTACAAACACCTTGAAACGCACACGCACACATCAAACTTAAATTAAATATGAGCGGGTCTGACAGACCAGCGAACAAATTATAATAGGCATAGCAAATTTACTTACCAAACACGAAAACCTCCTGCGAGTGGTTTTAAGCTGTCGCACGAGTTCCCCTTAAGGCTCTGCTGGTTCTCAGGGAGGAAACTCGTGTTGACGTTTCTGATTTTCAGCCACTGAAGAGGTCTCGTAAGGGCATCTACCCTATGTGTTCTATGCACGTGTCAAACTTCTTTCATAAACAGTAAACACTGAACAGTTCACGCACTTCCCCAAATAAATAGTAAACGCGGCTTGCAAAGTCCGTGCACAATTCTTTCGGGCTTCTGTCTGAAAGAGCAGAGACCCATCTCAGTCTTACAAGCCAATCTACGATTGGCTGCGTGTTTACAAAGTAAGTGTTCCTTGTGATTGGCCGGCAGTCGTGCATTGCGTCATGTATTGTCCTCCAGAGAGTACCGCATCTCATCTGCTAAGCTGTAGAAATCCACCTTGAAGGACAATTCAGTGACCATTGAACAGTGAAAATCAAAGCCCTACCACAGGTCCTCGGTCTGAGAGTTAGTCACGCATTGACTCCAGCGATAACCCTAGATGTTAATTAAGTCCACATGAGACTGCAGGGGGCAATGGAGATCTATGCCTCTGGCAATCAGGTTTTCAAATGTCGTTAAAAGAAAAACCCATAGGAGTCCGGATATAAAGTGACTAGCCTAAGTCCCAGAGGTTATTTTGCACGAACGAGCTGAAATCCTGCGCCAGCCACTAAGCAAGGTGCTCCGCTATAGCGGAGCACCTTGCTCAGTGGCTGGCGCAGGGCTAACCTCACGCATGCGACTGAGCCCAGGGAATTTACCTCAGTCCGCGATGCTGTCAAGATATAGATTTACTTGTCTGCCTCACAGCCAAAAGCGTTGATTCTCATTCGCCCCTTGCGTCTGCAATGGCACATGTGAATCTAAGTCTCTAGATCATAGAAACAGTGTGACTGAGGAGCTCTTAATTAAAGACGTGACCTATTGAATGACGAACTCGGCACTTGATTTCCTAACTTCATAACTTCGTCGTTAGCAGTAGGCATAGATTGTCATGATCCTCATCAGCTGCAAGAGACCTATCGATTCCCATTAGACCCTGCCATTGCAGGGTCTCTTGCAGCTGAATCAGGCTCTCGAGAATCTCAGCTTCCTGCAGATCACGGGAATAGCCCTGAGGAATCATGGAAGACACGTGGAATGAGATACTGACCCAGTAAGCAAAGCTCCTTCGGTCCACAACGGCCGTCGTGGGCCCGAAGGCGTTCTGCTACTGGGGGGTGGGGGGGTGGGGGGGGGCGGGACTTGAGATGTCAGACCCTTTTTATTGGTCAGTTTTGTGGTCAGGCGTGACCACTTGAATATAAGATTGTGTCAACAATATTACACGACTAAACATGTTTGACACGGACAGCTGGGGTATGCCAATTATTAGGTAAATTTCGATTGTTTTCGTTGTTGTTCTGTCCTGCTTCTATGCTTTTTGTCTACCGTATTGAAAATACGGTCAAGTTTGAAATAGCGGGGCTGGTCGGAGCACGTTCCGTAGCATGCAAATAATGAACATAGGCAGGCAAACATCAGACTCTGACAGTGAAGTAACGCTTCAAATAATTACGTCATGCCTAGCTACGCTAACCGCGCTGTTGAACGTACATCTGGCGGGAAACGCCGTGTGTGTGTGTGTGTGTGTGTGTGTGTGTGTGTGTGTGTGTGTGTGTGTGTGTGTGTGTGTGTGTGTGTGTGTGTGTGTGTGTGTGTGTGTGTGTAGACACGAGTTTCTCCTGTGTTTGTGTACGTACAGGTCTGAAACGTTAGGAAATGCTTCCTTCAAGATTTATTTCGGAGTGTTTTTCGGCATTTTTTATTTGGTTTACTCATTAAAGAAAAAAACTGCCATTTGTAGAAAGTCGGTTGACCCGCGTTTGAGTCCGTAATTTGTGTTATATTCATTTTGAAATTTTGAAAATAGCTAGCTTGCAGAAAGATATTAGGTGATTTCGTTTACTAGTATTGTAACCTGTTCAACGTTTTCGTAAAAAAAAAAAAAAAAAAAAACCTATTCATCGAAGAATAAAAAAGTCTAAACGAAGAATTCTCGACTTCAGACAGTGGCGGTGGTTGACGTAAAGCACTAAACACATCAGTGTTATACATTGTTGCTGAACTGACGCAAAGCATCAGACTCGTCATTGTTATACAAGAATTGACACAAAGCTCTCTCTCTCTCTCTCTCTCTCTCTCTCTCTCTCTCTCTCTCTCTCTCTCTCTCTCTCTCTCTCTCTCTCTCTCTCTCTCCACCCTCCTCATCTCTCCTCTCTCTCTCTCTCTCCTCTCTCTCTCTCTCACCCTCTCTCCTCTCTCCTCTCCTCTCTCTCTCCTCTCTCTCCACTCTCTCCTCCTCTCTCTCTCTCTCTCTCTTATAATCCCACAGACGGAGTAAGGCATGGGGACATCTGTGTGTGCGTGAACGCTTCAAAACACCCCGAACAAAATTCCACCTAACCGCTCGCCTCCCAGAAACCTTATTGCGTTAAAGATTATTGTCTTCGCAACCGGGTAGAGGAGCCCCACGGTGCCCTTCCTTCACTACCTTCTGTCCACTCAAGACCCCTCCAGTTAGTGTTTCCCATGGGGGCGCTGTCAGGGATTGATTAGTTTATTGTTGATAGAGATCTGTTTCGAATTCTTTCAAGGATTTCACCTTGGCTGAAGCTCTATGGTTTCTTTTGCGGTGAAGAAGTGAATGAATTTATCAACAAGAGGTAAAGTTTCGTATGACAAACTTTGCCGCCTCTAGATCGGAAGGTGATTGTGAGGAACTATAGTTAAAGACGCGAGATGGCTTCTGGGCGCAAAGTGTTAAAGTGTGGACCAAACGTCTAACGATATCCCTGCACTTTGTGGTGTCATATCGCTGCACTTACCCTCTGTTAAGACATTTTGTTAAAAAAAATAAAAAAAAATAATATTAATCACAAAAGTAGTTCAAGGGTGGTGCCAGAATAGCTTGGCGCCTACAGGCGCCAAGCTATTCTGGCACTACCCTTGAACTATACAAAAGAGTCTTCTTTCACCCTTTCGGCCCCAAGGTCCCAGTTCTCCAATTTTGGAGGTGTTGCCTAATGACTATGCACCAGCTGTATGACTCTGAGAAGGCGCCAAGCTAATCTGGCGCTACCCTTGAATTATCATGGTCAATCCATCTCCAGCTGTAGGGACTGGGGGCTAAATTGTGTTCATGATGGCTGCGAGCCACGTCTTCTTCTGTAGGTGCTTTTACATTTTTGACATTCAAAATACTTTTGTTGGGAAAACATTTAAAAGCTCACTCAAAACATATCTTGTTAAGTGACTTGTTCGTGTTTGTGTGTGTGTGTGTGTGTGTGTGCGTGTGTGTGTGTGTGTGTGTGTGTGTGTGTGTGTGTGTGTGTGTGTGTGTGTGTGTGTGTGTGTGTGCGTGTGCGTGTGTGTGAGTGCGCGGATGAATCTGTTTTCGTGCAATGCTATTTAAGTCATCGTTCTATTATGGGGCTTGCTGTCAAAATGTACGATGACTTTACTCACTGTTGCCTGAGGTACGAAATACCCACATTTTGGAGTTATCCTCTGAGGACTGCATTACAATTCAGGAGACAGAGCGACCATGATAGTTCAAGGGTGGTGGCAGAATAGCTTTACGCTTATAGGCGCCAAGCTATTCTGCCACCACCCTTGCTCTATCATGGTCGAGCCATATCTTGCTGTGTGGTGTGTCGCGGGCAGAATGAGTTAAGATTATAACTAATTGCGTTAGGTGTCGGCCCAATCGAGAGTCCGAAATAGCTCAGGCGGTTAAGCAGTCGGAGCAAGAGAGCGAATGGAATCGCCGGGTCGTGGGTTCGAGTCCCTGTCCCGGCCCCGATAGCTGGACTCGCAATCCAGGGAGGAAAAAAAAAAAAAAAGAAAAGAAAAGACGGGCTTGTTCAAAAGCTTGTCCGTTGAAAAAGGTCCTGGTAAATCAAAGTGGCACAGTTGCAGTGCGCCTGAATTGATCCGTGTTCAGGTCGCACTCCATCGGCAATAGATTTCCCTGTTCCCCATAACCCGCCCGGCGTCAGGGCCGTCCATGATCACCTTGGTGTCGTGGACGCTAAAACCCCGAACTAACCACCACACCAACCAGCAACCGGCCCAATCGGTCACGCTAGCCGCCCGGTCAGAACGCCGGCTCGCTGATTGTTCGACGATACAACAACGGCCCGTACTTACAGCTTCGCCGATGCGCGACCGAAAGCTGTTATTTGTATAAGAAATTGGAGGCTTCAATCACCACCAGAAACCGATCCACCTGCATAGAGGCGTAGAGTTTCATGCCTCTTTACGACGGCAGGGGCTCAAGAGAATTTACGCTTCTTGCTCGCAGACCACATTTACATCCTCACTTTGAGCGGATTTCTAGGCTTAAGTGGCTTGGGTCGGTGTCACAAGTTGGAAAGTGTCGCTTGGTTGGTTGATTGGATTTTCAGGTGTCACGGAAAACGGCCGCTCTTGACGCGGAACAAGGCGTCAGATTGCACAGTTTATCCTTTCGTCGTCGGCGGGTTGCAAGCGTTACCCGACTGCAAGAGGCATAGAACCTCATGAGCCCCCGCAGTTGCGGGGGCTCATGAGGTTCTTTGCCTCTTGCTGGATCAATTTATTTCTGTGTTCCTCGCACGGGTTCTTTGGTATTGAATATTCGTCATGTTGCCGGCATCGTTGATGGGATTACAACTACTCTGTGCAGGTCCACTAACAATTCCTGGGTCGTATAAAAGTCACTTGAGTTCGATCACCGGCTCATGAGAACAAGCCTATAGGTGTCATAAAACGCGGACGCTGTAACGGAAACATTGTGTTTAATTGCGTGCACTTGTAAACGGGAGCCCCACTGTGATCGCTCACCAGGCTTCGAGTGTTCTTGTGTCCATCATTTCACGCATTATTTGATCGTCTTAACGCTGCGGTGTGACCCTAAATCACGCGTCACACGTTACTGTTGAGAAAACAGTGCTTTTGATTAGCCGCAGTTTTGAACGAGACTCTAACCTTTAACGCGACGGTGTGCCCCAAAATCTGTGCAGGTCTACTAACAATTCCTGGGCCGTATAAACGTCACTTCAGTTCGATCACCGGCTCATCAGAGCAAGTCTATAGGCGTCATAGAATGCGGACGTTCTAAAGAAAACATGTGCCACACCTGCATCGGAGAGGGGTGGGGTTGGGGGGGGGGGTGGGATCGGGCGAGGGGGGGGGTGGTGTCGGGGGGGGGGGGGGGGAGGTTTGGAAGTCATAGTGTCCATCATTTCACGCATCATTTGATCGTCTTAACGCGACGTCGTGCCCCAAAATGTCGTGTCACACGTTCCTGTTGAGAAAACAATGCTTTTGATTAGCCCGCAGTTTTGAACGACACTCTCACCTTTTAACTCATCCGAGACGAAAGGCATCCGGATACGCAGCTTTGCCGTTCGTCTGGAATGAGTTAACCCTTCTCTCCCGGTGATCACGAATTTCACGTCAGAAAAAAAAGACTGCACGCTGCCTGACATTGCCGTGAACAGCACAGATGTCAACGAGACAAAACTTGGCATCAAGAACACAGGACCAACAAGAGATATAAATCATCATGAGCCCCCGCGACAGCGGGGGCTCATGATGAATTATGTCTCTTGCAGCTGGGTAGCGTTTGGCTTGTAAAGGGTTAATTAGAACTTTGATTGGAGTGCCACGCCAAGCCTGCTTTGGGACGCCCCGCAAAGAACACGGTGTTAAATTTGTGTGCGTTTTCTCACCGTCTTCAACATGACCATACGCAATGGACTTTGCAGAAAGCAATATATGTTGAGGGCACAGTGTTTTGAAAGAGGACATGATTTCTACCTAGCATCAACTTTGGGGTGTCACTCCCGCCTGTGTCATTTTGACACGGATTAGTCTCTTCAACGCCAGTAGAAGCAGCCTGGGTGTTGCTGCTGCTGTTTTCGTTTTATTGTTTGTTATTGCTTGTTATTGTTGTTTGTTGTTGTTTTGTTGCTGTTTTGTTCTTTTTTTCTTTTTTTTTCTTGGAGGGGGGGGGGGGAGGGGAGGGGGGGGGGTGTGGTGGAATCCACAACCGTTAGAAGGAACATGTACACAATCTAGTCTCAGCAAGAGACATAGATGCTCATGAGTCCTTACAACTGCGGTGTTCTCATGAGGATCTACACATCTTGCAACTGGGTGGCGTTCAATTTGTCACGACAGTGAACAAGTCAAAATAGTGTGCACTATCTGACCGCGTCCAATGCCACCTCCTATAAGAAACGTGCATGTGGCGCCTAGGGAAACTTCTATCAACTCATTCAGCCCGGCGCACGTATTCCCCCAATTTTGGAGGCGTCATCTAACGACTATGCGCCAGTTGCAGGAGATGGGTCGACCATGATAATTCAAGGGCAGTGCCAGATTAGCTTGGCGCCTGTCGGCGCCGACAGGCGCCAAGCTAATCTGGCACTGCCCTTGAATTATCATGGTCGACCCATCTCTTGCTGCAGTGCGTCATGGCTGAATGGGTTAAACCATCACGTTTCACACATTCCCATCCAATAATGGCCCTATCAGCTCTGTGCACACTGCCTTTGAGAGATCGACGGACAATCGGCAGTTCTCAGGCGTTTAGCTAATCAGGCACTACCCGTGAACTATCATGCCCGATTCGGTCTCCCGCTGTGGTGCTCTGAAGGTAGTTATTGTGTTAAAAGCCTCGGAGGCTTGACCAATTTTTTTTTCTTTCACTGCCTGTGGCAACGCAGGCTGTGCTTTTGAAATCGTCATAAATTCAAAGTCAATGATACATAACAAGAACGCGGACACAAAGCGGTTTCAGCGCCGGATAGGCATTTGCGGGGGCTCATGAAGATCCATGCGTCTTGCAGATTGGTAGAGGTCCATTTAGTTTGTCCTCAGTGAAAGGGATTAACATTTTTAGTCTGGAGGGATTCCATGACACACAACTGGAGCACTGCTGTAGATTTCAGCACTGCGTTTAGATATTGTGAGTCAAGAGGTTCACACCTCAGGGTACGTTCACTTCCAATCAAAACTGTAAATCGATAGTGTTCGCATCCAAACACGTAAGTGAGATTTTGGCGCGAAATCATGTGTTGATGCTGTTGCCTAGTTTAAATAAAATCTACATTGTATGCAAACCAAGGGGAATCACAGCGCTGGACAGACAACAGTTAGATCCCCTGCCCCCACCTATCAGGCACCCAATCGCCAGCCCACAGAGAAATACGCAGGTATAGAATAAGACGATCATTTCCATCCTCAAACGAATGGATCAGGTCTCTTATATAACCCATGTCTTTCTCCGGAACTTAGGAAGTAGGCAGGAGAAACATACATACACAAACATGAAGGTGCGCTACTATATGTGGTCGGTAAATACCCACATATAGTAGCGCACCTTCATATTTGTGTATGTATGTTTCTCCTGCCTACTTCCTAAGTTCCGGAGAAAGACATGCGTTATATAAGAGACCTGATCCATTCGTTTGAGGATGAAAATGATCGTCTTATTCTATACCTGCGTATTTCTCTGTGGGCTGGCGATTGGGTGCCTGATAGGTAGGGGCAGGGGATCTAACTGTTGTCTGTCCAGCGCTGTGATTCCCCTTGGTTTGTATACAATTCTGCCAGCGCTAGCCTCAACTATCTGGTTTGTGAGAATTAAATCTACAGTATTTGCGGAACCTTGATAGTTTTAAATTAAGTGCTTCGATAGCTCGTTTTAAGCGTTTGACACGTTTCAAAGTCGCACGCATCCAGTGTTATTGGAGCAGGTCCGCCGTGAACCCGATTTGTATTTTTGTTTTCGTCACTCTCGTTACAGGCTACAGTTGTTCGAATTCCGCACCGCTTAACTCCACTTGACCGTTAAACAGATGGTGACTTTAGTCAGCACTGACCTGTGAGCAGATAATAAGTTCGATGTGGGAAGTTATCTGTTTGAGAGGTGAGGTAATCGGTCTGATGGAGAGATAATCAGATTAGTCCCATTCGAATAAGGACAGGCTGCGAAAACAGCCAGCGGTTTGTTGTTAAAAGTTTGCGGACCGGCAATGCAATCAGCACCCAACGGCAAGAGGCAAAGGCGAATGCGGGGGCTCATGAGGTTCTTTGCCTCTTGCTGTGGTAATTTATATCTGTGTTCCTTGAACCGATTTGTTGTTTGACGTTGAATTTTCCGCGTTTGAAAAGAATGTGTGTGTGTCCCCTCGCAGTGAAGATGTTTAAACTTTGTTGCGATGTTTATTAGAAAACGGTATGTTTGGCACGGTACCTTGCACCTGTTATAATGTATGTACCCACTCCATAAAGTTTTCCCTTGTTTGAGACATGTATTGATATATTGTATAACAAGCCAATTAATATTCATGAGCTTGATAGATATATATACTTTCCTTCCCAAAATCCCTTAGGCGCCAAGAAGACTCGGTCTTGATGATACTTTGATTTTCAAAACCGGGAAACGCGAAATATGCTCACACTGCAACATTAACAAGTTCCTTATGTCGTGTAGTAGTAATGAAATACTTCTTAGTCAGTGTGTATGAAGGCTTCAGAACGCTCTTATACACACACGAACGGAGAAAAGACGCCAGGAAACGTGCGAGTAGCTGGACTGACAAGTAAAATTGACGAGATGTTTTGGCGATATCGACAACATGAGAAAAGAACTAAATAAACAAACCAGCTGTCATTTTCCGCAATTATGCGCGATCTAGTTTCAAGTAGAATTTACTCAGTAGCACGCACGGTTATACAACGCACTGATGAATTCATAGTCAGACGAAATCTACGCATACCCACATATAGTAGCGCACCTTCATATTTGTGTATGTATGTTTCTCCTGCCTACTTCCTAAGTTCCGGAGAAAGACATGCGTTATATAAGAGACCTGATCCATTCGTTTGAGGATGAAAATGATCGTCTTATTCTATACCTGCGTATTTCTCTGTGGGCTGGCGATTGGGTGCCTGATAGGTAGGGGCAGGGGGAAAATGTGTGGAGCTCCAGAGAGCTGTCACAACACACCAAAGTCCGGATTTTCAACTCCAATGTAAAAGCAGTTCTCTTATATGGAGCAGAGACTTGGAGATTGACAAAAACCACAGTCAACAGAGTACAGACCTTCATGAACAGTTGCCTTAGAAGAATTTTGAAAATCCACTGGTCAGAGAAGATCAGCAACGTCAGACTCTGGGAGAGAACAGAGCAGATAACAGCAGAGAATGAAATTGGGCGAAGAAGATGGGGATGGATCGGTCACAGTCTGAGAAAGCCAGCTTCCAGTATCACTAGGCAGGCATTGTCATGGAACCCCCAGGGAAAGAGGAAAAGAGGTAGGCCGAGAAACTCCTGGCGTCGAGACCTCCAAGCAGACATCAAGAGACTGGGAACCACCTGGAGTAGAATCGAAGGAGAAGCACAGGACAGGAGTTGCTGGAGGTCTCTCGTCGACGGCCTATACCCGGGTAGGGGTGACAGGCGTAAGTAAGTAAGTAAGGGGATCTAACTGTTGTCTGTCCAGCGCTGTGATTCCCCTTGGTTTGTATACAATTCTGCCAGCGCTAGCCTCAACTATCTGGTTTGTGAGAATTAAATCTACAGTATTTGCGGAACCTTGATAGTTTTAAATTAAGTGCTTCGATAGCTCGTTTTAAGCGTTTGACACGTTTCAAAGTCGCACGCATCCAGTGTTATTGGAGCAGGTCCGCCGTGAACCCGATTTGTATTTTTGTTTTCGTCACTCTCGTTACAGGCTACAGTTGTTCGAATTCCGCACCGCTTAACTCCACTTGACCGTTAAACAGATGGTGACTTTAGTCAGCACTGACCTGTGAGCAGATAATAAGTTCGATGTGGGAAGTTATCTGTTTGAGAGGTGAGGTAATCGGTCTGATGGAGAGATAATCAGATTAGTCCCATTCGAATAAGGACAGGCTGCGAAAACAGCCAGCGGTTTGTTGTTAAAAGTTTGCGGACCGGCAATGCAATCAGCACCCAACGGCAAGAGGCAAAGGCGAATGCGGGGGCTCATGAGGTTCTTTGCCTCTTGCTGTGGTAATTTATATCTGTGTTCCTTGAACCGATTTGTTGTTTGACGTTGAATTTTCCGCGTTTGAAAAGAATGTGTGTGTGTCCCCTCGCAGTGAAGATGTTTAAACTTTGTTGCGATGTTTATTAGAAAACGGTATGTTTGGCACGGTACCTTGCACCTGTTATAATGTATGTACCCACTCCATAAAGTTTTCCCTTGTTTGAGACATGTATTGATATATTGTATAACAAGCCAATTAATATTCATGAGCTTGATAGATATACTTTCCTTCCCAAAATCCCTTAGGCGCCAAGAAGACTCGGTCTTGATGATACTTTGATTTTCAAAACCGGGAAACGCGAAATATGCTCACACTGCAACATTAACAAGTTCCTTATGTCGTGTAGTAGTAATGAAATACTTCTTAGTCAGTGTGTATGAAGGCTTCAGAACGCTCTTATACACACACGAACGGAGAAAAGACGCCAGGAAACGTGCGAGTAGCTGGACTGACAAGTAAAATTGACGAGATGTTTTGGCGATATCGACAACATGAGAAAAGAACTAAATAAACAAACCAGCTGTCATTTTCCGCAATTATGCGCGATCTAGTTTCAAGTAGAATTTACTCAGTAGCACGCACGGTTATACAACGCACTGATGAATTCATAGTCAGACGAAATCTACGCATACCCACATATAGTAGCGCACCTTCATATTTGTGTATGTATGTTTCTCCTGCCTACTTCCTAAGTTCCGGAGAAAGACATGCGTTATATAAGAGACCTGATCCATTCGTTTGAGGATGAAAATGATCGTCTTATTCTATACCTGCGTATTTCTCTGTGGGCTGGCGATTGGGTGCCTGATAGGTAGGGGCAGGGGGAAAATGTGTGGAGCTCCAGAGAGCTGTCACAACACACCAAAGTCCGGATTTTCAACTCCAATGTAAAAGCAGTTCTCTTATATGGAGCAGAGACTTGGAGATTGACAAAAACCACAGTCAACAGAGTACAGACCTTCATGAACAGTTGCCTTAGAAGAATTTTGAAAATCCACTGGTCAGAGAAGATCAGCAACGTCAGACTCTGGGAGAGAACAGAGCAGATAACAGCAGAGAATGAAATTGGGCGAAGAAGATGGGGATGGATCGGTCACAGTCTGAGAAAGCCAGCTTCCAGTATCACTAGGCAGGCATTGTCATGGAACCCCCAGGGAAAGAGGAAAAGAGGTAGGCCGAGAAACTCCTGGCGTCGAGACCTCCAAGCAGACATCAAGAGACTGGGAACCACCTGGAGTAGAATCGAAGGAGAAGCACAGGACAGGAGTTGCTGGAGGTCTCTCGTCGACGGCCTATACCCGGGTAGGGGTGACAGGCGTAAGTAAGTAAGTAAGGGGATCTAACTGTTGTCTGTCCAGCGCTGTGATTCCCCTTGGTTTGTATACAATTCTGCCAGCGCTAGCCTCAACTATCTGGTTTGTGAGAATTAAATCTACAGTATTTGCGGAACCTTGATAGTTTTAAATTAAGTGCTTCGATAGCTCGTTTTAAGCGTTTGACACGTTTCAAAGTCGCACGCATCCAGTGTTATTGGAGCAGGTCCGCCGTGAACCCGATTTGTATTTTTGTTTTCGTCACTCTCGTTACAGGCTACAGTTGTTCGAATTCCGCACCGCTTAACTCCACTTGACCGTTAAACAGATGGTGACTTTAGTCAGCACTGACCTGTGAGCAGATAATAAGTTCGATGTGGGAAGTTATCTGTTTGAGAGGTGAGGTAATCGGTCTGATGGAGAGATAATCAGATTAGTCCCATTCGAATAAGGACAGGCTGCGAAAACAGCCAGCGGTTTGTTGTTAAAAGTTTGCGGACCGGCAATGCAATCAGCACCCAACGGCAAGAGGCAAAGGCGAATGCGGGGGCTCATGAGGTTCTTTGCCTCTTGCTGTGGTAATTTATATCTGTGTTCCTTGAACCGATTTGTTGTTTGACGTTGAATTTTCCGCGTTTGAAAAGAATGTGTGTGTGTCCCCTCGCAGTGAAGATGTTTAAACTTTGTTGCGATGTTTATTAGAAAACGGTATGTTTGGCACGGTACCTTGCACCTGTTATAATGTATGTACCCACTCCATAAAGTTTTCCCTTGTTTGAGACATGTATTGATATATTGTATAACAAGCCAATTAATATTCATGAGCTTGATAGATATACTTTCCTTCCCAAAATCCCTTAGGCGCCAAGAAGACTCGGTCTTGATGATACTTTGATTTTCAAAACCGGGAAACGCGAAATATGCTCACACTGCAACATTAACAAGTTCCTTATGTCGTGTAGTAGTAATGAAATACTTCTTAGTCAGTGTGTATGAAGGCTTCAGAACGCTCTTATACACACACGAACGGAGAAAAGACGCCAGGAAACGTGCGAGTAGCTGGACTGACAAGTAAAATTGACGAGATGTTTTGGCGATATCGACAACATGAGAAAAGAACTAAATAAACAAACCAGCTGTCATTTTCCGCAATTATGCGCGATCTAGTTTCAAGTAGAATTTACTCAGTAGCACGCACGGTTATACAACGCACTGATGAATTCATAGTCAGACGAAATCTACGCATACCCACATATAGTAGCGCACCTTCATATTTGTGTATGTATGTTTCTCCTGCCTACTTCCTAAGTTCCGGAGAAAGACATGCGTTATATAAGAGACCTGATCCATTCGTTTGAGGATGAAAATGATCGTCTTATTCTATACCTGCGTATTTCTCTGTGGGCTGGCGATTGGGTGCCTGATAGGTAGGGGCAGGGGGAAAATGTGTGGAGCTCCAGAGAGCTGTCACAACACACCAAAGTCCGGATTTTCAACTCCAATGTAAAAGCAGTTCTCTTATATGGAGCAGAGACTTGGAGATTGACAAAAACCACAGTCAACAGAGTACAGACCTTCATGAACAGTTGCCTTAGAAGAATTTTGAAAATCCACTGGTCAGAGAAGATCAGCAACGTCAGACTCTGGGAGAGAACAGAGCAGATAACAGCAGAGAATGAAATTGGGCGAAGAAGATGGGGATGGATCGGTCACAGTCTGAGAAAGCCAGCTTCCAGTATCACTAGGCAGGCATTGTCATGGAACCCCCAGGGAAAGAGGAAAAGAGGTAGGCCGAGAAACTCCTGGCGTCGAGACCTCCAAGCAGACATCAAGAGACTGGGAACCACCTGGAGTAGAATCGAAGGAGAAGCACAGGACAGGAGTTGCTGGAGGTCTCTCGTCGACGGCCTATACCCGGGTAGGGGTGACAGGCGTAAGTAAGTAAGTAAGGGGATCTAACTGTTGTCTGTCCAGCGCTGTGATTCCCCTTGGTTTGTATACAATTCTGCCAGCGCTAGCCTCAACTATCTGGTTTGTGAGAATTAAATCTACAGTATTTGCGGAACCTTGATAGTTTTAAATTAAGTGCTTCGATAGCTCGTTTTAAGCGTTTGACACGTTTCAAAGTCGCACGCATCCAGTGTTATTGGAGCAGGTCCGCCGTGAACCCGATTTGTATTTTTGTTTTCGTCACTCTCGTTACAGGCTACAGTTGTTCGAATTCCGCACCGCTTAACTCCACTTGACCGTTAAACAGATGGTGACTTTAGTCAGCACTGACCTGTGAGCAGATAATAAGTTCGATGTGGGAAGTTATCTGTTTGAGAGGTGAGGTAATCGGTCTGATGGAGAGATAATCAGATTAGTCCCATTCGAATAAGGACAGGCTGCGAAAACAGCCAGCGGTTTGTTGTTAAAAGTTTGCGGACCGGCAATGCAATCAGCACCCAACGGCAAGAGGCAAAGGCGAATGCGGGGGCTCATGAGGTTCTTTGCCTCTTGCTGTGGTAATTTATATCTGTGTTCCTTGAACCGATTTGTTGTTTGACGTTGAATTTTCCGCGTTTGAAAAGAATGTGTGTGTGTCCCCTCGCAGTGAAGATGTTTAAACTTTGTTGCGATGTTTATTAGAAAACGGTATGTTTGGCACGGTACCTTGCACCTGTTATAATGTATGTACCCACTCCATAAAGTTTTCCCTTGTTTGAGACATGTATTGATATATTGTATAACAAGCCAATTAATATTCATGAGCTTGATAGATATACTTTCCTTCCCAAAATCCCTTAGGCGCCAAGAAGACTCGGTCTTGATGATACTTTGATTTTCAAAACCGGGAAACGCGAAATATGCTCACACTGCAACATTAACAAGTTCCTTATGTCGTGTAGTAGTAATGAAATACTTCTTAGTCAGTGTGTATGAAGGCTTCAGAACGCTCTTATACACACACGAACGGAGAAAAGACGCCAGGAAACGTGCGAGTAGCTGGACTGACAAGTAAAATTGACGAGATGTTTTGGCGATATCGACAACATGAGAAAAGAACTAAATAAACAAACCAGCTGTCATTTTCCGCAATTATGCGCGATCTAGTTTCAAGTAGAATTTACTCAGTAGCACGCACGGTTATACAACGCACTGATGAATTCATAGTCAGACGAAATCTACGCATACCCACATATAGTAGCGCACCTTCATATTTGTGTATGTATGTTTCTCCTGCCTACTTCCTAAGTTCCGGAGAAAGACATGCGTTATATAAGAGACCTGATCCATTCGTTTGAGGATGAAAATGATCGTCTTATTCTATACCTGCGTATTTCTCTGTGGGCTGGCGATTGGGTGCCTGATAGGTAGGGGCAGGGGGAAAATGTGTGGAGCTCCAGAGAGCTGTCACAACACACCAAAGTCCGGATTTTCAACTCCAATGTAAAAGCAGTTCTCTTATATGGAGCAGAGACTTGGAGATTGACAAAAACCACAGTCAACAGAGTACAGACCTTCATGAACAGTTGCCTTAGAAGAATTTTGAAAATCCACTGGCCAGAGAAGATCAGCAACGTCAGACTCTGGGAGAGAACAGAGCAGATAACAGCAGAGAATGAAATTGGGCGAAGAAGATGGGGATGGATCGGTCACAGTCTGAGAAAGCCAGCTTCCAGTATCACTAGGCAGGCATTGTCATGGAACCCCCAGGGAAAGAGGAAAAGAGGTAGGCCGAGAAACTCCTGGCGTCGAGACCTCCAAGCAGACATCAAGAGACTGGGAACCACCTGGAGTAGAATCGAAGGAGAAGCACAGGACAGGAGTTGCTGGAGGTCTCTCGTCGACGGCCTATACCCGGGTAGGGGTGACAGGCGTAAGTAAGTAAGTAAGGGGATCTAACTGTTGTCTGTCCAGCGCTGTGATTCCCCTTGGTTTGTATACAATTCTGCCAGCGCTAGCCTCAACTATCTGGTTTGTGAGAATTAAATCTACAGTATTTGCGGAACCTTGATAGTTTTAAATTAAGTGCTTCGATAGCTCGTTTTAAGCGTTTGACACGTTTCAAAGTCGCACGCATCCAGTGTTATTGGAGCAGGTCCGCCGTGAACCCGATTTGTATTTTTGTTTTCGTCACTCTCGTTACAGGCTACAGTTGTTCGAATTCCGCACCGCTTAACTCCACTTGACCGTTAAACAGATGGTGACTTTAGTCAGCACTGACCTGTGAGCAGATAATAAGTTCGATGTGGGAAGTTATCTGTTTGAGAGGTGAGGTAATCGGTCTGATGGAGAGATAATCAGATTAGTCCCATTCGAATAAGGACAGGCTGCGAAAACAGCCAGCGGTTTGTTGTTAAAAGTTTGCGGACCGGCAATGCAATCAGCACCCAACGGCAAGAGGCAAAGGCGAATGCGGGGGCTCATGAGGTTCTTTGCCTCTTGCTGTGGTAATTTATATCTGTGTTCCTTGAACCGATTTGTTGTTTGACGTTGAATTTTCCGCGTTTGAAAAGAATGTGTGTGTGTCCCCTCGCAGTGAAGATGTTTAAACTTTGTTGCGATGTTTATTAGAAAACGGTATGTTTGGCACGGTACCTTGCACCTGTTATAATGTATGTACCCACTCCATAAAGTTTTCCCTTGTTTGAGACATGTATTGATATATTGTATAACAAGCCAATTAATATTCATGAGCTTGATAGATATACTTTCCTTCCCAAAATCCCTTAGGCGCCAAGAAGACTCGGTCTTGATGATACTTTGATTTTCAAAACCGGGAAACGCGAAATATGCTCACACTGCAACATTAACAAGTTCCTTATGTCGTGTAGTAGTAATGAAATACTTCTTAGTCAGTGTGTATGAAGGCTTCAGAACGCTCTTATACACACACGAACGGAGAAAAGACGCCAGGAAACGTGCGAGTAGCTGGACTGACAAGTAAAATTGACGAGATGTTTTGGCGATATCGACAACATGAGAAAAGAACTAAATAAACAAACCAGCTGTCATTTTCCGCAATTATGCGCGATCTAGTTTCAAGTAGAATTTACTCAGTAGCACGCACGGTTATACAACGCACTGATGAATTCATAGTCAGACGAAATCTACGCATACCCACATATAGTAGCGCACCTTCATATTTGTGTATGTATGTTTCTCCTGCCTACTTCCTAAGTTCCGGAGAAAGACATGCGTTATATAAGAGACCTGATCCATTCGTTTGAGGATGAAAATGATCGTCTTATTCTATACCTGCGTATTTCTCTGTGGGCTGGCGATTGGGTGCCTGATAGGTAGGGGCAGGGGGAAAATGTGTGGAGCTCCAGAGAGCTGTCACAACACACCAAAGTCCGGATTTTCAACTCCAATGTAAAAGCAGTTCTCTTATATGGAGCAGAGACTTGGAGATTGACAAAAACCACAGTCAACAGAGTACAGACCTTCATGAACAGTTGCCTTAGAAGAATTTTGAAAATCCACTGGTCAGAGAAGATCAGCAACGTCAGACTCTGGGAGAGAACAGAGCAGATAACAGCAGAGAATGAAATTGGGCGAAGAAGATGGGGATGGATCGGTCACAGTCTGAGAAAGCCAGCTTCCAGTATCACTAGGCAGGCATTGTCATGGAACCCCCAGGGAAAGAGGAAAAGAGGTAGGCCGAGAAACTCCTGGCGTCGAGACCTCCAAGCAGACATCAAGAGACTGGGAACCACCTGGAGTAGAATCGAAGGAGAAGCACAGGACAGGAGTTGCTGGAGGTCTCTCGTCGACGGCCTATACCCGGGTAGGGGTGACAGGCGTAAGTAAGTAAGTAAGGGGATCTAACTGTTGTCTGTCCAGCGCTGTGATTCCCCTTGGTTTGTATACAATTCTGCCAGCGCTAGCCTCAACTATCTGGTTTGTGAGAATTAAATCTACAGTATTTGCGGAACCTTGATAGTTTTAAATTAAGTGCTTCGATAGCTCGTTTTAAGCGTTTGACACGTTTCAAAGTCGCACACATCCAGTGTTATTGGAGCAGGTCCGCCGTGAACCCGATTTGTATTTTTGTTTTCGTCACTCTCGTTACAGGCTACAGTTGTTCGAATTCCGCACCGCTTAACTCCACTTGACCGTTAAACAGATGGTGACTTTAGTCAGCACTGACCTGTGAGCAGATAATAAGTTCGATGTGGGAAGTTATCTGTTTGAGAGGTGAGGTAATCGGTCTGATGGAGAGATAATCAGATTAGTCCCATTCGAATAAGGACAGGCTGCGAAAACAGCCAGCGGTTTGTTGTTAAAAGTTTGCGGACCGGCAATGCAATCAGCACCCAACGGCAAGAGGCAAAGGCGAATGCGGGGGCTCATGAGGTTCTTTGCCTCTTGCTGTGGTAATTTATATCTGTGTTCCTTGAACCGATTTGTTGTTTGACGTTGAATTTTCCGCGTTTGAAAAGAATGTGCGTGTGTCCCCTCGCAGTGAAGATGTTTAAACTTTGTTGCGATGTTTCTTAGAAAACGGTATGTTTGGCACGGTACCTTGCACCTGTTATAAATGTATGTACCCACTCCATAAAGTTTTCCCTTGTTTGAGACATGTATTGATATATTGTATAACAAGCCAATTAATATTCATGAGCTTGATAGATATACTTTCCTTCCCAAAATCCCTTAGGCGCCAAGAAGACTCGGTGTTGATGATACTTTGATTTTCAAAACCGGGAAACGCGAAATATGCTCACACTGCAACATTAACAAGCTCCTTATGTGTAGTAGTAATGAAATACTTCTTAGTCAGTGTGTATGAAGGCTTCAGAACGCTCTTATACACACACGAACGGAGAAAAGACGCCAGGAAACGTGCGAGTAGCTGGACTGACAAGTAAAATTGACGAGATGTTTTGGCGATATCGACAACATGAGAAAAGAACTAAATAAACAAACCAGCTGTCATTTTCCGCAATTATGCGTGATCTAGTTTCAAGTAGAATTTACTCAGTAGCACGCACGGTTATACAACGCACTGATGAATTCATAGTCAGACGAAATCTACGCGCTGATTCGACAGTGATATGCAGTCGTCTGCCATGCATGTGTTTTGTCTGAACACCGCAAGCAGCCGCAGAATGAATGACGCAAGGCATAGTTTTGTTTTGGACTGAGTACATAAATTATATTGAGCAACAGTTTTGTTCGATATAGTGCCGATAAACAGACAGATGTTTTTACTTGACTCGAATCAAATGTCCTCGTCTCACGACTCGGACATTTTGATTCCGGTCTCGTAATCACATCTGCCTGTTCAGTATCGGCACTATATCAAGCAAAATGTTGCTCAGTATAAGATAATCAAGCTGGGGTGCACTGGGTGAGAGATGAGGTGGCGTGAAGGAAAGATCGTGGGGGATGGATGGGAGCGGTGGGTTGTATCTGCAGTTCCATAGTTCCTCCCGTCACTTCGCTTTATGTTGTACAGGCACCAGCTGCGCGTCACACGCAAAGTATGAAGTATAGAACTGTTTCGAGTGCACGACAACACACAAAAAATCAGTAATTTCTATCTCCTTCAGAGCTATTAATAAAGTGTGCTGGTCTGTGATTTTCCACCTTACGGCCTATAGCTGTGAAGCCTAGAATCGCACACCACAACCCAAATACACCGTCACTCGAAACTGTCACAGGGTGGAGCTCGCTTTTTGTTATCTTTACCACAAAGCGCAGCCTAAGTGTCAATATGAAGAATATACCGCGTACAAATGCGTCAATATGACACTTATCGCATTGCTTTCATCTTCTGTGCGTAGCGGTGGCTGAGAAAATACAAAAGTATAAATGTGACACTGAACACACAAGGCGAGACCTATTAGTTGTATCAATGAGCTTTTGAGGGACTATCACAAATGTCAACTGGTAAATTATGCTTTCGGCATTTCGATGGCGTTCGGAGAATTGCACGAAGCCTCGTTTAACTCATTCAGCCCGAAGGCCGTATTTCCCAAATTTGGGATACGTCATCTAATGACAATGCACCAGTTGCAGGAGATGGATCGACCATGATAATTTAAGGGCAGTGCCAGATTAGATTTGTTTCCAATAGGCGCCAAGCTAATCTGACACTACCCTTGAATTAATATGTGCGGCGCATCTCCTGCTGTAGTGCGTCAGGGCTGATTGGTTTAATTAACAATCTGTGTTTCAAGGAGTACGAAAAAAACAACTGTTGCTATTTTCGGCAGAAGATGTATTCTGAAGGATTCTTCACAAGGCACTTACGAACATTTTCTGTTGATCTACACTTTGAAAATTGGGTAATCAATCAATCAATCAATCAATCAATCGATCAATCAATCAATCAATCAATCAATCAATCAATCAATCAATCAATCAATCAATCAATCAATCGACTGGCCGGCCGACCGACCGACCGACCGACTGATCGACCCAATCAATCAATCAATCAATCAATCGACCGATCGATCAACCGATCGATCGATCGATCGATCGATCCATCAATCAATCAATCAATCAATCAATCAATCAATCAATCAATCAATCAATCAATTAATCAATCAATCAATCAATCAATCAATCAATCAATCAATCAATCAATCAATCAATCAATCAATCAATCAAGTGAAAAAAAGCAAAATAAGCTACATCATCAAAACATGATTTTTCGCCACAATCTCACTTACGTGTTTGCTCTATCGATTTACAATTTTGATTGGAAGTGAACGCACCCTGAGCTGTGAACCTCTGGGCTCACAATATCTAAACGATGTGCTGAAATCTACATCAAATAACCCGATGAACAAAAGCAGTCTGGCCGACGTCAACCTTAGCCAGCTAAGGTTGACGTCGGACCGAGGACCTTTTTTCACCGGATGCCCCTCTTCGACCGGTCAGAGTGAGATTTTTTTTTTTCCATCTAGGAAAACGTTGATTGCTATAGTGAGTTGTTGTGATACTAGTCTTTTGGGTTTCAACTCATTGTGCCCGAGGTACGAAACACCCACATATTTTAGTTATCCTCTGAGGACTGCATTCAGGAGACAAATCGACCATGATAGTTCAAGGGTGGTGGCAGAAGAGCTTGGCGCCTATCGGCGCCAAGCTATTCCGGAACCACCCTTGAACTATCGTGGTCCAGCCATATCTCGCTGTGGTGTGTCGCGGGCAGGACGAGTTAAATACATTGACCACAGTGAACGAAAACCATGCTCAACACCAATTTTTCCTTTTCCTTTCTGATACTGAAGGACATGCTCAACGATTCTTTTTATCCTGGGAACGAACATGCCTTGAGTTCACGGTCCAGCGAGCGGTACGGCTGACTGATTTTGATAAAGCGTGTTTTCGTGTGACTTTGAATGTGCATTGCCTTAAAAATTGGGTTCATAAAATGCAAACGGTCTGAATAATAATAATAATGTTAATAATAATAATATAATGATAATACTATTTCACTAAACATGTCATGAAGATTACTACACAAATTCAGGACAATTCAAGCTGATTTTATAATATCTGGCCCATGTGCTCTTGTGAAGAAGAACCAACCAGTCTAACAACCATCCAACCAACCAACGAACCAGCCAACCAGTCCGCCATCCAACCAAACAAACAGTCAGCTAACCAACCAACCAAACAGTCAGCCAACCAACCAACCGGCCAACCAATGGAATGAAAGAACGAATTGGCGAGCGAGCGAGCAAATCAGCAAAAACAAACTAACAAACAAACAAACACGAAAAAAAAGATAAACAGAACTGATGAAATTACAAATGAATTACTTATAATAAATTCAACCTTGCTCAACACATATTTATAGGGCTTACAGTTACTGATGTACTTAGGTAATTTTTGTCATGCAATGTCAATGGGTAAGATAGTGATAATGAGTAATCAGTGTGTACTCAGGTGCATATTTACGGTGTACCTAAGTACCACCCTTTACAGACTATGATACCCTTGTCATCATTTGACATATTGTGTGCTGGTCTTTGATTTTTGGACCTTACGGCTTTCAGCCGTAAGGTCCAACATCGCAGACCATCACACACTTATAATAAATCTGATAAATTCTCAAATAGCCAATTCCTAAAACTAATCTTCTTCAAACTGTCAAATCATATGAAATTGCCCCACTTTCCGTTAAGACTACAATACGTTATCACTCTTCAGCTCAGCCAAAGACGTGTGCAAACGGCATAGAGTGTCGTGTGCACACGAGAATTTTTGCCTTTTGCTAACGTGCCATCCATTTATGTTCTCAAGTGGTATAATATCCTCAAACGGGGTAAGGTCTTCAGTTATTTGGATTTAATGTAATCCTGAATAAGCTAGTCTTCTGCAAACACATATTACAGAAATTCCAGTACGGTCAGGTTAGAGATAGGAACATTCCCGAACAATTTGAAACAAGAGTGTTGATAAGGTGACGAAAACTTGCAAACAGACAAAGTCCTCAGATGGTACCTTAACCCCTTCAGCCCCGACGCCCTATAGCGGGAGATGGGTCGACACCAAGCTAATATGGCACTACCCTTGAATTATCATGGTCGACCATTCTCCAGCAACTGGTGCATAGTCGTTAGATGACGCCTGCAAACTTTGGGAAATACGGCAGTGGAGCTGAATGAGTTAATGCCATTTCGAATACATCTCTCACCTGTAATATAGCGTGAACTGAAAGAGATGGAAAATTTACAGAGGGTAGTGCCGAATTGACTTTACGTTTAAATAAGTGATGACTCAAATGACATTGCCTGAATAGCATTGACGGAATAGTTTGGCGTCTTTATAGTCGCCAAGTTATTCAAGCATTGCCCTTTATTGTTTACATATGTATGTATGTATGGTATGTTTTAGCGTATGTTTACATGTTTAAATGTATATCTATGTATGTATGTATGTATTTATGCATGCATGCATGTATGTATGTATTTATGCATGCATGCATGTATGTATGTGTGTGTGTATGTATGTAGTTATGTAGTTATGTATGTATGTATGTATGTATGTATGTATGTATGTATGTATGTATGTATGTATGTATGTATGTATATATGTATGTATGTATGAATGTATGTATGTACGTTTACGCTAGTCAGGTTTACGTGGACTGCACGCAGCTGAAATGACGGCCGGGTTTAGTTGCAGACTGAGACTCTGGTCATCGCCTCATTCTGACAAACACGCATACTGACGGTTTGATCTGGGTAATCATTCTTCACCTTGACCGGACGATACATTTCTTGTAGTCCATTTTTTGTGTCTTGGCTTGTCTTGCCTTGCCTTGTCTTGTCTTGCCTTGTCTTGTCTTGTCTTGCCTCGCCATGCCGTGTTACATTTCGTCTTGCCTCATCTTCTATTAACTGATTCGGGACGTGCCGCCTCCAGATACGCGACTTACGCCGCGTATCCGGAGGCGGCACGTCTCGAATGAGTTAACCGGATGATATTGAATCGTGTCATATAGTTTCGTCTGGTTTCGTCACACCGCATCGCATTGCATCGTATCGCGTTGTTTCGCATGTCGCTGTATTGCATCGCATTGACTCACATCGTTTCGCATCGCATCGCATCGCATCGCATAGTATCGCATCGCATCTCGTCGTGGCGCTTTGCATCGTATCGCATGGCATCGCATCGCATCGAATCACGTCACATCACATCACATCACATAGCGCTGTATCGCATCGCATCGCATCGCATCACATCACATCACATCGCATCATTTCGAGCTGCATCGCATCGCATGACATCGCTTCATATCGCGCTGCATCACATCACATCACATCACATCACATCACATCACATCACATCACATCACATCACATCACATCACGTCACATCACGTCACGTCACGTCACGTCACGTCACATCACATGGCGCTGTATCACATCGCATCACATCACATCACATCACATCACATCACATCACATCACATCACATCACATCACATCACGTCACGTCACGTCACATCACATGGCGCTGTATCACATCTCATCACATCACATTACATCGCATCGCATCGCATCACATCGCATCTTATCGCATCGCATCACATTGCATCGTAATACTTCGCATCACATCACATCACATCACATCGCATCGCATTGCATCGCATCGCATCGCATTGCATCGCATCGTATTGAATCGCATCATATCATATCACATCACATCACATCACATCACATCACGTCACGTCACATCACGTCACGTCACGTCACGTCACCTCACATCACATGGCGCTGTATCACATCACATCACATCACATCACATCACATCACATCACATCACATCACGTCACGTCACGTCACGTCACGTCACGAGACGTCACGTCACATCACGTCACATCACCTCACGTCACATCACGTCACGTCACGTCACGTCACGTCACGTCACATCACATGGCGCAGTATCACATCGCATCACATCACATCGCATCGCATCGCATCGTAATACTTCGCATCACATCACATCACATCACATCGCATCGCATTGCATCGCATCGAATCGCATCGCATTGCATCACATCGTATTGAATCACATCACATCACATCACATCGCATCGCATCGCGGCAAATCACACCACGCTGTATCGTATCGTATCGTATCGTGTCGCATCGCATCGTGTCACATCACATCGCGCTGTTTCGTATCGTATCGTGTCGCATCGCGTCTTGTCACATCACACCGCGCTGTATCGTATCGTATCGTGTCGCATCGCGTCACATCACACCGCGCTGAATCGTATCGTATCGTGTCGCATCGCATCGCGTTACATCACACCGCGCTGTATCGTATCGTATCGTGTCGCATCGCATCGCGTCACATCACACCGCGCTGTATCGTATCGTATCGTATCGTGTCGCATCGCATCGCGTCACATCACACCGCGCTGTATCGTATCGTATCGTATCGTGTCGCATCGCATCGCGTCACATCACACCGCACTGTACCGTATCGTATCCTATCGTATCGCATCCTTCCCTATCGCCCACACTGGCTGGTGACCATGGTCAGCCTATACAGTCATGAGAGGATCGCGGGGATCTACACCTTCGCTTATGCAGATTATGAGGGGTTCGCTCATAACGGAATACCTCGATGATTTCACACGTTCCAAAATCCTCCCAGGGATTATGACTGTCGACACCGACGACCCTCACGCGTAATCAGCGGAGAAAATCCCCAAAAGGAGCAGAACAAATTACCAAGTAACGTAGAGACCTGATCTATCTATTATAGAATCAAACACCATTAACTTACTCCGGCTGAGGAGAAGAAAAAAAAAGATGTAAATACGTGATGTCAACGAGACAAAACTTGGCATCAAGAACACAGGACCAACAAGAGATATAAATCATCATGAGCCCCCGCGACAGCGGGGGCTCATGATGAATTATGTCTCTTGCAGCTGGGTAGCGTTTGGCTTGTAAAGGGTTAATTAGAACTTTGATTGGAGTGCCACGCCAAGCCTGCTTTGGGACGCCCCGCAAAGAACACGGTGTTAAATTTGTGTGCGTTTTCTCACCGTCTTCAACATGACCATACGCAATGGACTTTGCAGAAAGCAATATATGTTGAAGGCACAGTGTTTTGAAAGAGGACATGATTTCTACCTAGCATCAACTTTGGGGTGTCACTCCCGCCTGTGTCATTTTGACACGGATTAGTCTCTTCAATGCCAGTAGAAGCAGCCTGGGTGTTGCTGCTGCTGTTTTCGTTTTATTGTTTGTTATTGCTTGTTATTGTTGTTTGTTGTTGTTTTGTTGCTGTTTTGTTCTTTTTTTCTTTTTTTTTCTTGGAGGGGGGGGGGAGGAGGGGAGGGGGGGGGTGTGGTGGAATCCACAACCGTTAGAAGGAACATGTACACAATGTAGTGTCAGCAAGAGGCATAGATCCTCATGAGTCCTTACAACTGCGGTGTTCTCATGAGGATCTACACATCTTGCAACTGGGTGGCGTTCAATTTGTCACGACAGTGAACAAGTCAAAATAGTGTGCACTATCTGACCGCGTCCAATGCCACCTCCTATAAGAAACGTGCATGTGGCGCCTAGGGAAACTTCTATCAACTCATTCAGCCCGGCGCACGTATTCCCCCAATTTTGGAGGCGTCATCTAACGACTATGCGCCAGTTGCAGGAGATGGGTCGACCATGATAATTCAAGGGCAGTGCCAGATTAGCTTGGCGCCTGTCGGCGCCGACAGGCGCCAAGCTAATCTGGCACTGCCCTTGAATTATCATGGTCGACCCATCTCTTGCTGCAGTGCGTCATGGCTGAATGGGTTAAACCATCACGTTTCACACATTCCCATCCAATAATGGCCCTATCAGCTCTGTGCACACTGCCTTTGAGAGATCGACGGACAATCGGCAGTTCTCAGGCGTTTAGCTAATCAGGCACTACCCGTGAACTATCATGGCCGATTCGGTCTCCCGCTGTGGTGCTCTGAAGGTAGATGTGTTAAAAGCCTCGGAGGCTTGACCAATTTTTTTTTCTTTCACTGCCTGTGGCAACGCAGGCTGTGCTTTTGAAATCGTCATAAATTCAAAGTCAATGATACATAACAAGAACGCGGACACAAATCGGTTTCAGCGCCGGATAGGCATTTGCGGGGGCTCATGAAGATGCAGATTGGTAGAGGTCCATTTAGTTTGTCCTCAGTGAAAGGGATTAACATTTTTAGTCTGGAGGGATTCCATGACACACAACTGGAGCACTGCTGTAGATTTCAGCACTGCGTTTAGATATTGTGAGTCAAGAGGTTCACACCTCAGGGTACGTTCACTTCCAATCAAAACTGTAAATCGATAGTGTTCGCATCCAAACACGTAAGTGAGATTTTGGCGCGAAATCATGTGTTGATGCTGTTGCCTAGTTTAAATTAAATCTACATTGTATGCAAACCAAGGGGAATCACAGCGCTGGACAGACAACAGTTAGATCCCCTGCCCCCACCTATCAGGCACCCAATCGCCAGCCCACAGAGAAATACGCAGGTATAGAATAAGACGATCATTTCCATCCTCAAACGAATGGATCAGGTCTCTTATATAACCCATGTCTTTCTCCGGAACTTAGGAAGTAGGCAGGAGAAACATACATACACAAACATGAAGGTGCGCTACTATATGTGGTCGGCATACTGATAGGTAGGGGCAGGGGGAAAATGTGTGGAGCTCCAGAGAGCTGTCACAACACACCAAAGTCCGGATTTTCAACTCCAATGTAAAAGCAGTTCTCTTATATGGAGCAGAGACTTGGAGATTGACAAAAACCACAGTCAACAGAGTACAGACCTTCATGAACAGTTGCCTTAGAAGAATTTTGAAAATCCACTGGTCAGAGAAGATCAGCAACGTCAGACTCTGGGAGAGAACAGAGCAGATAACAGCAGAGAATGAAATTGGGCGAAGAAGATGGGGATGGATCGGTCACAGTCTGAGAAAGCCAGCTTCCAGTATCACTAGGCAGGCATTGTCATGGAACCCCCAGGGAAAGAGGAAAAGAGGTAGGCCGAGAAACTCCTGGCGTCGAGACCTCCAAGCAGACATCAAGAGACTGGGAACCACCTGGAGTAGAATCGAAGGAGAAGCACAGGACAGGAGTTGCTGGAGGTCTCTCGTCGACGGCCTATACCCGGGTAGGGGTGACAGGCGTAAGTAAGTAAGTAAGTAAGGGGATCTAACTGTTGTCTGTCCAGCGCTGTGATTCCCCTTGGTTTGTATACAATTCTGCCAGCGCTAGCCTCAACTATCTGGTTTGTGAGAATTAAATCTACAGTATTTGCGGAACCTTGATAGTTTTAAATTAAGTGCTTCGATAGCTCGTTTTAAGCGTTTGACACGTTTCAAAGTCGCACGCATCCAGTGTTATTGGAGCAGGTCCGCCGTGAACCCGATTTGTATTTTTGTTTTCGTCACTCTCGTTACAGGCTACAGTTGTTCGAATTCCGCACCGCTTAACTCCACTTGACCGTTAAACAGATGGTGACTTTAGTCAGCACTGACCTGTGAGCAGATAATCAGTTCGATGTGGGAAGTTATCTGTTTGAGAGGTGAGGTAATCGGTCTGATGGAGAGATAATCAGATTAGTCCCATTCGAATAAGGACAGGCTGCGAAAACAGCCAGCGGTTTGTTGTTAAAAGTTTGCGGACCGGCAATGCAATCAGCACCCAACGGCAAGAGGCAAAGGCGAATGCGGGGGCTCATGAGGTTCTTTGCCTCTTGCTGTGGTAATTTATATCTGTGTTCCTTGAACCGATTTGTTGTTTGACGTTGAATTTTCCGCGTTTGAAAAGAATGTGTGTGTGTGTCCCCTCGCAGTGAAGATGTTTAAACTTTGTTGCGATGTTTATTAGAAAACGGTATGTTTGGCACGGTACCTTGCACCTGTTATAATGTATGTACCCACTCCATAAAGTTTTCCCTTGTTTGAGACATGTATTGATATATTGTATAACAAGCCAATTAATATTCATGAGCTTGATAGATATACTTTCCTTCCCAAAATCCCTTAGGCGCCAAGAAGACTCGGTCTTGATGATACTTTGATTTTCAAAACCGGGAAACGCGAAATATGCTCACACTGCAACATTAACAAGTTCCTTATGTGTAGTAGTAATGAAATACTTCTTAGTCAGTGTGTATGAAGGCTTCAGAACGCTCTTATACACACACGAACGGAGAAAAGACGCCAGGAAACGTGCGAGTAGCTGGACTGACAAGTAAAATTGACGAGATGTTTTGGCGATATCGACAACATGAGAAAAGAACTAAATAAACAAACCAGCTGTCATTTTCCGCAATTATGCGCGATCTAGTTTCAAGTAGAATTTACTCAGTAGCACGCACGGTTATACAACGCACTGATGAATTCATAGTCAGACGAAATCTACGCGCTGATTCGACAGTGATATGCCGCAGTCGTCTGCCATGCATGTGTTTTGTCTGAACACCGCAAGCAGCCGCAGAATGAATGACACAAGGCATATTTTTGTTTTGGACTGAGTACATAAATTATATTGAGCAACAGTTTTGTTCGATATAGTGCCGATAAACAGACAAATGTGATTACTTGACTCGAATCAAATGTCCTCGTCTCACGACTCGGACATTTTGATTCCGGTCTCGTAATCACATCTGCCTGTTATCGGCAATATATCAAGCAAAATGTTGCTCAGTATAAGATAATCAAGCTGGGGTGCACTGGGTGAGAGATGAGGTGGCGTGAAGGAAAGATCGTGGGGGATGGATGGGAGCGGTGGGTTGTATCTGCAGTTCCATAGTTCCTCCCGTCACTTCGCTTTATGTTGTACAGGCACCAGCTGCGCGTCACACGCAAAGTATGAAGTATAGAACTGTTTCGAGTGCACGACAACACACAAAAAATCAGTAATTTCTATCTCCTTCAGAGCTATTAATAAAGTGTGCTGGTCTGTGATTTTCCACCTTACGGCCTATAGCTGTGAAGCCTAGAATCGCACACCACAACCCAAATACACCGTCACTCGAAACTGTCACAGGGTGGAGCTCGCTTTTTGTTATCTTTACCACAAAGCGCAGCCTAAGTGTCAATATGAAGAATATACCGCGTACAAATGCGTCAATATGACACTTATCGCATTGCTTTCATCTTCTGTGCGTAGCGGTGGCTGAGAAAATACAAAAGTATAAATGTGACACTGAACACACAAGGCGAGACCTATTAGTTGTATCAATGAGCTTTTGAGGGACTATCACAAATGTCAACTGGTAAATTATGCTTTCGGCATTTCGATGGCGTTCGGAGAATTGCACGAAGCCTCGTTTAACTCACTCAGCCCGAAGGCCGTATTTCCCAAATTTGGGATGCGTCATCTAATGACAATGCACCAGTTGCAGGAGATGGATCGACCATGATAATTCAAGGGCAGTGCCAGATTAGATTTGTTTCCAATAGGCGCCAAGCTAATCTGACACTACCCTTGAATTAATATGTGCGGCGCATCTCCTGCTGTAGTGCGTCAGGGCTGATTGGTTTAATTAACAATCTGTGTTTCAAGGAGTACGAAAAAAACAACTGTTGCTATTTTGGCAGAAGATGTATTCAGAAGGTATCTTCACAAGGCACTTACGAACATTTTCTGTTGATCTACACTTTGAAGATTGGGTAATCAATCAATCAATCAATCAATCAATCAATCAATCAATCAATCAATCAAGTGAAAAAAAGCAAAATAGGCTACATCATCAAAACATGATTTCTCGCCACAATCTCACTTACATGTTTGCTCTATCGATTTACAATTTTGATTGGAAGTGAACGCACCCTGAACTGTGAACCTCTGGGCTCACAATATCTAAACGATGTGCTGAAATCTACATCAAATAACCCGATGAACAAAAGCTGTCTGGCCGACGTCAACCTTAGCTTGTCCGCGCACGGCAGTGCGCGGGCCAGCTAAGGTTGACGTCGGACCGAGGACCTTTTTTCACCGGATGCCCCTCTTCGACCGGTCAGAGTGAGATTTTTTTTTTTTTTCATCTAGGAAAACGTTGACTGCTATAGTGAGTTGTTGTGATACTAGTCTTTTGGGTCTCAACTCATTGTGCCCGAGGTACGAAACACCCACATATTTTAGTTATCCTCTGAGGACTGCATTCAGGAGACAAATCGACCATGATAGTTCAAGGGTGGTGGCAGAAGAGCTTGGCGCCTATCGGCGCCAAGCTATTCCGGAACCACCCTTGAACTATCGTGGTCCAGTCATATCTCGCTGCGGCGTGTCGCGGGCAGGACGAGTTAAACACATTGACCACAGTGAACGAAAACACCGCTCAACACTAATTTTTCCTTTTCCTTTCTGATACTGAAGGACATGCTCAACGATTCTTTTTATCCTGGGAACGAACATGCCTTGAGTTCACGGTCCAGCGAGCGGTACGGATGACTGATTTTGATAAAGCGTGTTTTCGTGTGACTTTGAATGTGCATTGCCTTAAAAATTGGGTTCATAAAATGCAAACGATCTGAATAATAATAATAATAATGTTAATAATAATAATAATAATAATATAATGATAATACCATTTCACTAAACATGTCATGAAGATTACTAGACAAATTCAGGATAATTCAAGCTGATTTTATATCTGGCCCATGTGCTCTTGTGAAGAAGAACCAACCAGTCTAACAACCATCCAACCAACCAACGAACCAGCCAACCAGTCCGCCATTCAACCAAACAAACAGTCAGCTAACCAACCAACCAAACAGTCAGCCAACCAACCAACCGGCCAACCAATGGAATGAAAGAACGAATTGGCGAGCGAGCGAGCAAATCAGCAAAAACAAACTAACAAACAAACAAACACGAAAAAAAGATAAACAGAACTGATGAAATTACAAATGAATTACTTATAATAAATTCAACCTTGCTCAACACATATTTATAGGGCTTACAGTTACTGATGTACTTAGGTAATTTTTATCATGCAATGTGAATGGATAAGATAGTGATAATGAGTAATCAGTGTGTACTCGGGTGCATATTTACGGTGTACCTAAGTACCACTCTTTACAGACTATGATACCCTTGTCATCATTTGACATATTGTGTGCTGGTCTTTGATTTTTGGACCTTACGGCTTTCAGCCGTAAGGTCCAACATCGCAGACCATCACACACTTATAATAAATCTGATAAATTCTCAAATAGCCAATTCCTAAAACTAATCTTCTTCAAACTGTCAAATCATATCAAAATTGCCCCACTTTCCGTTAAGACTACAATACGTTATCACTCTTCAGCTCAGCCAAAGACGTGTGCAAACGGCATAGAGTGTCGTGTGCACACGAGAATTTTTGCCTTTTGCTAACGTGCCATCCATTTATGTTCTCAAGTGGTATAATATCCTCAAACGGGGTAAGGTCTTCAGTTATTTGGATTTAATGTAATCCTGAATAAGCTAGTCTTCTGCAAACACATATTACAGAAATTCCAGTACGGTCAGGTTAGAGATAGGAACATTCCCGAACAATTTGAAACAAGAGTGTTGATAAGGTGACGAATACTTGCAAACAGACAAAGTCCTCAGATGGTACCTTAACCTCTTCAGCCCCGACGCCCTATAGCGGGAGATGGGTCGACACCAAGCTAATCTGGCACTACCCTTGAATTATCATGGTCGACCATTCTCCAGCAACTGGTGCATAGTCGTTAGATGACGCCTGCAAACTTTGGGAAATACGGCAGTGGAGCTGAATGAGTTAATGCCATTTCGAATACATCTCTCACCTGTAATATAGCGTGAACTGAAAGAGATGGAAAATTTACAGAGGGTAGTGCCGAATTGACTGTACGTTTAAATAAGTGATGACTCAAATGACATTGCCTAAATAGCATTGACGGAATAGTTTGGCGTCTTTATAGTCGCCAAGTTATTCAATCATTGCCCTTTATTGTTTACATATGTATGTATGTATGGTATGTTTTAGCGTATGTTTACATGTTTGAATGTATATCTATGTATGTATGTATGTATTTATGCATGCATGCATGTATGTATGTATTTATGCATGCATGCATGTATGTATGTATGTGTGTATGTATGTATGTATGTATGTAGTTATGTATGTATGTATGTATGTATGTATGTATGTATGTATGTATGTATGTATGTATGTATGTATGTATGTATGTATGTATGTATGTATATATGTATGTATGTATGCATGTATGTATGTACGTTTACGCTAGTCAGGTTTACGTGGACTGCACGCAGCTGAAATGACGGCCGGGTTTAGTTGCAGACTGAGACTCTGGTCATCGCCTCATTCTGACAAACACGCATACTGACGGTTTGATCTGGGTAATCATTCTTCACCTTGACCGGTCGATACATTTCTTGTAGTCCATTTTTTGTGTCTTGGCTTGTCTTGCCTTGCCTTGTCTTGTCTTGCCTTGTCTTGTCTTGTCTTGCCTCGCCATGCCGTGTTACATTTCGTCGTGCCTCATCTTCTATTAACTGATTCGGGACGTGCCGCCTCCAGATACGCGACTTACGCCGCGTATCCGGAGGCGGCACGTCTCGAATGAGTTAACCGGATGATATTGAATCGTGTCATATAGTTTCGTCTGGTTTCGTCACACCGCATCGCATTGCATCGTATCGCGTTGTTTCGCATGTCGCTGTATTGCATCGCATTGACTCACATCGTTTCGCATCGCATCGCATCGCATCGCATAGTATCGCGTCGCATCTCATCGTGGCGCTTTGCATCGTATCGCATGGCATCGCATCGCATCGAATCACGTCACATCACATCACATCACATCACATAGCGCTGTATCCCATCGCATCGCATCGCATCACATCACATCACATCACATCATTTCGAGCTGCATCGCATCGCATGACATCGCTTCATATCGCGCTGCATCACATCACATCACATCACATCACGTCACGTCACGTCACGTCACGTCACGTCACGTCACGTCACGTCACGTCACGTCGCGTCACGTCACATCACGTCACGTCACGTCACGTCACGTCACGTCACGTCACGTCTCGTCTCGTCACGTCGCGTCACGTCACGTCACGTCACGCCACGCCACGTCACGTCACGTCACGTCACGTCACGTCACGTCACGTCACGTCACGTCACGTCACGTCACGTCACGTCACGTCACATCACATCACGTCACGTCACGTCACATCACATGGCGCTGTATCACATCTCATCACATCACATTACATCGCATCGCATCGCATCACATCGCATCTTATCGCATCGCATCACATTGCATCGTAATACTTCGCATCACATCACATCACATCACATCGCATCGCATTGCATCGCATCGCATAGCATTGCATCGCATCGTATTGAATCGCACCATATCATATTACATCACATCACATCACATCACGTCACATCACGTCACGTCACGTCACCTCACCTCACATCACATGGCGCTGTATCACATCACATCACATCACATCACATCACGTCACGTCACGTCACGTCACGTCACGAGACGTCACGTCACATCACGTCACATCACCTCACGTCACATCACGTCACGTCACGTCACGTCACGTCACATCACATGGCGCAGTATCACATCGCATCACATCACATCGCATCGCATCGCATCGTAATACTTCGCATCACATCACATCACATCACATCGCATCGCATTGCATCGCATCGAATCGCATCGCATTGCATCACATCGTATTGAATCACATCACATCACATCACATCACATCGCATCGCATCGCGGCAAATCACACCACGCTGTATCGTATCGTATCGTATCGTGTCGCATCGCATCGTGTCACATCACATCGCGCTGTTTCGTATCGTATCGTGTCGCATCGCGTCTTGTCACAACACACCGCGCTGTGTCGTATCGTATCGTGTCGCATCGCGTCACATCACACCGCGCTGAATCGTATCGTATCGTGTCGCATCGCATCGCGTCACATCACACCGCGCTGTATCGTATCGTATCGTGTCGCATCGCATCGCGTCACATCACACCGCGCTGTATCGTATCGTATCGTATCGTGTCGCATCGCATCGCGTCACATCACACCGCGCTGTATCGTATCGTATCGTATCGTGTCGCATCGCATCGCGTCACATCACACCGCACTGTACCGGATCGTATCCTATCGTATCGCATCCTTCCCTATCGCCCACACTGGCTGGTGACCATGGTCAGCCTATACAGTCATGAGAGGATCGCGGGGATCTACACCTTCGCTTATGCAGATTATGAGGGGTTCGCTCATAACGGAATACCTCGATGATTTCACACGTTCCAAAATCCTCCCAGGGATTATGACTGTCGACACCGACGACCCTCACGCGTAATCAGCGGAGAAAATCCCCAAAAGGAGCAGAACAAATTACCAAGTAACGTAGAGACCTGATCTATCTATTATAGAATCAAACACCATTAACTTACTCCGGCTGAGGAGAAGAAAAAAAAAGATGTAAATACGTATGACTTATGATAAGAGACATAGATTTTCATGCGTCCCTGCATCGTAGGCACGCATGGAAATCCATGTCTGTTGTATATGGAAAGGGTCGCTGATGAACGCAAAGGAACAGCAATAATCTGTCAAGGGATGCAACTTATCAGCAAAGGGGCAGCACTTATCTAGGGCGATCACTTACAGCACACATTTTTTTAGACATCCATCATGTTGAGCAGGCTTTGTTTTGAGCCGGCCAAAATCCCCGACAGAGAAGGCTTAAGCACGATTGGTATACGAAACGGCGGCTTGGAATTGTGGCACAGCGTGAACACGCGGCTTAACAGATACGAAACTGCGGCTGAGACCTGCGGCTTCTGTGTGGACTTGATCCGGGCATGCAGGTGCTTGAATGTGTTACAGGTATGGCAGATCGAAGTTGAGCTCTCGAAATATCTACAATTCCAATGTATGTCTGTGGTATCTATGACGGCCAACAAAAAAGTCAAACTTGAAGCACTAAGTAATTGGAGGGGGGAGGGGGGGGGTGGGGAGTGGCGGGACAGAGAGGGGGAAAGTCTCGGTTTTAAACTCATTCGCGGCCAGCCGCATCTGGATGTGTGGCATTAGCCGCTCATCCGGATGAGGCTGGCCGCAAATGAGTTAACTCATTCTACCCCAGACACACCACAGCAAGATATGGATCGACCATGATAGTTCAAGGGTGATGCCAGAATAGCTCGGCGCCCATGGGCGCCAAGCTATTCTGGCATCACCCTTGAACTATCATGGTCGATCTGTGTCCTGCAGTGCAATGCAGTCTTCAGAGGACAAAGGCAACATTTAAGGATTTCGGTGTTGGGGTAGAAAGAGTTAAACGAGGCCCGGGATGGATTGGGATGGGTTGGTGGATGGGTGGTTTGGGGGGATGGGGGGGGATGGGGGGCGGGGGGGTGGGTATGGGTTGGAAAGAGGGTTGTGGAAGGAGTAGCACTTTCTATTCTACTCATCATCATCATCATCAGTCCCTTGCCCGAACTGGGCGTTGGGGGGACTGAAAGGCAGCAGCAACAGACAGTGCTCTCCACTGAGTTCTATTTTGGGCGGTGGCAAGCAAGTCTGGCATCTCGAGTTCGGTCCATTCTTTTATGTTTGCGACCCAACTCTTTCTCTGACGACCTCGCCGACGACTTCCTTCGAGAGTGCCTTGGAGGATAGTCTTGGACAAGGTGTTGTGTCGGGTCACGTGGCCAAACCAAGCAAGCTTGCGCCGTTTCACGTTTCTACTATTGAACCTTTAATAATAATAATAATAATAATAATAATAATAATAATAATAATAATAATAATAATAATAATGTCCATGTAAATAGGGCTTAACCTCCAAATGAATGGTGCTCTAAGCGCTTTACATGATCAAAAATCACAGAACAAAAAGTACAATAAGTACAAGAAAAAAACACCAAAAAAAAAACAAAAGAAATACACTACAAAAAATGTTACGAAACTAAAGTGACACATATCAAAATGGTGCTCTAAGCGCTTTACAAGATCAAAGATCACAGAACAAAAAGTACAAGAAAAAACAAAAAAAAACAACAAAAAACAAATACACTACAAAAATGTTACAAAACTAAAGTGACATTGAATGCTCACGCTCACACATACACACACACCGTTACAAGAACAGTTACTGTTAAAGATTGCTAACGCACTGAAAATGCATCTAACTATACGCATACGAAAATAGATAGGTCTTGAGCAGTGATTTGAAAGCAGACAGAGTTGGAGCATGTCTGACATGGGCTGGAAGGTCGTTCCAGGCGACTGAACCGAAAAAGAAAAGGCACGCTGGCCCTGGGTAGACTTCTTTCGTCTAGGAACCCTGAAAATACGCGTGTCGGATGCTGAACGGAGAGATCTTGAATGCGTGTAAATATGTACCAGGTCGGACAAATATGAACCGGTAATAACATTGTAGCAAATAACAGAAACCTTGTACACATGTGCTCACGTTTCGGTACTCTGTAAATTAGTCGGGCAGAGCAGTTCATAACTCTTTGAAGTTTATCAAGAAGATTCTGAGGAACACCAACCAAAAGGGAATTACACAAATCAATGCGGGAAAGAACAAGGGAAGCAACAAGCGTTTTGGTTGCTTCTTTTTTGAGAAGGTGTCGAATTGAAATGATCTTCCTAAATTCAAAGAAGGAACATTGGCAAACATTGTTGACATGCTCTCTCGTGGTCAGCCTATTGTCAAATTAACGCCAAGATTACGGGCTGACTCGGAATAGGGGATACTGTTCTGACCAACCGTGATCGAGTCTGGGAGATCTGTGGAGGTTGAACAAGAAAATCGTAAGGCCGCAGTTGTGCCACTATTCATTTGCAATTTGTTCTGTGTGGTCCAATTCTGAACGTTTGTGACACAGGACTCTAAAGACTGGAACATTTGACTAACATGTTTTCGTTGGGCACTGGCATACAGCTCTGTGTCATAGCATTAAAATGGTGAGATACAGAGTGATATTTGATAACACTAGATAAAGGCTGGATATACAATGTGAAAAGGATTGGCCCCAAAACAGAGCCTTGGGAGACCCATTTTACATAGGAAACACTCCCACAACATATGTGATAGTATCACCGTGCTTTGCTTTCTGGGATATCATGGTGCACATTCCGTTTGCGAATGAAGATAAGTAGCGGCTAATGTCTCTGTTTGTTTGTCTATTTTGACAAAGGGTATTTACCCGAAATATTAATAAATTGTGTTGTACCCGTCTTTACTAAGCGTGTTTCTTTCTCTGTTGGGTACTTCTTTGTATTTTACACGCTTGGCAGTCACCTTGTTGGTCTGGATTGCACCTGTAGGCAGTTTGCAAGATAGAGTGTGTGGCTTTTCTATTAAAACAATGCTCTCTAAAGCTCACTTGCTACACGTAGAAAGGTCAAGCACAGTCCGAAAGTATATTGATTGTCCCATAATTTATTTCGAAATAAGAAATTTAGATCGCAAAGAGTACGTACAAGGTCTACATACCGAAATACCACAAGAATGCGATCAGTTAGTAACAAAGGAAACAATTTCACCATTGCATTGTAATGTAGATTTCGGTTTATAGATACGGAGTTTCGTTTAACACTTTGTAGTTTCATATGTTGCAAATTGAAATTGTTAATATTTTTTGTTTTGTGCAAAATAGTTATTTGTTACGAATTTTATTTGTTGATTAAACTGTTGATCTTGCGTGAAATTAGAAATCATAGTATACGATTGAACACTTCACTCTACTTCTATTCTATTCTTATTTTTATTATTATTGTTATTGATATTTATAATTTGTTTATTGGGGAGGGTTGGGGGACATAATCACCAAACAAAACAAAACGAAACAAAACAAAATCATACCACAGTCACCGGGATTTTATTAGAGTTTTTTGCATATCACATAACAAAAAACATTCAAATTTATTGTATAAGTTTGTAACGCGCCACCTGTTACTTCTTTAATAGTATAATGAAGTTCACGGCCGCTGTGTGCTGGTCTGTAAGATCCTAAATATCAGACTAGCACACATTTCATTCGTTAAATCAAGGCAAGCATCGTTGGAGAGGGTAGGCCGTCACAAAAGAAATGCCAATACACCAATTGTATCCAACTCCACACACCCTCCCCAATAAAACCCACTGTGACATACGTTCAGCTACTTTCCCTTCTAGTTATGCCCCCTATTTCAAGGGACAGCACCTGTGCACACTCGATTCCTTGCGTGACGATTGTCAAAGGGGAATCAGCTGCTCATTCTAGCGTGATGACCTCCCATGTGGCTCGTTGGACAACGCGGACAGAATGCAAGTGTGAAGGAGGCAAATGCTTAGAGCGTCGAAACAGTGTTAATTCCTGTTCAGACGGTGGTTCCACTCACATTGGTTGACTCGGTCGAATCCTGGGAGACAACCATTGTGGTTTCTATTCGAAAGTTTGCTACAAATGTCGCTGATTGAAGTCTTCACGTCTATATATTAGCGAAGATGGTTGGTTGGCTTGACGTCTACGTATTAGCGAAGATGGTTGGTTGCCTTGTTCGGGGTTTAAGCCCTTCGCTGTCTAGAACAAAAAGTGAACACGATTTAACTGCAAGAGGCATAGATCCTCATGAGCCCCCGTTAGCAAGAGGCATAGATCCTCATGAGCCCCCGCATTCGCGGGGGCTCATGAGGATCTATGCCTCTTGCTAAAGCCACTTTGTATCTATGTTCCACGTCCGACTGTGGCCCTTTGGTTTTGAGTTAACTAAAGGCCGCATAAACGCAATTTGCGTCTGTTGACATTGACGGGGTAAATACCCACGTCACAAGAGTGATATTGGACCGAACCAAAAAAGGCAGGCCATGGGTGTCAGTGATAGCTATTGCCTTGGAGTACGGCCTGAACACTGCTCAGTTCAGACGCAACGCAGCTGAGCCTCGTTGACTTTCCAGGACATGTATAGAAGACCCTTTTGTTCTCCTGGATAAAAAGATTAATAGTGCCGCCTATTAAATTTAATGTCTTTCGCATTCCGTACGGACTCTCTGTGTCAAAGAATACAGTGGTGTGGTTCGGGGTGGTTACCTGTCAAACACAAAGTCCTAGGGCAGACGTCTATCCACGGATTCTTTGCTTACTTGGAATAGTGACTAAGGGTGCGTCTTTATAATATTATTCAACTTGACGCAGTGAAGCAAAGCTTGTCTTCAACACTGAGCTGGCTTGGATGTTGGGATTTGACGCCGCAATTGTGACAATGGGCAACGATCGGCGGTCTGTCAATGGGGGTGTGCCTAATTGTCAGTTGCGTTATGTGAACAAGACAAGATAATAATAATAATGCATAGCATTTATATGGCGCATTTCTCATACTTATAACTCAATGCGCAGAATGTAGCCGCGAACTGAACCCAACAAGCACGCTCACGTGAATCACACGCATTCACTCACACACTGTACGTAAACACAGAACATTCACGTGGTGCTAAGGGCAAGCTCAAGCGAGCTACTGACGGTATTTGGAAATCGTTTTGTATTTGAAATTTTATTAAGTTGGCTGAAACTGATACCAAAGTGGAGGGGGAGGAAGAGCCGGAGTACCCGGAGAAAGAACCCCCGACGGTCCGCCCGAATTAAAGGTGACACTTACTAGAGGAGAAAAATCAGACGCCGGAACCCGGAATCGAACCTCGCACCTTTAGCATTGGTGGCAGGCGCCTTAACCACTGCGCCACGGACCGCCCCGTGCTCACACAAGAGAGCGAGAAAAAAGAACTGCGCTCTCAGTGGCCATGATTTACGTTTTCTTCTCCAAAAAAAAAAAAAAAAAAAAAAAAATTCAAATCTCGATGTCTAAGGAACACAGCTGTAAATTAGGCAAGCAAAAGGTATAGAACCACATTAGCCCCGCGTCTACGGAGGCTCATGTGGTTCTATGCCTCTTGCAGTTGGGTGGTGTTTACGTCTGTCGGGGCACGTTTGGGTCTATGCCTTAGGCAGCTTGTCGGTGCTTGTGGTAGCTCTACAGTTAACGGGTTTGTAGCTCTGCGTGCTTTCCTGCAACCGTTGGTAACTTGGCAGTACTGCGACAATGCTGACGTTTTTGTTTTGTGGGATTGGTGCCTTCGTTTCTGCGAGAAAATATGTTTATGGCTGATTCGTTTTTATCTCAAAATCGTTTTAGTCATTCACGTGCAGTGTGCTTTGAAAATTCCCCACCCCCACGCCATAACTCCCCACCCCCACGCCCTAACTCTCTCTCTCTCTCTGTCTGTCTGTCTCTGTCTGTCTGTCTGTCTGTCTGTCTGTCTGTCTCTCTCTCTCTCTCTCTCTCTCTCTCTCTCTCTCTCTCTCTCTCTCTCTCTCCGCACACACACACACACACACACACACACACACACACACACACACACACTCACACACACATACACACACACGCACGCACACACACACAAACGCGCGCACACACACACAGACACGTGTACACACAGACATACACATACACACACAAGGGGTGTACAAACAGACACACACACACACACACACACACACAAACACAAGCACGCACACACACACACACACACACACACACACACACACACACTTGTAACTCTTTAAATGCACCATCCCGAGTATTCATTTTAGGTTTACCGGTAGTCTAATGTCTTTGCCTGTGGTGCAATGGCCTTTCCCCTCCCGGCCTCTCCCATGCACATTCTCGTATTAATAATAATATTTAAATAAATTCTCTAAATTTTAGAGAGCAATGGTAGGCTGTCAAATAACGCAGTGTGTATTGTACCACTGTGACGCGACAAGTCGCAACATGTATATTATATGAATATTTATTTATTTATTTGTTTGTTTGTTTGTTTGTTGCTTGCTTGCTTGCTTGCTTGTTTGTTTGTTTGTTTGTTTGTTTGTTTGTTTGATTGTTTGATTGATTTGACTGCCGTAACAGAAACTCGGTCCACGCTTGGTTTGCTTGTGTTTCTTTTTCGGCGATTCCAGGAAAGTTTGTATTTACATAACTCTGACACATGTGAAGCACACAGGACTTCCCTTGTTGCAAAACAGCTCCCCAAAAAAGTGAAAACCCAATGGATAATGCTCTTAACCAATTCACTGAGAGAACACCGCGATCAACATTCAGATACAAAGAGGCATAGTTGCTCATGAGCCCCCGCGTATGCGGGGGCTCATGAGCATCTATGCCTCTTTCACATCCATTCTTCTCTCAAGCTGGAGCCGTCATCGTTCATCAGCCTGCATTGCTTTTCGAGACAATTTGGCAACAAGCTTTGATCGGGATTTTAAATCACTACCTATCACAGAAGCGTATTAAACTGATGGATCGTTTCATCAGAATCGCTGACAATCAGGCCAGTAAAACTTTTACAACTGTTCGACAATCGGCAATCGCGCGCTTCAAGGGCCTATTTCAGACCTCTTCGGACATAAATTCTACCTGGGAGTAGTAGCACTTTGATGCGTGAAGTGCCCAAGATATGCGCACGTGTGGTAGCTATACACCGCCCTCTCTGAGCACTTGAACATGACTTCAAAAGTGGCCGGTAAACAGTCGCTCAATAGAACGGTTCAGTTTAGTTGAAGGCCCACTACCGCCGTAACTGTTTAGATGTACACTTCTGTAACAGATGGTTACAAAACACTACACACAGGTCTAGTTATGGTTCACTTAGACACAGGATAATTCAGTTAAGCACGGTTCGTCTTTATATCAAGTTACCTGACAATGACTCCAATCCGTTCTATAAATACAATGCTTTCAGTACGAGAAACAGCTAAACATAGATTGACACGTTAACGGCTGCGCAGAATAAATAAGTGCGATTACGCGTGTGTGTTTGCTGCGTGTCCAAACTACCGTTAAAGTTCATTAGCTGTGTCGACAAGGCATAATGCGCACAAACGGTGCTGACATGTGTCTTCAGATTTACGCGTAATGGTACTTTCTGTTCAGTTCAGTTCAGTTCAGTTCAGTTAAGTTCAGTTCAGTTCAGTACAGTACAGTTCAGTTCAGTTCAGTTCAGTCCAGTTCAGTACAGTACAATACAGTTCAGTTCAGTACAGTACAGTACAGTTCAGTTCAGTTCAGTACAGTTCAGTTCAGTACAGTTCAGTTCAGTTCAGTTCAGTACAGTTCAGTACAGTTCAGTTCAGTTCAGTTCAGTTCAGCTCTGCTCACGGAATGTACCATACGCGCTCCACACTACCCATCAGGAGATACAGAAAACTATTAACCGATTACTGCCTGGAGTAGGTCATTTTTAACGATTGCATCCCGGGGCTTTTCAGATGCATGGTAGATGTGCCTTATGCGTCCGAGATTGCTTAGCCCTTTGGGTGTCGGTAGCGGTTTTAGTCGCAAGGATTCCTTTCAGGATGTCAGGGTGTTGTTATTCCTGCAGGATGTCAGGGTATTGTTATTCCTGCAGGATGTCTGGGTGTTGTTTTTCCTGCAGGATGTCAAGGTGTTGTTATTCCTGCACGATGTCAGGGTGATGTTATTCTTGCAGGATGTCAGGGTGTTGTTATTCCTGCAGGATGTCAAGGTGTTGTTATTCCTGCAGGATGTCAGCGTGTTGTTATTCCTGCAGGATGTCAGGGTGTTGTTATTCCTGCAGGATGTCAAGGTGTTGTTATTCCTGCAGGATGTCATGGTGTTGTTATTCCTGCAGGATGTCTGGGTGTTGTTTTTCCTGCAGGATGTCAGGGTGTTGTTATTCCTGCAGGATGTCAGGGTGTTGTTATTCCTGCACGATGTCAGGGTGATGTTATTCTTGCAGGATGTCAGGGTGTTGTTATTCCTGCAGGATGTCAAGGTGTTGTTATTCCTGCAGGATGTCAGGGTGTTGTTATTCCTGCAGGAAGTCAGGGTGTTGTTATTCCTGCTGGATGTCAGAATGTCAGGATGTTGTTATTCCTGCAGGAATCATCGCGACTAAAACCGCTACCGACACCCAAAGGGTTAGACATTAAGGATCGAGTGGATTACCAAAAAAAATTGTTCACCGAGTACATGTACGTTATTCGGTGAAGCCTGGACTGCGAGGTTCAGAGAGCATTTTCCGGGATTCATCGAATAACACACGAGGTCAACATATTTTTCTACGATGGGCACAAGGTCATGGGCCGATGTCGGCCGCCGTTGGCCCGCGCACGTTTGTGCGCGGGCCAACGACGGCCGACGTCGGCCCGATGATTTTGTGCGCATTGGGGCTTATTACCTAAGCAGTTTGCACCACGTGCCCATTGTACTTACTATTTTTGTGAAAAAACAAAATGTACGCATTCCGCGGCATGTTTACGTCTGACCCCTCAAAAATTACTTCTGTGCTTCAGAAGTCAGCAAAGCAGATAATTATCTCTCACGCCAATCCGATAATTTGCGGAGAAAAAAACAAATTGAAACTTATTTCGAACTTGTTTTTGCCACGAATGTTCTTCAAACCATTAATCATTTGTACAAAACGCCTGCCGTGTTTTCGCAAGTAGCCGCCCACTGCTTGCTAGGACTAGTGACAAAAAGAAGCCTGTGCCTGACGCGAAACTCTGATTTCAAAGTTAAAATGACGCACTTCCCTGTTCCATTCAGGCGTCATTTCAAGTCTTGTTACATCATTGTTTCACGTCAGCATGTGCTCATGTTTTGTCGTTGGTCCATTGTTTTGTTGCTAGGTAAATCGCAGGTTGCTAGGTAGATCGCACATTAGTAATCCACCCCAGACAATGCCAGGGGGTGGAGGGTGGGGGGTTTCCAACTTTTTGTTTGGGGCCTTCAACCTGACAACATAAGATCTTTTTATCAGTGACCGAAAAATCAGAAAAAAATTGTTAGGGAGGGAGGGGGGAGGGGCACAATAATTTGTGTGTGTGTGTGTGTGTGTGTGTGTGTGTGTGTGTGTGTGTGTGCGTGTGTGTGTGTGTGTGTATCTGCGTGTGTGGAAAGTCGCCCAAAAAGTCAAATAGGGAGGGGGGGGGTTGATTCCGAACACCCCCCAAAAAGGGACTTTGTTATAGCATTTTAAACAATTTTGGGCCGGAGGTGAGAGGTGGGGGTAGGTAGTGGGGTGGGGTCCGGAACCCCTAGGATCCCCCCTCCGCCAGATCCGCCCCTGCATTCGAGTGGTATAAAACATTCCGTGCAGGAAGTTTGGGGCGCCCACACCGTAACAAAAATCCGGGGTCTAGCGGTTGGGACAGGGTCCACTTCAAGGCTTGCGTACATGTATGTTTATTTAACCCAATCTACCCCAGACACACCACAGCAAGATAAGGATCGACCATGATAGTTCAAGGGTGATGCCAGAATAGCTTGGCGCCTATAGGCGCCAAGCTATATGGTCGATCTGTGTCCTGCACTAGAGTGCAGTCTTCAGGGGACAATGGCAAAATGTGGGGATTTCGGTGCTGGGGTACAATGAGTTAAACGAAATCAGATAAGATGTTTTGAATTAGGTCTGAGATGACACACGGCAAAGGGCCCTCGGGTCGACGTCAGCCGCCTTCGGCTAACATGCAACGTGATAACAGTTTATCGACGGTGAGCGCACATCTTAATGGTCTGAAAAGAGTTATCTCCCTCAAATACATGACATTTAATCCTCTGGCTGTCGGTAGCGGTTTTTGTCGCGATGACACCTGCAGGACTCATCGCGACAAAAGCCGCTACCGACAGCCAGAGGATTAACACTGTTATAGATGCCACGCGTTGTGTTAATAGAAAAAAAAGTATAAGAAGCATTTGATGAGAGTCATATAGGTAACTCAAACACTCTTGGTGTCTGAAAATACTTTATTCGCCTTTGCGCATGACGTTCACAACTTGTAAATATCTCTCACAATCTTTCTTACCGCGAGATTGAAAACATTTTTGAGGGGTCTTGAGACGGCACTCTATTCCACTCTCACGAACGTGAGTATAAATGAGACTATTCAAGTTGCACAGATTCTAATGAGCCCCCGCACTGCGGGGGCTCATTAGAATCTGTGCATCTTGGAAAAAAAATAGATCGCGGAATTTCTCTTCACGATGCGACATTTAACGCTCTAAATTATATCTCGTGGCGCAATCGAAAAGGTATTAAGGGTGCGTTGGAATGCGAAACTGTTCAACAATGGGTGTGTTTTTGCTACTCAAGGGCCGTAATAGCGACAGAAACGGTGCCGCCTCGGTGTGAACAGCTCTTTTGCTGATAAAAGGAAAGTTTATTGTGCGGGAGATGTGTAGCGAGTTGACGTGTTTATGTGCATTGCAGTGTTCACGGCGGGTGCCATTTGCGTCGCTTACGGTGTAGAATTAAAAAAAAAAAAAAAAAAAAAAAAAAAAAACTCGTTTGACCTAGCTCTCAACACTTGTCCCTGATCACTACATGTGCAAGGGGGACATAAATAGGAAGTTATCATAACTGCTGGTCCCAGCAGCAGGTCATGGGGAAAAAGACGCGAGCGTGTTAAATCGCATGTTTGTTAACTCATTCTACCCCAGTCACACCACAGCAAGATAATGATCAGCCATGATAGTTCAAGGGTGATGCCAGAATAGCTTGGCGCCTATAGGCGCCAAGCTATTCTGGCATCACCCTTGAACTATCATGGTCGATCTGTGTCCTCCACTGCAATACAGTCTTCAGAGGACAATGACAAAATTTGGGGATTTCGGTGTTGGGGTAGAATGAGTTAAAAGGCCCAGGAAAAACAAAGTGGCACAGTTGCAGTGGGCCTGAACTGATCAGTGTTCAGGTCGTACTCCACAGTCAATAGATTTCCCTGTCCCCCATAACCCGCCTGTTATGGCCGTCCATTATCAATTCGATGCCCCGGACGTTGACCCCAAACTAACCAACCCAACCAATGCTAGGAGAGACTGGACGCCCCGATCTCTTTGTAGGTGCAAGAGGCATGGATCCACATGAGCCCCCGCATTCGCGGGGGCTCATGAGGATCTATGTCTCTTGTTGGCTTCATTCATTTGCTCAAGGCTTTACTCTACAATATACTATACTCCTTCAGTTGCGTCTTCCGATTACGAAAAGACAAGTTGCGAAGTGTGCGCTTGTCTGCATGTCTATTTTGATATGGCGATTTTAATATTAATTTAATAATATTATTAATATGGCGATTGATATTAATATTAATAAATCGTCCTGTGAATGCCTTTTCTAAGCGTGTTTCTCGTTTCGTCGGGATGTTCTATGTTCAGTATAGTCCACATGAACAGGACTATTTGCTGGGTTGCCAATGTACGCTGGTTTCCAACATACACTGTGTGTCCACCGAGTCAATAAAGTGGTTAAGACGGGGACGGGGATGGGCTGGGGGAGGGGGGGGGGGAGGGGCAAATGGGTGCTAGGTGTTTTTTTTTTTTTTTTTTTTTTTTTTTTTTTTTTTTTTTTTTTTAAAGGGAGGGGGTGGGGGAGGGGGGTCGGGGGCGGTAGTGTTACGGAAAAGTTCGCGATGCGATTGTAGCATATTGATCCTTCGTCATTCGTGATTGAACACGTTCGTGAGGTTTGCTTTACGCCCAAAATAAGGAGCAGACTTGCTCTCCACCGTTGAAATTATGCCGCCAGCCCGCCTGAAACGGAAAATAGACATTGTATACAACATGACGGATAAAATGCGCCTTACTAATAGATCCCTCAAGCTACAGTTTACAACGACGAGATTTTCTGCAATTCATTCGCTGCCGAGCAAAAAAAAAAACCCAAAAAACTGAACATGATAACAACTGCAAGAGATATAGATCCTCATGAGCCCCCGCAGTTGCGGGGGCTCATGAAGATCTATGTCTCTTGCTGATACCATTTGTATCCATGTTTCTTGACCAGCTGAGGCTCTTTGGCGATGAATTAACAAAGATGGCGGTTGTTCAGTCTGCGTCCTGTGTCAATGACGATGATAATTTTTTCAAACACCACACAAATTTCTGTGGACACTATTTTTTTTGTAATGCATTCATCGTAAAATACGCATAGCGTATCGTATGTCAGGCACACAATGCTTTCGAGTAAGACACCGTCAATAACAGTGACTGCACTAGGTAACACGTTTGTTCAAACTTGCAAGTCTCAAATCCACAGAAAAATATGACCTACAGCTTGTCCAGTGCAAAGTCCGGAAAAAATAAAAAGGCGCGGTGCCAGTGCGTCTGACTTGATCATTGTTGACGTCGTTCTCCATAGTCAATAGCTGTTCCTGTCCCCCATAACCCGCCCCTTAAGAAAGTTCATTATCATTCAATGTCCACGTCTTAAGAAAGTCCATTACCATTCAATGTCCACGTCTTTGCTATACTCCGCCCCTACCTCCCCTTTTCTCAACGCCCCGACCTGGGTCTGCTCTGGGGGACTTGGTGGGGTTAACTACTTTTTATTTCTCAGGGTCACCCTGGTCATCCCCATAGGGTGGGTTTTCCCCTCTATTCTGGGGCATGTGTTTCTGTCTACCCTTGGTCCATTCACCTATATTTTCCTTTTTTAAACTCTCCCTACTGTCTGCGCTGCCTGTAGCTCTTGATATTGGATGTACGTTGCTAAATTTTCTTATGTTTATTTAGCGTATCAGACCGGCTGGCGACATACATTCAATTTTCTGTATAGTTGTTTGTTTGTTTTTTCACAAGCAGTGCAGGCACGTCCAGAGAAAGTCTAGTTGCTGTCGGGACGTTAAGCAATGTACAACCAACCTTTTTTCACACACACCACCCTCCCCACCTCCGCCCCAACCCCTCCCCCCCTCCTTCATTCCCCTTCTGCCCATTACCACCCATTCCCGTGGATCTTAAACCCCGAATTAACCAAAGCACTTGCAAACTGGGTCCCAAGTTCTGTTGACAATTGGCATCGGCTGGTTGGTCCGTTTGAGGTTTAACGTCCACAGCACCGAGTGATAATGGACGGACTAACCAACGGGTTATGGGGGAGAGGGGCAGCTATTGCCTATTTGAAGTACGATTGGGCACTGATCAATTCAGGCGCACTTCAACTGTGCCACTTTGATTTACCAGGACCTCTCAACGGACATGCTATACAGAGCAAACCCGTCTTTCTGCCCGTGCAAGAGTTTTATTACAAGGCGGATCTTAATACATATCCTTTACTATTCCAAACTTGTTTACCAGGTTTTCCTTATCTCTTCAATATACCATCTTGCCTTGACAGTCTAATACCATCCTGAACATGGGGTATAAGGCGCGAAACACGATAGATTCTCACGATCCAGGTTATGTTTACAATACATCGGTACATCGAGCAAGAGGCATAGATCCTCATGAGCCCCCGCAGTTTGCGGGGGCGCATGAGGATCTATGCCTCTTGCGGTTGGATGGTGTTCGCAGCAAAGCGCGCACCACAATATACAGAGTCAGCCGTGAGCTGTTTCTGGCCGGCCGCCACACCCTCGATGCCTAATCCTACGTGGCGATACGCCATTGGCTGATTATCTCCAATACGTCACTTGTCCCATTTGATCTGAATTTATTGGTGTTTGCTTTACTATGTCATCGCCTCGTATTGGTGCTTACTTTGAAAGCCGTCGCCTCGTTTGGAAACGTTCTCACATGATAGCCTAGTAATGGTGTTTGTTTTGCCGGAAGGTTGTCGCTTCGTTGTGAAACTTTTCACATGACCCTTATGAAATGAATGAACACGCTCAGTCAAGGTGACTTACTTACTTACGCCTGTCACCCCTGCTAGAGTATAGGCCGTCGACGAGAGACCTCCAGTGCTTCTCCTTCGACTTTACTACAGGTGGTTCGCAGTCTCTTGATGTCTGCTTGGAGGTCTCGACGCCAGGTGTTTCTCGGCCTGCCTCTTTTCCTCTTTCCCTGGGGGTTCCATGACAGTGCCTGCCTAGTGATACTGGAAGCTGGCTTTCTCAGACTGTGACCAATCCATCCCCATCTTCTTCGCCCAATTTCATTCTCTGCTGTTATCTGCTCTGTTCTCTCCCAGAGTCTGACGTTGCTTATCTTCTCTGGCCAGTGGATTTTCAAAATTCTTCTAAGGCAACTGTTTATAAAGATCTGTACTCTGTTGACTGTCATTTTTGTCAATCTCCAAGTCTCTGCTCCATATAGGAGAACTGCTTTTACGTTGGATTTGAAAATCCGGAATTTGGTGTGTTGTGACAGCTCTCTGGAAATCCACACTTTTTTCAACTGGAGAAAGACTGCTCTGGCTTTACCGATTCGTGCTCTGACATCTGCATCAGTGCCGCCTTTTTTTTGTCTATGATGCTCCCGAGATAGGTGAAGGACTCCACATCCTCCAACGGGGTGCCAGCAAGCAAGACTGGTTCTTCCCTGGTTGCGTTCAGCCTCATTGTCTTTGTTTGCTTTTTCTGGATGGTGATGCCCACTTGGGACGAGATGTCAGCAAGCCTCGTGGTTTTGGCCTGCATTTGTTGATGAGTGTGGGACAGTAAAGCCAAGTCGTCTGTAAAATCGAGGTCGACAAGCTGTGTCCACAGTGTCATAATAATAATAATAATACCGTTATTATATAGGCGCTTTTTGTCAATTTTTGGGGAAATCGACTCAAAGCGCCGCGCCTGAAACCCAACACACACACTCACGAAACAGACACGGATTTACGCCATTTAAGACAAACACAGTACAAGACAAGCTACTGAAGTTACAGAGTCCACTGTATTCCGCTTCTTCTCTGCTCTGTGGTCGTCTTCATGACCCAGTCTATGGCCAGTAGGAAGAGGAACGGAGACAGCAAACACCCCTGCCTGACACCGGTTTTGGCCTGGAGCTCCCTGGTGAACTGCCCTTCGTGGATCACGCGACATGTCATGCCATCGTCGCTGCTCTTGATCAGGCGGACGAGCTTTGTGGGTACACCGTAGTGTCGTAGGAGTTTCCACATATTCTCTCGGTCCACGCTGCCAGAGATTGTTCCACGATGATGCGGAGAGTGGCGATCTGGTCTGTACATGATCGGTTTTTCCTGAATCCTGCTTGCTGGTCTCTCAGCTGGGGGTCAACGGGGGTCATTATCTCCAGGATGATCCTGTTGAAGACCTTTCCTGGTACTGACAGCAAGGTGATTCCTCTGTAGTAGGAACACTTGCTGAGGTCGCCTTTCTTGGGAAGCTTGATTAGGTACACCTCCTTCCAGTCAGCCGGCATCACCTCCTCTTCCCAGATCTTTCCAAACAGTGGGTACAGCATCTCTACTGTTGTCTCTAGGTCTGCTTTCAGAGACTCCGCTGGGATGCCATCTGGCCCTGCTGCTTTGCCGTTCTTCAAAAATGCCACTGCTCTTCTGATCTCTTCCCGGCTGGGTCTGTCACAACTGATGGGTAGGTCGGTCTCTGCTGGCTGGATGTCTTGGGGGGGGGGGGGGGGGGGGGCGGCGTGTGCTGGGTCTGTTCAGTAACTCTTAAAAATACTCAGCCCATCTGTCGAGTTGGTCTGCTCTGTCTGCAATAGGCTTGCCTTTTTTGTCTTTTACTGGTCTTTCTGTATGGCCATACTTGCCCGACAGTCTTCTGGTAATGTCGTAGAGCTGTTTCACGTTGCCGCTGCCTGCTGCCTTTTCTGCCTCTGCTGCCAGGCTGTCGATGTAGGTCCTTTTGTCTGCCCTGATCTCCTCACCTCGCGGTTGGCTTCCGAGTATTCCTCCTGTGCCCTTGCTTTGGCTGCTCTTGTGCGACTGTTGTTGACAACTGCTTTCTTCTGCTTCCTGACTTCTATCTTCTTCAAGGTCTGTGCCGATAGCCAGTCATTGTGATGGTGTTTCCTGAACCCTACAGTGTCTTTGCAGTTTGAGTTCAGCGCCTCTCTAACTGCCTTCCACTGCTGCTCTGTGGTGCCCGCCTCCTCTTCATTTACTAGCTCCTGTAGTGCTTGAAACCGGTTGGACAGCACCAGTTTGAACTCTTCTCTCACTCCAGTCTCTCTCAGGAGGCCAATATTATAGTGCCGTCTTCTTGTTGTCTCTGTGCGGCTTGTCTTTAACTTGAGGTTTATTCTTAAGGTAAGCAGATGGTGGTCTGAGGCGACATCTGCTCCCATCCTCACTCGAACATCTTGAAGGGATCTTCTAAATTTCTTGCTAATGCAGATATGGTCTATTTGGTTCTCTGTAGTATGGTCAGGTGAGACCCAAGTTGCTTTGTGTATTCTTCTGTGTGGGAAGATGCTGCCTCCAATGACAAGTCTGTTTAGAGCACAAAAGCCTACAAACCTCTCCCGGTTCTCACTCATCTCCCCTAGTCCCTGTCTCCCCATCACCTCTTTGTATCCGGTGTTGTCCTCCCCTATTTTGGCCTTAAAATCGCCCATTATGATGGTGATGTCTCGCTCCGCACATTTGTCCACAGCACTCTGGAGTCGATCGTAGAACTCTTGTTTCTCTTCCACGTCAATGTCATTAGTGGGCGCATAACACTGGATTACGTTTAGCTTGTTCTTTTTCTTGGTTCTAAAGGCTGTTGTGATAATTCTTGGCCCAAGAGGTTCCCAGCCCATCAGCGCTCTCTGTGCCACTGGTGACAGCACGAATGCTACTCCTTCTGTATGGGAGGCATTCTCCTCTTCATGACCTAAATACAGAATCATCTCCCCACTTAACAGCCTTTTCTGGCCAGACTGCGTCCATCTGGCTTCACTGATACCTAGCAGGGAAAGGTTGTACTTTTGCATTTCCGCTGCTATCTGGGCGGCCTTGCCGCTGTGGTACATGGTATTGACATTCCATATGCTCATGGTTGTGTCCCTGGATAGAGAGAGGCGGCTAGGTCCTGTGGCTTCCGAAGACTTCCGGCTTTCACCACACGACGTCATAAATCTTTTGGTAGAAGAACCTTCCTCGTTCAGGAAAGGAATTGCTGTTTGTTTTTTTCGTCGGCGTTTTTGTAGCTATTTCCGTATTTGCAGGGTGGGGAAGCTACCCCCACGCCCAGCCCCCTTACTAGGAGGACCAGGGGTTTTCTGTCGGGGTCTC
>BTPG01000002.1:9575322-9635322 GCA_036245525.1 Semisulcospira habei | reverse complement strand
TCGTTAGTTCGGGGTTTAACGTCCACGGTACCGAAGTGAGCATGGACGGCCCTGACGGGCGGGTTATGGGGGACAGGGAAATCTATTGCTTATGGAGTACGACCTCAACACTGATCAATTCAGGCGCACTGCAACTGTGCCACTTTGATTTACCAGGACCTTTCAACGGACATGCTTTTGAACAAGCCCGTCTTTGTTCCCTAGATTGTGAGTCCAGCTACCGGGGCCGGGACGGGGATTGCAACCCACGACCTGGCGGCTCCCTTCGCTCTCTTGCTCCGACGCTTAACCGCTTGAGCTATTTCGGGCTCTGCGACACTCCGACTTCGTTGGTCGGAGTTTTCCTTTTCGTAGGAGAATTTCTGTAATTGGGATTAAGATCTTCCCCTGCCCTTGTTTTAATTTTAGAGTTGACTTCTAGGCCAGTTGCCTGCCACAGCTTACGAGTCTGGTCTGCCCAGGGAATTTGTTCGGATCCCATCCCTAGACATGACTGCCGACCAGGGCTGATGAGGGTTGCTAAGCCCGCTATGCCCATGAACACCATCCAAATGCAAGAGGCATGGAGCCTCATGAGGATCTATGCCTCTTGCTGAGACCGACTTGTACCCATGTTCCTTGAACGGTTGTGGCTATTGCATTGGGGCTGTACGTGGCACAGTGGTTAAGGCGCCTGCCACCAATACTAAAGGTTCGAGGTTTGTTACCGGGTTCTGGCGTCGGACTTTTCTCCTCTAGTAAGTGTCACCGTTATTTCGGGCGAATCGTCAAGGGTTCTTTCTCCGGGTACTCCGGCTCTTCCTCCCCCTCCCCTATTGTACCGGTTGCAGGCCACTTTATACATTTAAATACAAGCGATCAAAACTTCCGAAACCTCAGTAGCTGAGCTGACCCTTCGCATCACGTGAACTGATGTCCTGTGTTTGTCTTGTACTGTGTTTGTCTTCAGAGTGAATGCGTGTGTGTCACGTGAGCGTGCGTGTTGGGTGCTGTTCGCGGCGCTTTGAGCCGATTTGCAGAATTGGGAAAAAGAGCCCATATAATAACGGTATTATTATTGGTCGTTAAATGACAGAAAATTTCAGAAACAGAACATGCGTTCAGTGGCTGGGAAGGCTTTAAACTCGAACAAATCACCCAGCTAAATCTATTCGAAGTGATGAATAAGTCACTGACTTTCAAGGGCGGAATCAGATTTGGAACAGGGAGGTGGGGGAAGGAGGAGGAGGAGAGAGAGAGAACGAGAGGGGGGGGGGGGTGGGGGGGGAGGGGGGTGGCGGGGAAGGTGTGGGGAGGGAGGGGTTGGTTGGTTGGTTCGCGGAAGAATATGAACCGGTTGTAAGAGATGACTAGACGGTGATAGTTCAAGAGTAGTACCAGACTCGTATGGCACCAGTCAACATAGACAAAGGAAGCCAACATGAACTCATCATTGAATCAGCCAACCACATTATGCCCACGCTAATAATAACAAGAACAAAATAACAACAAAAGCATCATCAACAACAACAACAACAGCCACAATATTAAACAAAGCTGGGCAAACATATATGTCCAAACCAAACAAATGGTAAATGAGTAACTGCAGAATTGAAGGTATACAACAATAAGGCATATACTATGGACTTGAAACTGAATACGTTCAGACACAACAGACCCGCCAAATCGTGCAGTCGAGCCTATGGCACAATTCAGCCAGCAATTAACCGGTTTCAACAGTTCACGGTCTGCGTGCGGGTCTTTGAGTGTTGAACCTTCTGCCCGTAGACCGCGAGGTCCAGACTCAGAGATCAACAGACGAACCTGTTGACGAATTGTGCATTGACCCTTTTCACCACCAAAGAACGGAGACTGGGTTTGTGAAGTCTTCCTGATTCAATCCCACAAAGGCGGCAGGACGTCAACACGGACACAAAGTGTTTTCACCAAGCGGCATAGATCCTCATGAGACACATTGGTCACAGCAAGAGGCATGGATCCTCATGAGCCCCCGCGGACGCGGGGGCTCATGAGGATCTACGCCTCTTGCAGTCGGATTGCTTCCACCTTTCCATGGCAGTGAAAGCGTTAACGTGTAGACAGATCTGAGGCGGTGTCTGGGCATGACAAAAAAAAAAAAAAGAGTAAGCAACGAGAGCCACCCGGTACGAATATCTACCCGTGTTATTGATACGGGTGGAGCTCAGATACGGGTGTCATGCATTTCATTCAAGTCGCGTCCCGCTATTTGTGCTTTCATAAATCACGCCAAAACCTCCACTTGCATAAGAAACAGATTTGCATTAGCTCTTACAAGAAGTATGAACTTTCATGCACCCTAGCTGGCCCTCAAATTGAGGGTGTTGCATGGAGAGGACACCGAGTGTATTCTCTCACGCCCCGTGACATACTCCGACTAGCGGAAGAAATGCGCCATATGCGCCACTTCAGTGTTTCCGACGATTTCAGAAATGTCGCATTTTTGGGGCTCGTGAGTGTATACCGTCAGTGGGACTGTGTCGTGCCTTCTCCTGCCATTTGCCCGCAAGTTCAAGTGTCGTCTATCGTTCTGTTGGCAGAGGTGTGTGCATGTGCTTTTGATTTGCATATCGGTCTGTATGCTATGGAGATTTTCTTGTACTGCACCTCCCGCCCGCTCCCTCCATACTCCTTATGGGGCGGTTGTGTGTGTGTGTGTGTGTGTGTGTGTGTGTGTGTGTGTGTGTGTGTGTGTGTGTGTGTGTGTGTGTGTGTGTGTGTGAGAGAGAGAGAGAGAGAGAGAGAGAGAGAGAGAGAGACAGAGAGAGAGAGAGAGAGAGAGAGAGAGAGAGAGGGAGAGAGAGAGAAAATTGAATTAAATTGAATTGAATTGAATTGAATTAAATTTAAACTTTATTTTCTAAGGATGAAGACAGTAGGCACTCAGGCCTTTTTACACGTCTGTCCTTAATAACATTTTAAATAAATATAACAGTAGCCGAAAAGATAACATGACAAATAAATAAAAATAAAAAGAAGAGAGGATAATAATAATAATAATAATAATAATAATAATAATAATAATAATAATAATAATAATAATAAACAGAAATATTTCGCGCGCACGCGCACACACACACACACACACACACACACACACACTTTCAGTCAGATGTAAGGGAGCACAAGGGTAACGCATGGTACCTATTACTCAAGTGATGCGTTACAATCACGCACGCACCCACACACACAGACGCACACCTACTCACGCATGCGCATACATTAGATTTAAATAAACCTAAAAGTGATCATAGATTATATGAAAGAATATTAACTCTAAGATTTCAACTAAAAACTGAATGAGTAAAGGTGATATGTCTGTTGGTCTGTCCGTCGCTTTATTCCTGAACAAAGCCTGAACATGGGTTTGGTACACTCTTCGTCCTAGTATCATGGACACGCCTTAATACACGAGCTCATAAATAAATGCATCCAAAGCCAACAGGAAATATTAAGCGTTTTAGACGTAAGTCGGTGATGTGTGTGTATGTGTGTGTGTGTGTATGTGTGTGTGTGTGTGTGTGTGTGTGTGTGTGTGTGTGCTCGCGCGCGCGTGTGTTTACGGTGAGTGCGTGCGTGCGTGTCGGTGTGTGTGTGTGCAGTGTGTGCGCGCGCGCACGCGTTTGTGTTTGTGTGTGTGTGTATAAGGTGCGTGCGTGGGTGCGTGTGTGAGTGTGTATGCGTGAGTGCGTGCATACGCGCGTGCGTGCATACGTACGTGCGTGCAGTGTGTTTGCGTCTTCCACCACCAATGTGATTTTCAAACGTATGTTACCTAACAGGATCAAAACACAGCATGACCCCACGTTAAGGACAAAAGCACGAGTTACAAAAGAAGGGAAAGTAAGAACATTGTCAAACACAAACATAGCGCATTTTTTGCTGGGCGTGAGGCAGGATCAGAAACAAAATGAAAAAAAAAATTGCAATCTCACTTTTGCATTACTTCATAAATCTCCTTAAATCCTTTGCCACTCCACTCTACGTAATGTTTTGACTGCGTTCTGACTAAGTGCACACATCAAAGACAGGACGAGGTAAGTTTGAATGCACCGGCTTCAAGACGGTAAGCTGGGGATTATATTAAATGCTCGAGTTTGCATAACATGTGCATGGAACAGTTTGTCTCAATATGGGCAGACGACATTCGGCAAACTGCTCTCCTCTGCAAGAGGCATAGATTCTCATGGGCCCCTGCATTCGCAGGGGCCCAATGAGAATCTATGCCTCTTGCTGTAATAGGTAAGAGTCACGTAGCAGCATTCGTCCGCAGACTGTAGGAGTCATATCTACATTCGTCCACAGGCTGTTGAACTAGATCTTTAAACAGCAGATTAACATTGCGATGTTTTAACATTTATCATTTTAGTCAATTTCATATCATACGCCGAAAGATAAACTCGGTTCCCAGCGAGCTCACGATCCTCGGGCAAGTACAGCTGCGCGCGGGCCAACCACAACGACCCAAAGACTGTTTGCTTACTCGCTTCATTTCGCACCATTAGGATGTCACTGCGGACAGCAAGGCACGCAACTCCGTCTATTGTGCAGCTTATCTCCCTTTGAAATGTAATCTCGGCTTGAGGAGTCAAAATCTAATTTCCGTGTCACTGCAACGTTTTTATTTCCTTGCCCTCGGAACTAATGTCAATTTTATCAGCGACGGAGGAGTGATGTCTCTGTCATAGCTTCTCATTCTGTTAAGGGGAGCTTGGTGGCTCAGTGGTACAGCGTTCGACTCCAAAAGGTCGTGGGTTCGAACCCACCTGGGGACAATATTTGAACAGGTCTCTTTTCGGTGGTGGGTCTTTGAAATCACCTTCATGGTGGACAAAAGACTTTAAGCCCTAAACGTTTAACGGTTTTGTTTGTTTGTTTGTTTGTTTTTTTTTTTTTCTCTTCATTCTGTTAATAGTTCAAAACGATGATTTTTCTAACCTTTCTTTTTTATTTTTGAGGAGGCGAAGAAGGGGGGGGGGAGGGGGGTCTGTCAAGGTTTAATTTCTTTCTTGCTTACAATTTTGTTTTAACAATCTGCTCATTAAAAATAAAAAATGAAAATTCAGTTTAGATTTTTTTTCCATCACAATTTTGTTTTTGGTACACAAACGACGCGCGCTCTTACAAATCATGTAACGACAACGGTGGTCTTGTGTCAAAGATTTGGCATAGCTCCTCACGAACACAGTGGAAATCCTCACGATCCGGTGATGCTTGAGACCAGTGCACACGGCTGTGAAGGGGTTAACTCTTTCGAGACGCGCCACAACCGGATTCGCGGCGTAAAGCCGCGAATCCGGATGCGGCACGTCTCGAAAGTGTTAATTCCAGGTGATTTTCCAGCCCCGATTTGGCAAAAATCAGTATGTCCATTGATTTTCAACGTAATACGTCGACGATCGGGCTTATGACAAAATTGGACTTACGGCAGGACAGTTCTGATCAGTGAGCGGGCCAGCTAAGGTTGACGTCAGCCAAACGACCTTTTTGCTCGATCACCTGCGCGGGCCAGAGAAGGCGAGCATCGGCCAAAGGACTCTGTGCCCACCTGGAGTATTTGCTGAGTAAGGCGCGAGTGTCTAATAAGTGTGGCGACGAGACAGTGAGGAGGTGACAATTTTTGTTACCGCTCTTCCTTCAGGACACCGTCACAATCCTGACGCGCAGACAGACACGAAATTAATTCTGACTGAAGTGTCAGGGGTGGGAAGTCATTAAGGATGGGTTATTGGATTTGACAAACGTGCTTTGACTCTCCTTGAGGGGATTTCACCCCGTACAATTCTGGCATTAACCCGTTCAATGTCAGCTACCGCAGGCTGTTGCTGCAATCTTCGCTAACTCAACCCCAAGAAATCCTAGCTATCCCAGGGACATGGATTTAAAATGGTGTCATCAAGAGGCGTAGATCCTCATGAGCCCCCGCGACTGCGGGGGCTCATGAGGATCTATGCCTCTTGCAGTTGGGTGGTGTTCACATTTTCTCCGCACTTAACGGGTTGTAGAATTGATTGACAAGCTTATCGAATGATTGGTTCCTGAGCTCAATAATTTAATTCATTCGGGACGAGCCGAATCGGGATACGCGGATTTGTGACCGCGTATCTGGATGCGGATTAACTCGAATGAGTTAAAAACCTTATTTCGGTTATAACGTACACGTTGAACGGATTGCCATGAATAAAAGCCAGCTGTTAACGTACACTGAAGTTGTCCCCGATCACTTTTGTGCCAGCGGGACCTTAAAATGTAGAAAATGAAACACTGCAGTTCATTGCCCACAGTTCACGAGTCCTCGCAATACATTTCTATCGTTCATTTGACATCGGAGCGCACAATGCGTTTCGCAAATTTCTCCGCAAAGAGCCCCTTTTCTGTACCAATCTTAGAACAAATATCATTCAGTGACAGTTGGCCTCATACGATTTACTGTTAATAAACTCGAACAATGTTTCAAAACTGAAACATTGTTCAACTTTATTAACAGTAATACAGTACAGTCGTAACAATTTGGAAGTTTGTCATGAAATGGATGATTTTCCATCTCTAAAAGTGCCCCAGATATATAAAGTCCAGTATAGGAAGATCCATTTTCACGTGAGTTGACCACTTTTTTTCAAACCTGAAGCAGCTCAAGCACACCTGAAGTCTGCATGCTGGACCTCGATATTGAAAATCTGCCTGGGATCTATTTAGGGGTTTGAAATTTTGTACGACTGTGCATCAAAACAGACAAATCATAATAGTTTACTAAAATAAAATATTCCATATTAGGACAATTGGCACTAAATGGTGTTTGTTTTTAAAGTGGTACAGGAAAGTGTTTCTTTGTGGAGATAGTTGGGTACAGGAAAGTGTTTCTTTGTGGAGATAGTTGGGTACAGGAAAGTGTTTCTTTGTGGAGATAGTTGGGTACAGGAAAGTGTTTCTTTGCGGAGATAGTTGGGTACAGGAAAGTGTTTCTTTGCGGAGATAGTTGGGGAAAACGTTGTGCGCTCCAAAGCCAACCGGCTTGTGTACTGTTCTCTGATTTAGAAAGGGGTAGGTGTTCCCGTTGTTCCTAGTAGCGTTCGAAGGACAGATCGTGTTTTTGGGACTCTAAAGAGATTTAACGATTTATAAAAAAAGAAAGTACATGCAATCCTTTTGCTGTGTAGAAAAAGTGAATACCATCCAACTGCAAGAGACATAGATCCTCATGAGCCCCCGCGACTGCGGGGGCTCATGAGGATCTATGCCTCTTGCTGAGACCCATTTGTATCCATGTTTCTTGGACGATTTTGGCTTTTGGTGGTTGAATGAAGGAAGATTTCAGAAACAACAATGTACGTACCGTGGCAGGGACTGGGTTATGCACAGCCCATCGGGGGAAGGTGTTCGGACCCTTTGGAAACCCCAATCCCCTCCCCCCACCCTCACCCCCACCCCTCTCCCTAGATCAGCCACTTTAACCCATTCAGGCCTGACGCAATACAGCAGGAGATAGGTCGACCATGATAATTCAAGGGTAGTGCCAGATTAGCTTGGCGCTTGACGGCGCCAAGCTAATCTGGCACTGCCCTTGAATCATCATGGTCGATCAATCTCCTGTGCAACTGGTGCATAGTCATTAGATGAAGCCTCCAAAATTTGGGAAATACGTGAGTAGGGTTGAATGAGTTAAACTTTAACCCATTTAGCCGGAGATTGGTCGACCAAGATAATTCAAGGGTAGTGTCAGATTTGCTTGGATCCAGCTAATAAGACACTGCCCTTGAATCATCATGGTCGATCCATCTCCTGCAGCTGATGCATAGTCATTACAAGACGCCTGCAAAATTTGGGAAATTCGTGCGTGGAGTTGAATGAGTTAAACTTTATGATTGAAATGAGGCGAAACCATTTTTTAAAATTTTTTTTTTTTATCACAGTAGACGAGGTCATTCCATACCTGTGCGCTTGACTCTTCAGCGAGATAAGGTGTAATGAAAATTGCCCTGTCAACACTGAGTCACGTCTGAGCGCCAGGCCCTCATTGAGAGGAGGCCGAATGTCAGGTGTAAAAGTCAGCCCCGGGGACATTTATCATCAAAGTTGACATCAGTCCTGCATTACGGCGTTCAACACCTGCTTAATCCTGACACACGCGTTATGAGTTCCTTTGCTTAAGTGGTTTAACTCGTTCAGCCTCGACACACCACAGGAAGACATGGATCGAGCAGGATAGTTCAAGGGCTGTGCCAGAATAGCTTGGCGCCCATAGGCGCCAAGCTATTCTGGCACCACCCTTGAACTATCCTGCTCGATCTGTCTCTAGGATTGTAATACAGTCCTTCAGAGGGCAACTTCAACATTTTGGGGATTTCGGTCTTGGGGCACAATATGTTTACTGCTCAGGTGACAGTGGACGAAAATTGCGCGTCTTTGCAATTTCGATCTCGAAGAGCCACAGCCGTATAAGGAACATGAAAACAAAGTAGTGGCGACAAGAGACATTGAGAGTCCGAAATAGCTCAGGCGGTTAAACGTCTGAGCAGGAGAGCGAAGGGAATTGCCGGGTCGTGGGTTCGAATCCCGTCCCGGCCCCGGTAGCTGGACTCACAATCTAGGGGGAAAAAAAAACGGATTTGTTCAATAGTATGTCCGTTGAAAGGTCCTGGTAAATCAAAGTGGCCCAGTTGGATTGCGCCTGAGTTGATCAGTGTTCAGGGCGTACTCCATATCCCCCATAACCCGTCCGTCAGGGCCGTCCATGATCACCTCGGTGCTGTGGACGTTAAACCCGAACTAACCAACCAGCCAACCAAGAGACATAGATCCTCATGAGCTATCTATGCCTCTTGTAGATGAATTTTTTTCTGGTCACTTAAGAAGTTAACGCATAGTAAGCTACTAACGTCATCTCACGGCCGGCCGAGTGAAGAGCTAATAAAATATAAGCTTTTTTTAAAAAAGCTGTGTGCCGGTCTTTGATTTTGGACCTTACCGCCTATGACCGTAAGGTCCTCAATCTCAGACCAGCTCACATACACTAAAAGTGTTGTTGTCATGGGGTGGCAGGTTCGAGCCCCTGGTGGGATGGATTGCGTTGTTTTGACTTTTTTTTTTTTTTCTCTCGAGTAAAATAATATCACGTAGAGTCACAAAATACGGTAGTCCCGGCCTTGTCTGGAAATCCTGCACCAAATCATAGAGGTTTGTTAGAGAGGTGATGTCTAGTTAGTTAGTTATTGGGGTTTAACGCCGCGCAGGCGACTAACGCCATCTCGCGGCGAGGAGGGTAAAAGTCCGGTCAACCAGATTAAGACAAAGACTCATTCAGCCTGACGCCCGTATTTCCCAAATTTTGGAGGCGTTATCTAATGAACTATGCATCAATTGCATGAGATGGATCGACCATGATAATTCAAGGGCACGACCCTTGAATTATCATGGTCGACCCATCTCCTGCTGTATTTCGTCAGGGCTCAATGGGTTAAAACAGGATTGTAGATACAGTTTTAAAGTATTCTTAGATAAAATGTCACACAGGTCAATCGTATGTCTACGGACTTTGGAAGTTCATAAGAACAGTCAAATTTATATAGACCACAGAGACTTAAATTTACAATTTGAAATGAAAAGGCACTCGTGTCTATAACACATATCCACTATTACCTGCCCATAATAGCCGACTTCAGTATTTCTTTAAGCGCACACGTAAAAATTGTTTTGCTTTTTTTGTTTTCTTTGTTGAAACTCACAAAACAAACGTTATCTTCATCTTGCCAGGAAGGCATGATCCAAATCACCTGCATTATTTTGTTATGGTGATCTATTCCAGGCAGTAAAATTTAATGATTAATAGATCACAATATCTTCTTCATAAATGTTCTTAGTGTGTCTTACAATATCATCATCATCATCATCAGTCCCTTGCCCGAACTGGGCGTTGGGGGGACTGAAAGGCAGCAGCAACAGACAGTGCTCTCCACTGAGTTCTATTTTGGGCGGTGGCAAGCAAGTCTGGCATCTCGAGTTCGGTCCATTCTTTTATGTTTGCGACCCAACTCTTTCTCTGACGACCTCGCCGACGACTTCCTTCAAGAGTGCCTTGGAGGATAGTCTTGGACAAGGTGTTGTGTCGGGTCACGTGGCCAAACCAAGCAAGCTTGCGCCGTTTCACGGTTGCCAGAAGGGGTTCATGTGGGCCCACCAGGGAAGTGACGATGCTCCGTACATATTCGTTGGTCTTGTGCTCGCGGTACGAGATGCGGAGCAACTTCCTCAGGCACTTGTTCTCAAAGGCCTGGATTTTCTTTTCTGAGTCTGCAAGCAGTGTCCAAGTCTCACAGCCGTAGAGTAGAATAGACACTACGAGGGACTTGTAAAGCCTGTACTTGATGGTGAAGCTGATGGAGTTACTTCGCCATATCCTGTCCAGCCTGGCCATTGCGGATGTTGCTGTACCTATCCTGATACGGATCTCTGCTATGCAACTACCGTCTTTGGACAGGGTGGCTCCCAAGTACTTGAAGCTATTGACCTCTTCTAGCTTCTGGCCGTTCATGTGAATGTTGCTGCTGCTGTCGCTTGTGGTGTTGATCATCACTTTGCTTTTATCCGTACTGATCTCCATGCCATAAGACCCTGCGCTACTTGAAAGTTTGTCTGTCAGGTTTTGGAGCTCACTATTGCTGCCTGCCATGAGGTCAATGTCGTCTGCGAATCGAAGATTGCACAGGGATCTGCCACCAATAGAGATTGAAGTATGGTGGTCGTGGAGGGTTTCCTGCATGATCTTCTCCAGGAATATGTTGAAAAGGACAGGAGAGAGCAGGCATCCTTGACGGACACCGATCGTCGTCCTGAAGAACTCGCCTGACTGATTGTTAAGTAGAACCGCGCTGCAGGCGTTCTTGTAAAGCGCTTCTATCATTTGGATCAGTCCCTCCTCTATGTTGAACGATCTCATGACTTGCCAGAGTCCGTCGTGCCAGACGCGATCAAATGCTTTCCTGAAATCAATGAAGTTGTGGTAGAGTTCGCGCTGATGCTGCAGATGTTTCTCGATCAGGACGCGGCAGTTGAAAATCTGCTCTACAGTGCTTCTTCCAACTCTGAAGCCAGCCTGTTCTTCTGCCAGCAGTTCCTCGGCGAAAGTTTTGAGGCGGTTGAGAATGATTCTAAGCATTACTTTGCTAGGGTGACTTATCAGACTGATAGTTCTGTAGTTCTGGCACTGTTTCAGGTTTCCTTTCTTGGGGAGCGGGATCACTAGAGACTGTGTCCATTCTACTGGCCATTTCTTTTGCTCCCAGATCTTTTGACAGAGTGTAGTGAGGACCTTCGTTGTTACTTCTCCTCCATGTTTCAACATTCAGCAGGTACGTTGTCTACACCTGGAGACTTTCCTCCCTTCAGGCCGCGTACGGCTGCTTCCACCTCTTCAGCTAACACTGGCAGGTCTTCAGCCTTCCTGGCCCCAGCCTGGTTGTTTTGGAGGATGCTTGTGTCTGGCTCAGCCTTGTAGTTATACAAGTCTCGGCAGTACTCAGTCCATCTGTTTAGTACAGCAGTGTTTTCCGTAAGGAGTTGGCCGCTGCTGTCTTCGATGACTGTGGCTGTTCGCTGTTGAGTCTTGGTGAGGGTCCTTAGCGTTTCATAAGCCTTCTTACAATAACTGCTGGAAAAAAAAGGGCTGACTTTAATTATAAAGTTTGCATGCCGTAAAACAACAGACTTTTCTGCTCATCTGTCGTCGGCCCAATGGTCTATTGCGCATTGGGTATGGGTCTGACAAGAAGCGTAGGAAGTTCTAGTTGTGGCAAAGACAACACCAATTGCCCGTTCAATTTTTTTTTTTTTTTTTTTTTTTTTTTTTTGCAATCAAATCCCGCCATGGAGGCAGATCACTTACAAAAACCGATGTCAACCTTTCGGAGGACAACTTTAACTCACTGTGCCCGAGGTACGCAATACCCACATTTGGGAGTTTTAATCTCTGAGGACTGCATTGCCTGTAGGCGCCAAGCTATTCTGCCACCACCCTTGAACTATCATGGTCGAGGCACATCTCGCTGTGGTGTGTCGCGGGCAGAGTGAGTTAAAGGACCAGCTCACTGTAACCCCTGTTCAGTATTGGCAATACAGCATGGCCGACTACAGGGGTGGATTCAGGGGGGGGGGGCGGGGGGTAAATGCCCCCCCCCCCCCCACCGCCAAGCCCCCAAATTTCTTAAAATGCTATAACAAATTCGGTTTTCGGGGTTGTTTGCCCCCCCCCCTCCCACTCCCAAACAAGAAGTTGCTCCCCCACCCCTTGGAGGTAAGTGATCCGGCCCTGGACTACAGTTTTTATCAAAAATGAAAAATAGGAAAATATTTATACCTTAATTCACTGTATTTTTTTTTTTTTTTTTTTTGGGGGGGGGGTGGGAGGGTGGGGGTGGGTGGGTGGGGGGTGGGGGTGGGGAAGAAACAAACGCCAAACGTTAACCCATTGAACCCCAAGGCCGCATTTTTCACATTTTAGAGGAGTCACTCAATATCTAGGTACCAGTTCCAGCAAAAATGGATCGACCATGATAATTCAAGTTGGTTGTACATTCACAAACCAGATAGGTGAGGCTAGCGCTGGCAGAATTGTATACAAACCAAGGGGAATCACAGCGCTGGACAGACAAACAGTTAGATCCCCTGCCCCCGCCTATCAGGCACCCAATCGCCAGCCCACAGAGAAATACGCAGGTATAGAACAAGACGATCATTTCCATCCTGGTTGTACATTGCTTAACGTCCCGACAACAACAAGATCAGGATCAGGAATTTATTTAACGTCTTTTCACACTTTGGTGATATTAGACAATCAACAAGACTTTCTCAGGACGTGCCTGCACTGCTTGTGAAAAAAACAAACAAACAAACAAACAAACAAACAAACTAAACAGAATATTGAATGTATGTCGCCAGCCGGTCTAATACATTAAATAAAGCTAAGACCAGCAACACACATCCAATATCAAGAGCTACAGGCAGCGCAGACAGTAGGGAGAGTTTGAAAAAAGGAAAATACAGGTGAATTGGACCAAGGGTAGACAGAAACACATGCCCCAGAATAGAGGGGAAACCCCGCCAGGCGGTGTAACATTTGCATGGCAAACAAATCTGGCACTACCCTTGAATTATCGTGCTTTATCCATCTCCTGCTGGTGTGCTTCGGGGCTAGACGGTTTAAACACAACAAACGTTTAACCCCTTGTAGTTCGGGGTATAACGTCCACGCTGCACGAGTGATATTCGATGGTCGTCACGAGGGTCGGTTTGTGAGGGACAGGGGCAGCCATCGCCTATAGAATAAACCCTGGACACTGATCCATTCAGCGGCACTGCAACTGTTGCAAGTGACCTGCAAGGGCACTTGAAAGGTCACGCCCTAGAAGATTTTTTTTTTTTGCCTGGGCTTAAGCCGTGCAGTGCAGAGAAAATTTGAACACACTCAACTGCAAGAGGCATGGATCCTCATGAGCCCCCGCAGTCGCGGGGGCTCATGAGGATCTATGCCTCTTGCTGGCACCACTTTAAGTCCATGTCCCTAGGACAGCTAAGGTTTGTTAAAGTTGAACTGACGAAGACAGCAGAAACACAGCTTCCGTCAACGCGCACTGAACGGGTAAAAGACGGGTTTACTTTTACACAGAAGTTCTGGTGTTTCAAAATGGCACAGCGGCAGTGCGCCTGAATTGATCAATGTTTAGGTCGTATTCCAGGCAATAACTGTCCCTGTCCCCGCATAACTCGCCCCTTATGGCCGTTTATTGTCGTCCGTGGACGTTAAACCCCGAGCTAACCACTAGAACAAGTTCGTTTGTCTCCTGGATCAGTATACTAACAGGTGAACAAAGATTGTTGTTTTGATTCCTGCGGCACACGACCAATCACTTTAAGGCAAACCATACCATGTGACCTCGCTACAAAAACCCTTGTAGCGACTAATGGCGGACTTTTTGTAGCCCTCTTTCTGACGCGTCTTGGATGACAGTTTTGTTCTATAAAAGATCATCAAAACGTTTTAAAGTACAAAGTTACGAATACGAATACAAATACGAATAGGGCCTACCTTTATTGTCCCAAAATGGGAAATTTGTTTGCAGCGGATTTTTGGTAAAACAGTTGTGAAAACAACAAATGTGAACATAAAACAAATAAATGCATTTGACTGGCCAGAACACACCGACCGATGACAGTGAATAAGTATGTTACTTCGTGTTTTTCGAAACAACAGGCACACTGCTGGGACGGCAACGTCATGAAAGATTTTAAATTACGCCATGTGTTTATTATGTATAAATTTATTTTCCTTTGACGTCAGTCATGTCTGGCGTGATCCAGGTCGAAAGCTTTTTTTTTAATTGATTTATGTTACAAAAATAGTGAAGGAATGAAAACAAATAAATTATGTTATGGGTAATAGGGGTTTGATACATGAACCATTGTTTCGGGGTACAATGATTCCTTAAACCTCCCTCAGGCATACGAGGGTCCGTGCAGCAAACACCCTCTACCTATAATTTATATTGAATCACAATACAACCACGTGGTGCGAAAGGTCAATATTCTCACGCTACTGAAATCGTCTGTGTTACTGCAGCCTTTTTTAGAACGCTAATTATCTTACAGTTTCACAGACACAGCTCTTGTAGTTATCACACAAGGGACTTAATCGCATGACAAAGCAAATAACTAAGAGTTACGTTTCTTGTGTCTTTGTCTTTCAAACAGTGGATTATCAGGGTAGATTTATTGGATTATGTTGTCAGGTTGGAGTGCGACTGGTGTCATTAGGTGATTTTCGGGTAGATTTTCCTTGCTGATAACCGAAAAAAAGGACTGTGTCATTTTTTGTTGCCTCTTAACACGGAAAAGCTCTCAGGATCTGTAAATTCGAGAAAAACGCGATTTGAACACCCACATTTTTTTTATATAAACGAGAAGCACATACAACAATCTCTGGCAGCAAGAGGTATACATTCTCATGACCCCCTGCAATGATGGGGCTCATGAGAATCTGTGTCTCTTGTTTATAGATAGCAGGAACAGACAATCTGATAGGGAAATTACTGTAAAGAGGTAAGATTGCTCTCATAGAGAGCGGTGCGTGTTTTGAATTAAGACACGAATGCTTTGAAAACATTTATAACAGAGCAACGGAAGACAGTTACAGCAGGCGTTATCTGCCACAATTTTTGTTTATTGATTCGTTGGCAAGACTATAACATGCCACAACAGAAAAATAATAAGCGATGTTTTGAAACAATATTAAATTTTGTATATAGTTTGAGAAACGGCAAACAACAAATAAATATATTGACAAGCAGGCAGACCTATTGGATTATGTTGTCAGGTTGGAGTGCGACTGGTGTCATTAGGCGATTTTCAGGTAGAGTTTCCTCGCTGATAACTGAAAACAGAAAAGGACTGTCATTTTTTTGTTGCCTCTTAACACGGCCTCGAACTAACACCAATGCGACCAAACAATTGAGCATCCTATCCAGCTTCGGGTTCCCCCTAGTCAAATATCGTCAAGCAAGCACTGACTGGTTGACTTCACATTTTCATCCAGCCCAGCAACCAACTAGGCAGCCGAAAACTGGAGCCAAAGCCGTGCTTGTTTACATCTCCCTACTTGATGCTCAACAGGGGTGAATCAGTTACCTCGGAGGGGGGGGGGGGGGGGTCGAACCTTTTGTTTGGGCCTTCAGCCTCATCCAAAAGACCACCCCGATTCTAGACCTTGCTTCAAGGGCCAAAAATTCCAAAAGCAGGAGGGGGAAAGGGGAGGGGGGGTGGTGGTATGGAGAAGGCGCGTGCGTGTGGTGTGTTAAGACTCACCATTCGCCCAAATATCAAACAATAGAGGGGGGGGGGGGGCATCCCAAATAGGAACTTTGTTATAGCATTTTTTTATAATTTGGATCTGGAAGGGGGAGGGAGGGGGGGGGAGGGGTTTCGAACTCCCTATGATCCACCTCCCCTGATCCGGCCCTGCTCAATATGAGCATTGACGCAACAAAGACAAGGTAGCGAGCAAGCATGCAAGCAACCCACTTATAAACAAACCAAACACCAAAACAATCAGATAACCAACCGACCGATCTTCCAGACAGATAGTGAAATGAAAACAACCAGCCCGCCAGCCGATCGGCACTGGATTTGTGTCTGTAAGCATTACCCCTTCACTGATGAGAAATACTCAACGCAACCCAGCTGCAAGAGACATAGATCCTCATGAGCCCCCGCAGTTGCGGGGGCTCATGAGGATCTATGTCTCTTGCTGAGCCCAGTTTGTATCCATGTTTCTCGCACAGTTGCGGCTGCTGGTCGCGGAGTGAACACGGAGTTCAGAAATACAATATAATATATATATATATATATATATATATATATATATATATATATATATATATATATATATATATATATATATATATATATATATCAGTGGCGGTGAAGGTGTTACACATACACGCCGGCGTGGAAACAACGAGAGGACGGCTCAGCCGAACTATCATAACAAAAGTACTGCTGATCTCATCATTGCGAGATCTCGGCCTCGTGATCTGAGACACGCAACGTGTGCTCACACACTAGAGAGCGTGCCCTTCAAGTGGACATAACCGTGCCCCACCCTTGCAAATCAAGGGCCCATAAATCACTTTCTCTCTCACACACCCAGACACACCAACTTTCTCACATTGATAATCTTGTATTTGTAAGGAGGCAATCTTTGTGCTGTTTTACTTGCATTTTAAGTTAAACCCATTCTATTAACTCGCTGTGTCCCAGTTACGAAATATCCACATTTTGGAGTTATCCTCTGAGGACTGCATAACAATTCAAGAGAAAGATCGACCATGATAGTTCAAGGGTGGTGGGGTAGAGGCGTCAAGATATTCTGCATCCACTTTTGAACTATCATGGTCGAGCCATATCTTTATGTGGTGTGTCGCGGGCAGTAAGAGTTAATCAATTATAGTTTTGTCAATGACATGTATATAAAAAAAGTTTAAAAGATTTAAACTTTCAAATCCCTCCCATGTCGTCCGCAAAGCGCAATTTCGTGATTGTTCTGCCTCCAATACTGACAGTTCCTTCATGATCTTTCAGAGCGTCTGTCATTATTCTTTCCAGGAAGATGTTGAAAAGAGTAGGTGAAAGCAAGCAGCCTTGTCTGACTCCGACTGTAGTCCTAAACCAGTTTCCTTTTTTTTTGCCGTTGAAGCAGACTGCGCTAGTGGCCTTCTTGTATAGGTTTGTTATGACTTGGATCAGGTTGACATTTATGTTGTATAGCTTCATGGTGGACCAAAGGGCTGCATGCCACACCCTGTCAAACCCTTTCTTAAAATCCACAAAGACATGATAGAGGTCTTGCTGTTGCTGGAGGTACCTCTCACATAGAACTCTTAGGTTGAAGATCTGCTCAGTTGTGCTGCGCCCTTGTCTGAAGCCTGCCTGTTCCTCAGCTATGATTTCCTCTGCCTGTGGCTTCAGTAGGATCTTTTAACATGACTTTGCTTGGGTGGCATATAAGACTGATCGTGCGATAGATCTGGCATTGATGTAAGTTGCCTTTTGGGGGGAGAGTCATTATAAGTGATTGGGTCCATGGTGTGGGCCAATCCCCTGACTGCCAGATCTTGATGCAGATTGTTAGTAAGGCGCTTATCATGTCTTCTCTCCCTTATTGGACTAGTCCTGCAGGGATGTTGTCTGCTCCTGCTGCCTTCCTTTTTTTTCAAAAGCTTCACTGCCGTGCACTGCCGTATGCAAAGCTACATTATATTACTTACAGATAAGGATACAGACCCATGGCTTTAGTTCAAGGGTGGTGCAAGAATAGCTTGGCGCCTAGAGGCGTCAAGCTATTCTGGCACTACCCTTGAACTTTTTTAGTCCAACTTATTTCATACACTAGTGTATTCCGAATGATTAGGGTTAACAGACGAATTGTGTTTTTGGCTGAATGGGGTACGCATCTTCTTCTTAAAGAAAGACTCTGCTTTACTGTTTATTGGCATTTAACCCTTTTAGCCCCAAGGTCCAATTTCTCAAATTTTTATGTATTGCCTGCCTGGTGACTATGTATTTGTTGCAGGAGACGGATTGACCATGATAATTCAAGGGTAGTGCCAGATTAGCTGGGCGCCTACAGGCGCTAAGCTAATCTGGCACTACCCTTGAATTATTATGGTCGATCCATTCCCTGCTGTAGGGACTCGGCGCTGGATGGGGTAATTCAGATCACTGTTCCTGGTTGTTGAGAGAGAGAGAGAGAGAGAGAGAGAGAGAGAGAGAGAGAGAGAGAGAGAGAGAGAGAGAGAGAGAGAGAGAGAGAGAGAGAGAGAGAGAGAGAGAGAGAGAGAGAGAGAGAGAGAGAGAGAGAGAGAGAGAGAGAGAGAGAGAGAGAGAGAGAGAGAGAGAGAGAGAGAGAGAGAACAATGAACAGTCAACTTTTATTTTACAACGGTAAAAGCATTGCGTTACAAAACCAATTTTTAAACTTGCCGTTGTTGCAGAGAGAGAGAGAGAGAGAGAGAGAGAGAGAGAGAGAGAGAGAGAGAGAGAGAGAGAGAGAGAGAGAGAGAGAGAGAGAGAGAGAGAGAGAGAGAGAGAAAGAGAGCAAACGTGACTCGACGTTCACATTAACCCCCTCAGTGCCCATGGTGGACTGTGTTTCCGAAGTCTTCGGTAATCAAAAGCCAAAACATTCCATTCGTCCAAAAAACACAGATATAAATGGGATCAGAAATAGGCAGTTGTGGATCTATGTCTATTGCATTTGAGTGGTTTTCGTTTTTCTCCAAACAGTGAAGAGGTTAAACATTTAATTATTTAAAAGAACCCAAAAAATGGAATGAAATAAGGAAGTTCGTACCAGTCACGCACAGTCAGTTATCGTCTACCGCTATTTCGCTTTTCGACAGAGCACTTGAATATGAAACCCCTCAAAGGTATCTAATGTTATTAAACCACTTGAAACCCCGTAGTATTGGTTTGTACGAGTGAGTGTGAAAACCACTCCACAGTCATCCGATATACACCCAAACATAGCGGGTCCTACAACTGCAAGAGGCAAAGATTTTCATGAGCCCCTGCAGGATGCAGGGGCTCATGAAAATCTATGCCTCTTGCCGACATAAAATGCTTATTTATATCTATGGTTCCTCTAGCCAAATAAACGTACTTATTTAAGTCTGGACATGATAAGGTTTTCACCTCACGTCACTTTCCAGTCTTGACCTAGATAAATATGACGTGTCACGTGTCATGGTATATCATGGTATATCAGCTTTCATGCCAGATATTATAAATGTGGTAATCGTGACGTCGCGGGAGACGCAATCCTAAAATGTCAAACATTTCTAATGATTTGGACAAGGTAATGAATCATCATGAAAACGTCAGTAAAGAAATGGACGGTGCACTGAAAAAAAGTGATCTGCCGCACTGACAGGATCTGATTGCACAAAGTCGGCGACACATCGGGATGTCAATGTTGTCTTGCCTCAACTAAGTCTTTTATCACCCTTCTTTTCTAGGCGCACGTACCAGAGGTTTTCCACTGCCCTTTGAGCGTAACGAAAGGATTTCTCCTGCGTAGAATGTAGAAGGAGAGCAAAAAAGTATTTCCGTTTACTACATTCAAATTACATAAATGAAGTAGCCCTTTTGTCCAGCATTATTGCACGACATAATATCAACAATTATGAAGGGGATATAGCGAAATATTAGCCCCATTACTGTCTGGGGTTGCTCTGTTGGATATCTTTATCAAAAGACAAGATGACGATTTCATCCCAAAGTCTACCGTATTGTTTGGAGCTCATGTGCGTTTTTCTTTTAGGAACATTTAGAGTTGTTCATATTTTTTTTAAGCTTATCCTTCTGATCCATTTCCCTCCTCTCTAAGCCAACCTCTGATCAACACACACACCAGCGCACACAAATAAAGACGGACACACAGCACTTCCCGCCATCGCTCTGTGGACTGGAGTAGCGACAGAATTTCTGAAGAAGAATAGCACAATCAACAAAATGACGTCACTATAAGCTTCACATCATGGCATCGCTAGTCCCACGACGCCGTGTTCACTGTGACGAATCTGATGTTACACGTCACTCATCCGAGAGGCACGCTCTTCCAGAGCTGACTGTTTTGTTCCACACAGCCTCTTCCAGGGCTGATTCAGTGTTTGATGGGAGTAAATAGTGGCTCCAAAACTTGGAAAAATGAAGTAATTATTATTGAAAAAGTTGAAGAGGTACAACGCTGGATTACGAATTCATTCAGTATCTCCCTTTAATCCCCCCTCTCCCCCCCCCCCCCCCCCAATCTCGCCTGATCTGCACGGCAATGGCACACACAAACACAAACGGCAGAATGGCACACACAAACACAGACGACAGACACACGGCGCTTCCTACCGGTTATACGTTCTGTGGGCTGGCGTAGCCACAGTTATTTTCAAGAATAAGGTGGAAATGCCAATCCCCACAAAGCCTCTTCTGTATGAGCTTGCATGCATATTCCACCTTTTCCACAATACGTTAGCAAATATCATACAAAAATAAATGAAGTTGACATCGCGCCAGCTCATACACATGTAACACACTGACCTGCTGCTGATTTGCGTCAACTAGGAACATTGTATAAAACACTGACGCGTTTGGTGCTTTTACGTCACCGTCACTGTTATGATTCTTCTGATGAAATCAAGGAGTCTTACTTTTAACATTTTTACCGGCATTGAACTTTTATTTTCGAAAAAGTTAAAGAGGTACAAAGCTGGCTAACGAACTCATTCAAATGTCTTTCTACAAACTAGCGATATCCAAAATTTTAAATGCATATAATCAAAATTGCGGAATCTAATCTGGGTCAATCGATTTTCTATAAACGGTCTTTTATGTCTTCAATGAGACATCCAATTATAATGTGCTCGAAGGCTCTCTTAGCCACCCACTCAGAACTCAGAACTCAGAACACTTTATGTCAACGACCCAATCGAATTGGGGTGAGATTACATAACTGGAAAAACCAATGACAGCACGAGAAAGGAAACAGGCAAGATATGAATAAAAAGAAACAACAATTTCTTCTTGGAATTGGTACTCATAATATAATAATCACACACACACACACACACACACACACACACACACACACACACACACACACACACACACGCACACACACACACGCACACACACACATACACACACGCCGCACAGCGCGCACAGACGCGCTGCATCAGGGGGTCTACCCCACTTTGAGGCAGACTGAACAGATGTTTTGCGGCCATCGGCCCATAGGTAATGTCCTATTACACAGATAGTTGTACATTGCATAATTTAAGTGCATAGAATATGAACATTGCAACTTTTCTGATAGAGTCGCAGTCCAGGTTTGCAAGCAACAAGCTTATGTCCTCATTCTTAGTGTCATTCAAAAGGCTAGCCAAGTACTTATTCCTCAGTGCTGAGTATCTATTACAATACAAGAGGAAATGTTCTTCATTCTCCACAGTCCCAATACAGAAAGGACAGTTCTTCACATGTGTATTTGAATACCTATTATTCACATTCAGTTCTACTGTTCCCAGTCTGAAACGTATAAGGCTGCCCTTGAATTTCTTTATCGTAATCTGGGATAGATATCTTTCTGGTTCGAATACCGTTTTGAACTGCTTGTAAGTTGCAAACCTGTCGCTTGACTGAACCTTTGTTTCCCATGACTGTACAAATGACTCTTTCAGTCTTTACCTGTACAACAACAAAAAAAGCCCTTTCATCAGCCACACAACCGTTTTGCCAAACATGACCAAAGCCATACTTGTGTAGGGTGCTTTCAATTTGGTTCGCCCAAAAACAACTTGCTACGGTACAGTTCAACTGCATCTTGTACGCCTGCTTAGGAAGTCTTGTATCAGACATCTTAATCAGTTTCATCCAATACTTTGTAGCTCTTATTATGCTGTTAATGTGCAGTGGATGCCTACCCGTTTCACCATAAACTGTCTGATTTGGGGTTCTGACATCCACACTCAGTAGTCTCTTGCAGGCGAAAGTGTGCACCTTTTCTATTGTTTCGAACTGCTTCAGCCCCCATATTCAGACGAGTAAAGGAGCATCGGCGCCACCTGGGTATCAAAAAGTTTAAAGAAAATACATGGGTTAAGGTTGCCAAGTTTCCACATAGTCCTCAATAACTGAGAAACTTTCGCCTTCGCCTTTACAGCATAGTCCACATAGTCCTCAATAACTGAGCAACTTTCGCCTTCGCCTTTACAGCATAGTCGGAGAGGGCCACAGTAAACGATAGTTTTGTGGTCAGTGTGAAACCAAGGTATTTATAACTGTTAACCACTTCCATTTCGGTTGCACCAATATACCATTTGTCTTTCGCTGGCAGTCGCCCGCCTTTTCTAAAAACCATTACCTTGGTCTTCTCGAGACTAACCTCTAAACCAAGTCTATCAGAAGAGCGCTTGAGGTTAGTTATCTGGTTTTGCAGCCCCACAGCGCTTGTGGACAATAAAGCTACGTCGTCCGCAAAAAGTAATGAAAAAAGTTCTCTCAGACCGGGCAGTAGTTGTACTCCGTGTCGACCATTTTCATTTACGTAGTTTGCAATTTCATTAATTAACAACGAGAAAATTACAGGGCTTGCTAAACAACCCTGCCTGACCCCGGCGGGGCAGTCGAAAAAATCCGAGTATTGGAAGCCCGCCCTTACACACGCCTGAACAGATGCATACATGGCTTTCAGCATCTGAACCAGTTTTGTAGAGACCTGTACATGGATAAGAACAGACCACAACATTTCCCTGTCTACAGAGTCAAAAGCACGCTTGTAATCGATGAAAGCCACATATAGTTTCTTATTTCGAGCAAGGGATCTTTATATAATAGATATCAAAGTGAATATATGATCAACAGTCGAGTATCCCTGCCGAAACCCGGCTTGCACTTCGTTTATTTTTCCCTCTTTTTCTGCCCACTTGTAGAGTCTACTGTTTAGAATGGAAGTAAAAGCTTTACTGGTCACACTGAGCAGAGACACCCCATAGTTGGCTGGGTTATTTGTATCGCCCTTCTTAAAGATCGGAACAATCACGGAACGACTCCACTCAACAGGAAAGTACTGGTTATCGAGCAGGTGATTAAAGTATTTCGTCAAAAATGGCACAATAGTATCACCTGCATGTTCCAGGTACTCTGATAACACTTGATCAATGCCTGCCGCTTTCCCAGATTTCAGCTTGCACACAGCGTGTCTGACCTCCTGCTCTGTTATTGGGCCGTCCAACTCGGGCACGTGCCTACATGTTCCCGAGTCCGCCGGCCCAGCAACAGAGCAAGTTGGTAGCGGGAATTCCCGGTCGTCCTTGTCCGGTAAGTGACCACTGAGCACAGTGCGAAAATGTGTCTCCCAAGTCTCTATTTTTATCTTGGGCTGTTCTTAGTGTTTCCTTCTGTTCGCGATTCGCACGTGTTTCCAAAACACCGCACTGTTGTTTACATTGTCCAGTAGCCGTCTGCACGTGGATTGGTTGTGGTGTCTTTTCTTAGTAACCAACATGGCCTTATACGCACGTCTCTTGTCACAGTATGCCTGTCTATCCTCATCACAACGTGACCTATTGAACACATGCAGCGCTTTCCTCGCTTCTCTTTTCAGGTCACGACAGTCATTGTCGAACCACACTGAACCTGGACAGCGAGAGGAACCGCCCACACAAACCTGTTTTTTCATACAATCTGCACAATAGTAGAGATACTCCGTGAAATGTTTAATGGCTATGTCTGCAGACTAATCAATGGTATGATGAGCCTCATCAAGCATCATCTGACCCTCGTCAGAATTCACTCTATCCGTGTATTCCTGTTGCAACTCCGGATTCCAGATATATTTAGAAACAAACTGCTTTTCAACGAGCTCATCGGATGCTTGACAATGGCATGACATCTGCAGTACCAAAGGCATGTGGGGCGATTTCACTCTATGTACAATTTCTACTGTACACTGTCGCACAATATCATAGCTACACAGAAAGTAGTCCACCACACTGTTACCATGAGGAGATACATAAGTAAATTTACCTGAGCTGGTATCACTGTCCCCATTTAACACCCACAGTGATGTAGAGGAACACATTTCTATTAATAGTCGTCCGAAATGGTTAATTACAACATCATCAGAGTTTCTAAAATTATCATCCACCTGGTCGATCCCTATCAACCCATCAATATTGCCATCGTCCGTTTTGTTTTGCCATAGCCCAGTTCGTGCATTTAAGTCACCACAGACTATAATGTGACAGTTATTTTCCTTCTCCTGCATATCGAAAATCAACTGTTCGAGCAACGGGATGTTACTATTTACAGTTTTCTCTTTGTAGTAAGGGGATGACGATGGAGGTATATATGAACACACTAAAATCATATCTTGCATTAACCCCACTATAGGACAGTCTCACTTCTCATCAAGTACGGGTTATCTTTCGCTGCTCTTTAGCGTAGGAGAACGCTCACTGAGTTCCGGCTGCTGTTTCGACAATGGCGTCAGCATTAAAGGCTAGATCGGCAAAAGTATGTGGAGGTGGAAAACATTACTGTGTTATTTGCCATAACCACCGAGGAAAAATTATTGACGGAAGAGTTGTCAAGCTACATAGCTGTCCAGCAAACAAGCAACTTAAAAGAGCTTGGGAGCAGCGCTTACGTTTGATCCGACAAGATTATAACACGGTCAAATATCCACTTGTTTGCTCGGAACATTTTGTTGGAAAACGTGGACCTGTATTTGGTGATAATGTCCCATCTGTTTTCCCGAATCGAACTTTTAAACTCTCTACGGTTAGTAAATTATTTGAATTATTACTTGTGTTTTTATTTACTGAAGCTTTATTTAGTCTTCTTTAATGAAGCTTTATTTATTAATCACACTTTGAGATTTCCTCTAGTCTATAGTATTAGTATTAGTAGTACTAGTACTGTAGTAGTCCAGCAATGCCATCGCCCCGATGCAACAGGACAAAGAAGGTGTCACCCACACCACCACTTCATTTTCAAGATAAATAGTGGCCAATCCGTAAAATAAGCAAAAATACTGTATGAATGAAAATTGACAGTAAATGTTTTAAACAACACATCTGTGGTGTTATTACTAATAATAATGACACTCAGTTGTAATTTTAGAAGTCTTATAACAAATAAATAATTAGTAATATTATATTATATAATATTGATTATGTTGGTATCTATTTTACAGCCTGCATTAGTTTAATTTGAATATGCGATTTAAAAAAAAATGCAACAACTACTAGAAACCTCTACTTGTTGCCTATACCTCTCTCTTTTTTTTAATTTTTATATATATTTTTTTATTTTTTTTTAAAAATCATATCATCTCATGTTACATCATTTTTAACTTCATACTCATTATTTGAAAGGAACTCTGACTATGACAATGAAATAGATGCAAGTAGTTAGCACTCAGCATTTTGTAAAAAAAAAAAAATTAAATTAAATAATAATAAAGGGGACTGCTCGAAGTACGTTTGATAGCGCTACAAAAATGCATAGGTACTCAAGTAAACAGACATTGATTTTTTTTTATAAAGTTTATGAATTTTTTTTTAATATTAACAATTTCATGTACTTTATGCCATGTAGAATACTTTATTTATATAAGAAATCAGGGATAATTGATTTTACTTATATTACAAAACTACTAACTCGCAGATCAAATTTTACACACACACACACATATGACAATAATGTAATTTATAAACAGAGTCCAAAGCACAAGAAGCACATGCTGACAAATATGAAATATTTATAATATATCATATGGCAGTGGTCAGTGGAGTCAACTGTTTACTGACCTGCATCATTTCTTTCCACAGCATCATCGACAGCATCCTCAACATCTTTTCGCAGCAGAAATGTGCCTCTTGCTCTGCGCACTAATTCTTCTTTTTTTCCACTGACAAGTTGTCCATGTTTTCGAAGAAAATCTTTTAATTGTTTCACGTTCATGCGTTCTATGTCTGCTTCCATCTTGCCGGAACTCGGTGTAGCAAAGGGAGGATACTCGTGCTTAACTTCCTTATTACAAATGGGAAAGGGCTATAGTTCCTGCTATTTTCACCACAATGGTATTATCAAGACTAGTATCTATCCTGGTCACGTAACGTGCTATACTTTTCTTCACAAGTAAAACCACTCCACCGGATCTCCTACCTAGTTTCGACAGTTTGTTGACTGGGGCGTGAAAAACAATAAAGTCACAAAATGTGATGGAGAAATCAAACGACAAATTGGTGAATGTTTCTATAAGACAAGAGAAGTCAAAGAAGTAATAAAGTTGACGAAATCTGACTCACTTCACTTCTGCACAAGACCGTCCACATTCCAACACAAGAACCTAGCGTTTCCTGACGGACAGCATCGCCAGGGCCGGGGCCACACCGCTAGCCGCTCCCCGTGGGACTCCCCTGGCCATGACCCCGACCCCTACCACGCCCCGGTGTTCCAGACCGGGTCTCGTAGGGTGCTCGCTGGAACATGTCGGTAACACGGGGCTGGCTCTTGTCACGCGGCTGGTCACGACTGCCTGGACCCCCTGCTGCGCTAGCCGGCTGGCTGTGTGTAGTGGACGCGTCATAGGTCGCGTCACGTGTCTGGCGTGAAGAATCCCGAACAGCTGGCAGGGAATCCCTCGGTGTTTCCCTGTGTTTACGGGAATTCCTCACAGGAGAGCGTGAAGCTTAGCCACCCACTCAATAAAGTACTTCGCCAAATTTCAAGTGTATGCGCACAGTGAGATCGGAGATTCTCGTGTTTGTATACGTACACACACACACACACACACACACACACACACACACACACACACACACACACACACACACACACACACACACACACACATTATATATATATATATATATATATATGCGTTTGTATATATATATATATATATATATATATATATATATATATATATATATATATATATATATATATATATATATATATATATATATATATATATATATATATATATATATATATATATATATATATATATATATATATATACAAACGCACATACGGCGCTTCGCGCCAAAACGACGTTCAACAGCAAGGCTAGATTGGCTAGACGTGATGTCATTTTTATCTTGTTATTTTTTTGCCAGACCATGAGCCCCGCCCGCCTGTTGTGCCCTATGCATTGTACGGAACGCGCTCCGACCAGCCCCGTCCTAAAGTCTACCGTATTTTCAATACGGGAGACAAAAAGCAAAGAACTAGAAACAAACAAAGAAACAGAGAGTTACAAATTAGCGTTCTGGAGTAATGCCAGTATGCGCAGCTTGGTCTAACGCTCGCTGCCTCTAGTCGTACCCTATCAGCACTCTCACAAACCAGATAGGTGAGGTTAGCGCTGGTGGAACAGTCCACATACCAAGGGGAATTACTCAGCGATAGACATGCAAACAGTTAGCACCCGTGCAAGGGAAGGGGAGCTAACTGTTTGTGTGTCCAGCGCTGAGTAATTCCCCTTGGTATGTGGACTGTATTACCCTATAAGCAGGCACTACTACAGTGACCGGAGCCTGTAGTCCCTGATAAATTAATAGTGCCGAGGGACTCTAAAATGTAATCAGTGAGTCAGTCAGTCCGACCGACACCCCTGACCCCAGTAGCAAAACGTCTTCGGACCCACGGCGGCTGCAGTGGGCCCGCGCACATTCGTGCGCGGGCCCACAGCGGCCGCCGTGGGCCCGAGGACATTTAGCTCACTAGGGATCCGGCTGAGGTGGGTGGATGTACGGGCCGGCCGTAGCACCTACGAACGTGGTATTTCCAATGTATATGGCTTGGTCGAGCCCCGCTTGCTTTGTATCTCCTCTTTGGCCAGCGCATAAGAAAAATAAGTATACTGACGAGCAAATGAAATGCTACTTCATTCCAATCGCTGCGGTGTTTCCGATAATTCGAATGGTGTCGCATTTGTTTTGCTCGTCAGCATATACAGTTTTCTTCGTTTATAACAAAAGTCGGATATAACAACAGAGATCCCGACGGCATTCTCCGTACAGGGGCGGATCTAGGGGGATCCTAAGGGTTCCGCCCCCCCCCCCCCCCGACCCAAAATTCTTTAAAATGCTATGACAAAGTCCCATGTCATTTTCCCCTTCCACCTCCCCCCGTTGTTCGATATTTTGGCAAAAAGTGAGTCTTAACACACGCACCCCCCCCCCCCCTCCTTCCCCCAATCTTTTCGGGATCTAGCGACGGGGAGGCCTTTTGTATCAGGTTCAGTGAAGGACCGAGACAAAAAGTTGGAACCCCTCACCTCCAGCCACCCCTTCCCCCCCCCCCTTCTCTCACCCCCGAGGTAACTGATCCGCCCGTGTGTTATGAATATTACTTCGCTTATTATCCACTTCGGAAATAACAACATTAAAAAGTGGGTTCCCGGTGATTTGTTACATCCAAAATTTACTGTGTTGATTTAAACCATACGTTCTCCCAAATCTTTATGCTACTGGGGCACTACTCTTTGGCTGCCAAGCACACTAAAAGCTTTGTCGGCTGGCTTTAGCCAAAGACTGGAAAACTGATTTCTTCACAGTACCCTGGCGACGCCTTTCAACCAAAGACAAATAAAGCAAGAGCCGGCAATCGAAAGTTTGTCCACCGACGGACGTCAAAGGTTTCAGAACATCAGCTCAGTTTATCCTGCAAGAGAATGGATCCTCACATGCCCCTGCAGACGCATTTAGCTCGGTGTTCCTCTTCAGCGAAAGTGACTGAAGTTCAAAGTTTGGATAAAAGTCAGGGCTGAAGAGTGGCCGGCGCCGGTCTGCCGAGATTCTCGAGTGTCGTGTGTGCTTGCGGCGTCTGGTGCGAGTCTTACCTCAGTCCGCGCGACTCTTACCTTAGTCCGAGCCTGCCCGGCAATGCTTGAGAGGGGGAGTGTTGGAACTGGGGTGAGGGAAAGTTTACTGTTGGTACCGTGGTATTGTGGAATTGTGAGAGTAATGTTTTGCCCAGAATGTTTGATGGACTGGTTAGCTCAGTGTGTCCCACTAGGCCGTACGAAATGCCCAAATTTGAGTTGTCCTCTGAGGACTTAATTACTGTGACATTTTAGGAGACACATCGACCATGATAGTTCAAGGGTGGTGTCAGAATAGCTTGGCGCCTGTAGGCGCCAAGCTATTCTGCCACCAGCCTTGAACTATCATGGTCGAGCCATATTTTGCCGTGGTGTGTCGTAACTGAATGAGTTAAACTGATCACGTTACGCAAGCAACTAAAAATCTCAGTTGAAATCAAAACACTCGTCCTTAGCACGACACAGCGGCTGATAGATCAGTCATGCTAGTTCAAGAGTAGTGCCAGATTAGCTAATCAGCTAATCTGGCACTGCCCTTGGGTTATCGTGGCCGATGCATATGCTGGAACTAACACGTTTAACATGTTTGTTTTTGTTTGTTGGACTGTTCGTTTTGTTTGCCTTTTGGATGAGTGGGTTGGTTGGTTGGTTGGTGCCTTCTTTCTTTCTTTCTAGTTGTTGTTCGTGGTGGTGATGGTGGTGGCGGTGGTGGTGTTCTGTATGTTGCTGCTGCTGTTATAGTTGTGTGTGTGTGTGTGTGTGTGTGTGTGTGTGTGTGTGTGTGTGTGTGTGTGTGTGTGTGTGTGTGTGTGTGTGTGTGCGTGCGTGTTGTTGTTGTTGTTGTTGTTTTCAAATTGACGGACGACGATTTCACACAAGCAGTCACAGATATCATGTGAACCGAAGCAATATGCCATGTCCCTTTGAAAGTGCATTTGGTTCTCTCATGTTTTCTATTTCAAATTTCTAAACTTTCTAGTTAAACGTGTCCATTTTTCCACTCCCCCTCCCCCCCCCCCCCAAAAAAAAAAAAAAAAAAAAATGCAAACACTGGGCGTTAGGGATAAAGAATTCTACTGGTCGATCTGTCCCCCGGCGAAATGTAATCAGTGTTTTAACCCCTTCCCTTCCACGATACGTAGGCCTACACGCTTGTTTCTGAAACCTTTCTTCATTCAACGACTAAAAGCCTCCACCGTCCAAGGAGCATGGATACACATTGGTCTCAGCAAGAGGCATAGATCCTCATGAGCCCCCGCTGTCGCGGGGGCTCATGAGGATCTATGTCTCTCGCAGATGGATCAAGTTCAATTTTTTTCGTCCGGCAGTGAATGGATTATTACAGGGCGCTGGTGTATGAGCCACTGTCTCACTTGATTCTTGATATTTTATTTATTTATTTAATTCTTTTTATTTTATCTTTTAATTTCTTTTTTTTTTTTTTTTTATTTTATTTTATTTTTCTTCTGAGGGTCGGGGCGGGGAGGGGGTGAGGGGTGGGATGGGTCTTTTTACTTATAATAATATGTTTTATCGTTTGCTGGCATGTATCGTCTGATGTATTTTTATATGTGTAGAGTAGCAGGACAGTTTGGAAGATAGGCATTGCTATGCCTAAAACTTTTTATATAATAAGTAGTGAGGGTTAGGACTAGGTTGAAACACACGTATTATGTATGCATATGTAGAGGTGGGTGTGAATGTATAAGTGCCGCTCAGTTCAGTCCATAAAAGATGTTTGTGTGAGATGTGTAAGAGTTATGTGTAAAGATTTTGTAGTGTTTACTTTATATCCATTTGGAATTTGTAGTTGTGCAAGTGCAGGGAGAAAATGTTCATAATTATGCTATAATGTTTTTATGTCTTGTTTGTACTATTTGTTATAAATGTACCACAACCGAATTTCTCTTTTCGAGATAATAAAGTACTCTTATTCTTATTCTTATCCCGAATAAAAACGTTTAATCATCATCATCATCATCATCATCGATATGTACAGATCGTGCAGACGTATAAGTAAAGTTTCATGCAACTAAGCACGAATAACCCTTTCGCTGACATTGATCAAAAATTGCACGACGGCAACCACTAGACACTGAATGATATTCGCGTGAAACCACAGATGTAAATGTGACCAAAATTGGCATCCAGAACACAACGGCTAACAAGAAACATAAATCCGCATGAGGGTTATGTCCCTTGCAGATGGGTAACGTCCCGGCAGGTTAGGGGTTATGTCCCTTGCAGATGGGTAACGTCCCGGCAGGTTAAGGGTTATGTCCCTTGCAGATGGGTAACGTCCCGGCAGGTTAGGGGTTATGTCCCTTGCAGATGGGTAACGTCCCGGCAGGTTAGGGGTTATGTCCCTTGCAGATGGGTAACGTCCGGGCAGGTTAAGGGTTATGTCCCTTGCAGATGGGTAACGTCCCGGCAGGTTAGGGGTTATGTCCCTTGCAGATGGGTAACGTCCCGGCAGGTTAGGGGTTATGTCCCTTGCAGATGGGTAACGTCCCGGCAGGTTAGGGGTTATGTCCCTTGCAGATGGGTAACGTCCCGGCAGGTTAGGGGTTATGTCCCTTGCAGATGGGTAACGTCCCGGCAGGTTAGGGGTTATGTCCCTTGCAGATGGGTAACGTCCCAGCAGGTTAGGGGTTATGTCCCTTGCAGATGGGTAACGTCCCGGCAGGTTAGGGGTTATGTCCCTTGCAGATGGGTAACGTCCCGGCAGGTTAGGGGTTATGTCCCTTGCAGATGGGTAACGTCCCGGCAGGTTAGGGGTTATGTCCCTTGCAGATGGGTAACGTCCCGGCAGGTTAGGGGTTATGTCCCTTGCAGATGGGTAACGTCCCGGCAGGTTAGGGGTTATGTCCCTTGCAGATGGGTAACGTCCCGGCAGGTTAGGGGTTATGTCCCTTGCAGATGGGTAACGTCCCGGCAGGTTAGGGGTTATGTCCCTTGCAGATGGGTAACGTCCCGGCAGGTTAGGGGTTATGTCCCTTGCAGATGGGTTACGTCCCGGCAGGTTAGGGATTATGTCCCTTGCAGACGGGTTACGTCCCGGCAGGTTAGGGGTTATGATAACAATCATTATGCTGTATGAGAGTCCGAAATAGCTCAGGCGGTTAACTCATTCTACCCCAACACCTAAATCCCCAAATTTCGCCTTTGTCCTCTGAAGACTGTATTGCAGTGCAGGACATAGATCGACCATGATAGTTCAAGGGTGATGCCAGAATAGCTTGGCGCCCATAGGCGCCAAGCTATTCTGGCATCACCCTTGAACTATCATGGTCGATCCATATCTTGCTGTGGTGTGTCTGGGGTAGAATGAGTTAAGCGACGGAGCAGGAGAGCGAAGGGAATCGTCGGGTCGTGGGTTCGAATCCCCGGCCCGGCCCCGGTAGCTGGACTCGCAATCCAGGGGGAAAAGACGGGCTTGTTCAATAGCATGTCCGTTGAAAGGTCCTGGTAAATCAAAGTAGCACAGTTGGAGTGCGCCTGAGTTGATCAGTGTTCAGGTAGTACTCCATAGGCAATAGATTTCCCTGAGAGAATGAGAATATGAGAGCCCCAGCCTACCCCTCCCCCAAACAATATATTTATTCTAATTAACACGGTAATTAAGCAAGCCCACGTCAACAAAGACACCCAATACCTTTATTACCTAGCCATTTTAGTTCCACTCCAGAAATCATTCAAGCTATGTTTGGGGGAGGGGTAGGCTGGGGCTCTCATATTCTCATTCTCAGAATAATTAATTCTAGAATGAGAATATAAGATTTGAAAACCAATCAAATCGATAAATGCCACATCGATCAACTAATTATTGTAATCAACTAGCCATTTAGACAAACCCATCGCCACCCAATACACCCAATAACTTTATTACCTAGCCATTTTAGTTCCACTCCAGAAATCATTCAAAGCAACGATTTTTGATCAGCTACCAACCCGCGATTATCATAAGCCAGACCCCCCACCTAACCTAAATTATTAATGCTGTCATTGACTTCTTTAAACAAAATTATTATATTACGTTTTAAAATGAACCAAGACGAATTACTTCTTCTAAGCGATATCTGTGCTGTAGAGAACAAAGACTTAGACTCTAAAAAACAAAGGCTTATCTCTGTAGTTGTGTCAGGCAAATCAAAAGCTTTTCTCGGTAAACAATACATGACAGAAGACATAGAATCCCTTACTGCTGATGAGCTAATTAAACTACATTCTAAATATGAAAATCACATTGCTTCACTAATGACACGTGATTTAAGCCGGTCTCTTGTCTGTCTATATACAAAAGCTGTAAGTCACTTCCTACCTGTTGATAGTGACAGCCTTTCACATGATCTAGAAAGCAACCCCATAGTTTCAAGTTCAATAGGTAAATTAGCATGCCTTATGTTTTACAAGTTTGGGAATTACCTTGCGCCTGCTGTAACCTTACTTGTTACTAGTAGTCATATTGATTTTTCTAAAATAAATTTTAAATTAGAAGAAAATGGACGAGACGACTCCACAACAGAGCCATGTCTTGACACAGGTTCAAACAGTGACTAAGACTAAAAGCCCAGGTAGAATAGAGGCTGGAAAAAGATTAGCTGAATATAACAGACAAAAGAAATTACAGCTTCAAGCATTAACAGAAAAGACTGACACACCATCAACAGCACCAGTGTCACTACCGTCACACCCCCCACAAAGTGAGAGACAAACAACTAAACCTGAAACTACAAAATATATAGTTGCTGGATTTGTTGTCGGATTTGGTTACGTAGGTTACCAATTATATAAAAAATACAAACCAAACACTCAAACAGTGTCCAAAAAATCAAACACTCCAAAAACAAAAGAAGAAGTCTCCACATTACCAGCAGTTCCAAAACCTTTGGACCCATTTTACATGCAGTAAATAAATTTATTATTTTAATTTTTATGGTATAAGAAAATGAGCGACACAAAGAACTTAATGAACCTTGTCTATCACTCTGCTGTAATAAGTGGACTAGCAGTAGCTTATTCTATGCTGGGAAAAAGTCTTCTCAAAATGAAATCAGCAGACCTTAGTAAATTAGACTTCGAAGACAGTGCTAAACTAGTAGTTGTTATAACAGCATCGATTGCAACAAAAGATTTTCTAGTCAAGCAAGGAATTATTCCAGAAAATATTTCTATGTAAATAAAAATATGGCAACTATAGCTGTCATGATTGGTGGTGCAGTTATTAACGCATTAGCTTTTAGTGGATCAAACTATTTCTTTTCAAAAGTTAGTAAAGAAGAATCAGCAGAAGAAATGAAGCGACAAAATGAGGCATCTGAAAAACTAGCTCAAGCTCAACAAGATTATGAAAAGCAAAGAATTGAGAAACTTGATTTTATTAATGAAAAACTAAAACTTGAGGGTCACGCACAGCATACATTTTCAAATGTCGATGACGCTATCAAAGAATACTATCTTGTAACTGGTGAAGACATGTCTATTCCACAACCAAAACTTAGTGACTACTACCAACCAAGCCCAGAACAAAGAAATGGAGAAATAATATTTGTTTTAGTAGGAATGACATTAGTATATTTTACAGGAGTTTATATTGCTAAAAAAAATGGCAGACGCTAAACTATCAAAAATATATTACTCCCCAATTGGCTACTGGAAAGGGAATACTGCAGTAGAAAAATTACATGCTGCTGTGGGTGGAGATGTCAACCAAATAAAACAGTGGCTCAAAAAACAGGCAATTTGGCAAATATATCTTCCTGCTCCAAGAAAAATAACAAGGCCTCATTTTGAAAACACTATCCCTAATGACACACACCAAATGGACCTCCTGTTTCTTCCGCATGACACAATAAAAAAGAAACGATACAAGTATGCATTAACTGTTGTTGACATAGCTTCAAGGTATAAGGATGCAGAACCCATAACTGACAAAAAAGCTGTAACAGTGGCCACTGCATTATCAAAAATATATAGTCGAGGTCCTTTAAAATACCCTAGGCTTGTGCAGGTTGATGATGGGAGTGAATTTAAAGGCGCTGTTAATCAGTTATTTGCAAAGCATGGAGTGCTAGTGCGGCGAGGCATACCAGGCTTGCATAGATCACAGGCTATTGTAGAAAACTTTAACAAGCAATTATCGGAGAGACTTTTTAGCTATCAGTATTCTAAGGAACTCATGCATGACACACGTAACACTGAGTGGGTTAAAAGATTACCGTCTGTAATAAAAGCAATGAATAATGAGGGTCACCCTAAACCTGTTGATTCTATTAAATTGAAAACAATACCGTCAGAAATAAAAGCAATAACACCTCCAGACACTAGCTTGTTTACAAAACAGGTGAGATATTTGTATCAACCAGGTGAAGCTGAAAATGACGTTAGACGTAGGGCAACTGATCCAATTTGGTCTACATCTGTTCATAATATAAAAAAAATAGTTCCTTCAGCTAATGCAACAATATATTATCTGTATGAGCCTGCACCAAAGAGGGCATTTGTCAGAGAAGAATTACAGATTATTCCCACAGATACTGTTACCCACTTTTAACAATTTCAATTCATCAATTAGTTTATCAAGCAGATTATCAGCTATTTCTTCAGATAACTTGAGCCTGTAATGACCTGGTGCATAAGCTTTTTCCTTAGTGTGAAACACTCTTTTTGTGTCTCCAACTGCTAGAGACTTTTTATATGTTTGAATCATTTCAATATTATGTTTGTTTGATCTTAGTGTCTTGTTTGGATAATCAGGCATTAATGCACCATCTAACACTTGCTTGTAATGTTCATGACGTATGTCTTTATTTTTTATTGCTGTTTTTTTTATTCCTTTGGCTTTTGACTGACTTCCCTTCTGGTGCAGTATAGAATACATTTTTGATCTCAGTCCAACATACTCAACTATAGGCACACCATTCAGTTCATCTTTAAACTTACCAGGCACTTTCTTGTTTTGTGTGCTAAACAGTGGATGGTCTTTAGGGTAGTCAGACGTGTCATACATGTGTAGTTCTGTTTTCATGTCTTCATAAAAGTCTTCAGTAGGCACATCTATGATCATAGAGTCAGTGTCAGTGTATAGCAGACGGCAGTCAGGATATTTTGGTTTAAAGTAATCATAATAAAATTCAAGCATTAACAGTTTTGATAACTCAAGAATTGCCATACCAATAAATACTGGCTTGTCCAGTTTAACAATCTTTTTTTTGAGTGACACTGCATACAATGATGAATGAAATTCTTTATACCCTGTGTACTGGGGCTTACCTGTAAGTTTAATTGCACCTGATTCAGTTGTGACTAGTCTCACATCTTTTCTGTGAGGAGGATTTTCCATTGTCTTACCAAAACAAGCATTGTTCATAAGCTTAAAGAAGTCTTTGTCAAATGCAGTGTTACCTTCTCTTGCACGCAATGTTGTGTTTTTCATTATGTAATCTTTCATAAAAGCACTTTGATCAAATTGAATTCCTCTATGAACTTTCTTTAGTACTAAACCATGTCTGATGTAAAACTGTAACAATCGATAGTGACAAACGTAATTGAATTTGTCATTTAAATTTGGTACAAGTTTGGTGTCTTCTTTTTTCCCCGTTAAACTCAGTTTCTCAACTGCTAATGGATAATCATTATGGTAATCATGTAAATGGTGTGGATACTCCAAGTCTACTTCAAAGATCCAACCCTTTTCATCATTTTGACCTCGATCCATAATATATTTTGTTAATTTTTTTATGCCATACTGTGACAAATCATACAAACAAAAGTTTTTTAATGGCAACAATTCACACATTGCAAATCCATACAAATTATTAGCATCCAAGTATGTAATAAATGACATTGGCTTTGACGGGTCAAAGTCGTCAAGATATTTGTTGTTGGCCTTGCCATAATTGTTTGCTGCTAGACTAATACCTCCCCTCAATCCACGTTCCACCATTTCACCCATCGTACGATCAGACAACAGGTCTATAAATATCTTACTGGATTTCAAAAATGCATCCCATGTCATGCCAGGACTAGTTATGTAACAAGCAGGGTCAAGCTTGTAGTGTAACAAACCCTTTTCACGGTAACTTTCAAATACGTCTGCTAGCAAGCAAACATCAGCTTTCAAGTATTGGTCATGATAGTCACCAATAGTTTTACACCCTAGTTTTTCCCATGCATTAAGTGCGTGTTGGTATTCAGAGTCAGAAATACCTTTACCAATTAGTGTAGAATAAAATTTCTCTTTTGGTGGTAGTCTTGTTTCTTCAAACACAACCCAGTGATCAATGTACTCATATGGATAAACACCTTTTTTAATCAAGTCCGGCTCAAAATATTTACTTGTTATTGGATACTCACTCAGTCCTTCTGCCAGACTAGCCAACCCTAAAGACAAATGTTGCATGGAGTCATAAAATGCTAATTTATCTAACCTAAAAGTCAAGTATTTTTCAGTTGTCTGGGCAATACAACTAATTTTTTTGTAAGACTCGTCTACAGCCTGCATGATAATGTGTGAATCATATCCCTTCAGATTGTGAAAAAAGATTGGTAACTTATATGTCTTAGGATTTATTTTTAATAACAAGTTACATTTGTTATGAGCGGCATCTCTGTAACGACCAGTTATGTGATCATGATCGCAAACTTTATCACCATCAAGGACGTCTTCACAAATCCAACACATCACTGCTGCATCAAAATTCTGTTTGTCTTCTTCTGTCATCACCAAAGGCATCTGACAGTTTTCAAAATACCTTACTACCTGAATATACAGATGTCTCATTTCTGTTAAAAACTCAGCTGCTGCATTTTCACCCCTGTAGATAACAGGTTCTGAATGAAGACCGTCTGACCTAACAATAATGTATCCAAAAGAACACACCACTTGGTCACTCAATTTTATAGTCTTTGGTAATGACTCTGGAACAGGACCTTCATAAGGAACAACGAGTGATTCAAAATCAGCATATACTACAAACGGCAGCTTTTGCTGATTCCCATAGTTCTTAAAATACACTTGACTGCCAGGATCTGGATACTTAAGTACAGTTTGTATGTCATCAGCTGATCTGCAGTGTAAAACATGTTTGTCTGCTAATTTTATGGAGGAAAATCTTTGTAAACATTTTTTACAAACTTCCTGTTTGCCATTGTGTTTTGTTGTATGATCATGAATTAGACGTGACATATTTCTGATAATTGTGTAGTGGAAGTTATTGTTATCACCAATTAGCAACATGTCAACATGTTTATCTTCTGACTGACCATAGGTTGGGGCAATTGGGGACACTCTAATTGGCTGTAACTTATTTTCAGACTCATTATCCCACACATACACATTTACAGATATACCAGGATTTAGTTTTTCAAACAAGTCTATGTCCTCTATTTTAACCGGGAACTCAATGCCACTGAAGTTGAGTTCATTTACAAATTTGATATAGTTAGATACACGATCAGGTTTTGCTTTTACAAAATGAAGTTTAGCAAGCACACACCACATGAAACAATAGTTGTCATTGTTTTGAATATTGACTACAGCCTTTTTGTTTGCAACCTCAGTTGGAAGTGGTATCCATGATTTGCCTAAAATAGGATGATATCTTGACTGCTTTAGTTGTAGTTCATGTACAAGGCCTTCATGCCAGCCAGACCCTTGCATTTCTGCTCTGTCAATTGCTTCATGGAAGTCAGGCAACAATCTTTCTCTAAACACTTTTTCTAGTTCTCTTCTCGAATTAACTGTGTGCTGCCTTGTCGAGATATACGCTACAATAACTTCACCAACATCTCTGGCAAATTCTATTTTTGCAACAATCTGAATCTTTACACTATCAGAAAGAAGGTTATTTTGTATGACTAAAAAAGATCTTTCTATTGATTCATAGACATTGTAAATATTATATATAGGTAAGTCAGTTGTGTGAAACACGTTTCTTAATCTTTGATGGTTGTCCATCTTTTTTATTTGTCCGACAAAAAAATAAATAGAAAATTATATAGTGTAAAATGGCACTTTATTGACAAAAACCTATATAATAGACAAAATTAATTACCAACAAATAAGCCACTTTCCTGGTATGTCTTCTGTTGTATCATGTTCAATCTTTTGCATGTGTAATATTGTTTTATTAACAGTAATAAATTTAACATTTTTATTTTCTTTTTTTATTTGATGGTGTATTTGTAAACACATAATCTTAAACCAGTCAGATTTAGCATCATAAACTAAAAAATCATTTGTCCTATTATTATAACATGGAAAAGTATTAGAATATCCAAGATAAAAACTATATGTCATGTGTATCTTCATCGGTGTTGGGAGTTTTAAAAAAGGGCGTCTAACTTGTGTTTTTAAGTCACTAATAAGCATAAAATCCCTGAAACTCGATGTAATATCCATGAATTTACCAATAGGCCAATTTTGATCCTCTTGTCCGTCCGTCATTTTTATAGACAAACCAAAAAGATAAATTAATTTACTAACCCATACCCTGTGGGCTGATCTGTCTTTAAAATGAGCTTTAGATGCTTAGTTGATTTCAGTTTATTTTTTACATCATCCCGTTCTTGCTTATTTGGAATGACATCGTTTTCTCTGAGACAGTCTTCGAAGCTGTCACGATCCTTACAGTAAAACAAACAGATAAACTTTAACTGTTCTCGAAAATCTTTTAGTACAGCATTATATTTCTGAGTGAGAATCCAAACACTGATGTTTGCATGTCTACCACTGAAGGCAAGTTCTGCTAAAGTATTTCTCTTTTTGACAATGTCTTTCTCTGCAGAGCAATCATCGACAATAAATAAAGTTGACTGTCCTTCAAATTGTTTGAAAAAATACAGCAGGTAGTCATTCAGTTTTTTCTCAGGGTCGACTAAATAGATATTACTGTCAGTCCAAATGAATAAACGGTTGTGATAAGCTTTGTTGTGTTTTATTGTTGGACAAAATATTACAATGTTTTCAAAGTGGTGTATGTATCTTGTTTGTAAGAGGTTAAGTACAAATTCAGTTTTACCACACCCTGTGGCACCACAAAACAATCCACAGTGTGGATCGAGTGTCATTAAGTTCATTTTAATACACAATATAATTTTAATATATGTGCCCACTCAGTCTGCTTTCTGCAATATTGAGTTGTGCGTCATAAATTAGATACAAATATATGTTTATGGCTGCAGCAGTTTCAACCTTTTTTTGTATCTGAATTGTTATTCCATCACTACCGTTCTCGACAGTTCGTCCTGACCCATGAAGATAATCGTCATCTGTACTGTGAAGGTCTAACCACAGTGCATATTTGTTTGTCAGGTATTGTCCGATCCTAACATCAAACAGATGTAGATCTTTGCACGCAATGTTTGCTGGTTTATCTCTAATCCTTCCACCCGCAAAATACTTTGTGATCTCATCGTAGTGTTGATAAGGCAGCATTCCAGATGCGTACACTTGATTAGGACGGCCTTCGATTGTACAGGACAAATGTGTAATCTTAGGATTGTAGAATTTTTCTGAATCCCGTTTATATGGATCTGCTGGTTCAACAAACAACATAAGAATACCTTTCAGTGACCTAGCAGGTGTGTTCAAGTTTATATTCCACATCGGGTCACTCTTGTCTTTGGGTATTAAACTATGTCTAATCACCCTGTCATAATAAATTGGTAGTCTTGACTGATACTGATTTTGAATGAGTCTGGCTAGTTCAGTGTGTGTGACAATTTCATATTCCAAGGAAATGTTAGAGATCTTGTATGTTGCATCTGTGGCAGATGATTTAATTACTTTGGAGTAGTCATTGAAGGTTAGTTCAAAACTCAGACGGTCATTCAGTGCTCCTTGATAATAAGGCAGATGAGCTGTTAGGATTTCAAACTCAAGTGGAATGTAAAATCTGGTTCCATATGTTTCTGCTAATATAACGTCCTTTGGTACCCCAGTAGTTACCTTATCTGCTGCATTGATTCGAAGTTTACCAACATTATCTGGCTGTATGCCTTGATAAATACGATCCTCTCGTTCTTCTCTTGTGAGCCAAAGGTCTTTGTAACAGTAGAATACATCTGAGTCGTCAAGACTAAACACTTCCTGTCCTTCAAGTTTTACTTTAATAGTTCTAACAATTGCTCTGCCAAGATTGTCAACTAGTGTTCTGTTTACATCTGCGTCTGATGATAGTTCAATATTAAATGCAAGGCGTGCAGTGCCAGGAACAATAACGTCACTGGGACCTAGGTTTGGAAACTTGACTGTAAGTGTTTGATTCTGGTCTATGGTACTAGGATTGTTTGTGATGACGATTGATTGTCTTATGCCCTTAACACCCAGGGGCTCACGTAGTTTTCTGTATGGGTCTAACTTTGAACCGTAAGACTGTGTCATTTTTATTATGCACAATAAAAAAATAATAAATTAATAAAACAATGGCAGCGGGAGGATTTAATCATGAAGAGTTTAAAATGGATGACATGAATGTCTCAGATACCAGTATCACAGATATGACTGGTACAAGTAATACTTCTAGTATGTATCACGAACTTTTAGAAACCAAAGTGAACTCATTTTATGATAGTGTTGGTGAGCGTCCATATCAAATAGATCCTAATCAGTTTGAATATGAAAAAGGACATTTATATTTAAAAACTGTTGACAAAGGTAAAATACTATTAACTAAGAAAAACAACCCTAGTAGTTTTAGAGCTTTAGGTACAATCAAAGGTGAAGGCGGTGTTAGTGCCTTGCGCCAACTTGGTGTTGGTGAAAGAAGGATACCACCTCGAGCTGCTACCATTCTAAATGATTCGCAATCAAAATTACCGACTGAGCAAGAGATTGATATGGCTGATAAAACAAAACTACCAGAAATAGTAGACAAGACAATACAAGAAACATCATTTATAAATGAGGCTATAAAAACAATTGATGACCCTCCTTTTCAAATAGGTGACTCTTCTTTTACATTGCGTGAGATAGCTGCGTTGGATAAAGCACTTAGGGCAGTGGGCAGATGTTCACATCTGCACGGGACATAGACGACCCCGCCCTCCACGAGTCGCCTGCTGCCTTGCAGGCCTGGCCGCTTGGCTGCGGAAAGGCTAAGGGAGGAAACCCCCGACATCAAAGCCCCCGTGTCTCCGGGGAAGGCTTTTGAGCCAGAGACTAGGACAAGGACAGTCTGATATAAAACCTACGACCCGAGGACCTCGATGCCATCGTCCCAGCTTGCTAGGCCATGGCAGATGAACCAAGGGTTTAAAGGGTGGGGCCAGTACTGCGCACACTGCACTCCACCAAAAAGCTCCACCGCGCAGGCTTTAGGAAACGTCCACGGACCATGACACTGACCATTCCAAGTCCTGTAGCGACGGGCGAGGGGCGAAACGGCAGGTGAAAGATGTCACTGGAAGCCGCAGTCTCAAACCTGCATGCAGGCGGTTCAGGATATTGGTCGCCTGATGTTGACCTGGGGATGACAACATCACTCGGCACACCCTGAACGACCAAGCAGCCTTCTCTAGGGACAGCACTGCTTGCTCCACACGGAGAGGGGCCTAGAAAAGGTGGCCTAACCAAAGCTCATCCCCTCGTAACCCAGTTGGCTAGCCGCGGTCAACGGGCATCTTCTCCTGCGGTCAAAAAACAAGAAAGAATAACGGATCCACTCTCATGACGACCACGACCGGACTCAACGTAGCATGCTGGAACGTCCGAACCATGCTCGACAAAGCAGACAGCGGACGCCCTGAACGTCGCTCCGCCCTCATTGCCCATGAATTGCGGAGGTTAAACATCGACATCGCCGCGCTCAGCGAAGTACGCCTTCCGGAAGAAGGCAGCCTCCAAGAACTTGGTGCTGGGTACACCCTCTACTGGTCAGGCAGGCCTGCATCAGAAAGACGGCTCTCAGGCGTGGGTTTCATGGTCAAGACATCCATTGCGACTAAGCTGGAAAACCTACCAACGGGCCACTCAGACCGCATCATGTCCATGCGCCTCCCACTGAGACACCAGCAACACGTCACCCTTCTCAGTGTGTACTCCCCAACCCTCCTGGCAGAGCCTGCTGAAAAGGACAAGTTTTACACTGACCTGCGCAGCCTCCTACAGAGTACCCCTGCAGACGACAAAGTCATCATCCTTGGCGACTTCAACGCCAGAGTGGGCCAGGACTCTGAAGCCTGGAAAGGAGTCCTCGGCAAGCATGGCGTGGGGAACTGCAATGACAACGGCTGCCTACTGTTGGAGTTCTGTGCGGAGCAGCAACTGGTCATCACCAACACTACTTTTCAGCAAAAGGACAGTCGAAAGACGACCTGGATGCATCCTCGCTCCAAACACTGGCACCTTATCGACTATGTCCTAGTGCGTCAGAGGGACCGCAGTGACGTCCTCCTCACCAGAGTGATGCCCAGCGCAGAGTGCCACACTGACCACCGCCTTGTCCGCTGCAAACTCAGGCTCCACTTCAAGCCAAAACCCAAGAAATGGGGGCCCCCCAAGAAAAAGCTTGATGTTGCCAGCCTTCAGCGTGACGATGTGAAAGCTGCCTTTCAGACAGATTTACAGCGCAGGCTCAAAGACACAGCGGACCCAGTAGACTCCTCCCCTGAAACACTTTGGGAACAACTGAAAACTGCTATTGCAAAATCCTCTGCAGAAGTCTTGGGTTTCGCCAGAAAGAAGAACAAAGACTGGTTTGACGAAAACGATGTAGAGATCCAGGAACACCTAGCAAAAAAAAGAGCCACCCATCAGGCCCACCTAGCCCAGCCTTCCTGCCCTGTGAAGAAGTCTGCCTTCCGCCTCGTCTGCAGCAGTCTCCAGCGCAAGCTTAGTGATCTCCAGAATGAGTGGTGGACCAGACTTGCACAGAGGACCCAGCTTTGCGCTGACAATGGTGACTACAGGGGCTTCTACGAAGCACTGAAAGCAGTGTATGGCCCCAGGCACCTGGTACAAAGTCCCCTGCGAAGCGCGAATGGCCAGGCACTCCTCACAGATAATACCTCCATCTTGAACCGCTGGTCGGAATACTTTCAGAGCCTCTTCAGCGCTGAGCGCACTGTTCAAGAAGCAGTCGTCCTACAAATCCCACACCTCCCAGTAAAGGTTGAATTGGACGAACCGCCCACCGCTGAAGAGACCCTCACAGCCATCCACCAGCTCAAGAGTGGCAAAGCAGCAGGCATTGATGGAATACCGCCAGAGATCTGGAAACATGGAGGCACAGCACTGCACAACAAGCTCCATGACCTCTTTCTCTGCTGCTGGGAGGAAGGAACACTACCAAAAGATCTCCGTGATGCAGTTGTTATCACCCTGTACAAGAACAAAGGCGAGAAGTCTGACTGTTCCAACTATCGGGGAATTACCCTGCTGTCCATTGCTGGGAAAATCCTTGCAAGGCTGCTCCTGAATCGGCTGGTACCTGCCATCGCTGAAGACCAACTCCCAGAGGGCCAGTGTGGCTTCAGAGCAAACAGGAGCACCACCGATATGGTCTTTGTGCTGAGACAGCTGCAGGAGAAGTGCCGCGAGCAGAACAAAGGGCTGTACGTAACATTTGTCGACCTAACAAAAGCGTTCGACACTGTGAGCAGGCAAGGCATGTGGCAGATCCTGGAGCGACTTGGCTGTCCCCCAAAGTTCCTCAACATGATTGTCCAGCTACACGAGGACCAACAAGGCCAGGTCAGACTCAACAATGACCTCTCAGAACCATTCCCTATTCTCAACGGCGTAAAGCAAGGCTGCGTGCTGGCACCGACCCTCTTCACCATCTTTTTTAGTATGATGTTGAAGCAGGCCACAGTGGACCTCGATGATGACGATGCAGTGTACATCAGGTATCGTCTCGATGGCAGCCTGTTCAACCTCAGACGACTGCAGGCCCACACGAAAACCCTAGACCAACTGATTCGTGAGCTGCTTTTTGCTGATGATGCTGCCCTCGTTGCACACACAGAGAGAGCCCTGCAGCGCATCACGTCTTGCTTCGCAGATGCTGCCCAGCTCTTTGGACTCGAGGTCAGTCTGAAAAAGACAGAGGTCCTCCATCAGCCGGCACCCAAGACAGTGTATCGCCCTCCTCACATCACCATTGGCGAGTCTGAACTAAAGTCAGTGCACCAGTTTACTTACCTTGGCTGCGTTATCACGTCGGACGCCAAGCTGGACAAGGAGCTTGACAGCAGGCTGGCAAAAGCGAACAGCGCTTTCGGGCGACTTTTCAAGCGGGTGTGGCACAACCAACAGCTGAAAACAGGCACCAAGATCAGCGTGTACAGAGCTGTGGTCCTCACCACCCTGCTGTATGGTTCCGAGTCCTGGGCCCTCTACCGCAGCCAACTACGACTCCTCGAACGCTTCCACCAGCGCTGCCTGCGTACCATCCTGGGCATTCACTGGAGTGACTATGTCACCAACGTCGAGGTCCTTGAACAGGCTGAAACTGTGAGCATCGAGGCTTTGCTGCTGCGGACACAGCTCCGCTGGGCGGGGCATGTCTCCAGGATGGAGGATCATCGCCTACCAAAGATCACCCTGTTCGGCGAGCTTGCTACTGGACACCGTGACAGAGGGGCACCAAAGAAGAGATACAAAGACTGTCTCAAGAAGTCACTTAGTGCCTGCCAAATCGACCACCACCAGTGGTCTTCGCTTGCTGCGGACCGTGACACCTGGCGCTCCACCATTTACAAGGCAGCTGTCTCCTTTGAGGACTCTCACAGAGCTAGCCTTAAGGACAAGCGGCTCAGGAGAAAAAACAGAGATGCCGCAGCTCAGAACCCTGGCCATACCTTCCCCTGCAGCCACTGCGGTCGAACCTGCCTGTCTCGGATTGGCCTCCGCAGCCACGAACAAGCCTGCAGACGTCGTGGGCAACTCCTATAAAATCTTCGTTCGCGAAGTCAAGCCAAGAGAGAGATAAAGCACTACAGTCAACAAGGGGTGAGATGGTAAATAACGTAGTCAAACTTAGTGAGCTTGATAAACACATTGAAAAAGAAAAAGAGAAACTGGCTACTGCAGACAATGGGAATTATGACATTGAAATAAAAGAAAGAATACAAGAAAGATTAAAAAATTTGTATATAGAAAGAGATGCTCGGTTAGAAGTAATTGATAATGGTAGACAAAAACTGAAAACACAGGTCAACAGAATTAGAGAAACTATTCAGAAAATACTTAATGAGGATACAACTTTGACTGAGAGATTAAAAACACTTTTCAGAGAGCAGGGTATCACTATTGCAAGTTTAATTACTGCTCTTGGATTTATTATTAGTACTGTAGTGTTAGCTGTAACAGGTGGTGGTAGTAGTCCAGCACCTCCAGCTCCTCCAACTCCATCAGACCCAAAAGATTTACAGACGTGGGTAAAAAAACAGTTGTCTCACATATCAGACTTGCTTAAAAAATTAGCTGTAAAAGCAGCAGATGCTTTACCAGGTATTATAGGTAGTGTTGTCAGTTGGCTTATTAGTACTACAGCAAAGGTAGTAGGGTTTATGGCAGAGCATGTATGGATATTTTTGGTAACAGTAGGAGGGTTAATTATAGGATACTTAATGAAACAGGTAAAGAAGTAATATTCCTAATCCAGTAAGGCCTATTACCAATGCAGTTCTCTCTGACTCATGTGTGTTTTCTTGGCCTGTTACTGACTGTACTGGTGCTGGTTCAGGTGTCTGTGCCGATGCTTGGGCTGTTATTGACATTACTGGTTTTACTATCTGTTCAGGTGGTGGTGTTGATATTTGTGTTACTGGTGGTGTTACTGGTTGTATGTGAGAGGTTGTTGGACTCAAGTTTACAGATTGATTAAGTCCTAATTTCTGATTACTCCCTGCAACAACTATTTCATTATTATAATTTGTTATTACTCCAATTTGTAGTTGAAGATCAGAAGGCAACATGTATAACCCAATGCCTACTACAAAGTCAACTTTTGATCTGGCATATCTGAGAACATTTTGGTAACGTTGTATGCTAGATGGAAGATCAACAACTGAGTTAATAGAATCTTCTAAATTTGCTAAAAACTGTTTTTGTGCTTCAAATTTACCACTTCCATTCAAAATGTTTGATTTTGTTAGTGATTGTGCTCCTAGTAAACACCAGACATATGTTCTGATAGACTCATTGACGCGCTCGACTCCTGCTTGAGTAAACCCGTCAGATTTATCTAAAATAAATGTGGTCCACGCATTAGTCTGCTTCTGCTCTATTGATCCTAACCAGACTTGTGATTTTGATGAGAATGAAGTGTAACCAGGGTAGTAATCTTGTGGGTATTGTCTGTGACTCATAGCATAATACAATGTTCCCATACCATTGTGATCATCAAGTTTTTGTGTAAAGTCATACTTTGTACTGATGTTAAATTCATTACAGATCCGTTCAAATGCTTTCAAATCCATGGGATTGTTAAACTGATTAAAACTGGATTCAGTTGGTAATGGTGTATGCAGTTCTGACAGTATTCTTCTAAGCTGGTAATAAACATGGAAATGATACACAGACTTAATCAGTTTGTTTGAGTGATTCAAATGGTCTGTAAATGAAACACCACAGCCTGTAGTAGAACACAGTATGGCAAAGTTAAGTTGGTTTTGAAACATCTGTAGTGGGCTTGAAGACCACTTTCTTGCAGTTGAGTCATCTGTTATTGGAGGGTTTAGGTAATGATCAAAAGGGTTGGGTACTTTGACTTGAAATAAATCTTGTTCAGACAAAGCTATATCAAGCTGATTTAACTGAATTATTTTCTGTTCATAAGTAGGTGCAACATTATATTTGGCATTCACATTGAATTGAAATGCGTTTGTAGTGGTAATGGTTGGTGATTTAAATTCCATCCTTTTTTTATGTGATAATAAAAATGTTTATAACCTTAACAATTCTTGACACGAGCAAACCAGTGTGGCTAACTAATGGAATCGATAATCGAGATGGTAACAAGGCTGTGGCTATCCATGAAATGTTTTATACAGTAAAGTGGTTTAATGTAACGGATAATACAAGTTTTTATATAAGTTATGTTAATGCTGGTAATAGTGGCTTGGACACTAATACACACTTTATACCATCTGGGTATTATGACTTTTGTACTTTAGCTACATGGTTTCAAAATAATTTAAAAATTAAAGCAACTTTAAATCAGGCTAACTTGTTTGTTGAATTAGAAATTCCTACAGGCACTATACCTTTATTTTCAACTGAACTTGCATATTTACTTGGTTTAATAGACAGAAATACAATGCCTGTAAATTGGGTAATGGGTTTTACAGATAATGGTACTAGTGGATGGTATTATACACCAGATGTAACTAAAATAACTGGAACATATCCTGTTCATTTGTCAGTACACACATTTCTAAATGTTTATTTAAAAGAACTAAACACGACTGAAAATGTACACAATGGAAAACCATCAACTTTGTTGAGATGCTTACCAACTGGAACTGCACCCTATTGTGAAATTGTGGTTGTTAGATTTCCTAATTTACAGTTTAAGAAATTAGGTTCTAGTTTCTTTGAGTCACTGAGTATATCTGTAACTAATCAGAATGGTAAACCAGTTGTGATGCATGATTTTAGTGTTGTGTTAGAAATTAAATAATTTTATTTTTGTTTATAAAAAAATGAGTGGTCTTGGTCCAAAGCCTAGAATCATACCAGTTGCATGTCCAGTAACAGAGTTGAAAGATTTGGCAGACGTACAGGATTTTGAGAAGGAAGGGGAAATTGGAGAAATATATGGTTTTGAACTTGATTCCTATGGCATGTACAAGAGAAAAGTAATTGTTGACATAAAAGACGGTGAAAAACAGATTCCTAAACTTGGTCAGCTTCGTGATGTTACTGTACCTACTCCACCTGTAAATAATGCGCCTTACAACTTAATACATGTGGGAAATAAGTGGGTTGTTTCACCTGTACCGGCACCACCACCCACAATTGACTGGGACATAAAGATTGAATTTATTAGTCCTTATGTATACACTGATGATGAAGGCGCCTTAGTGTTTAGGAAAGTTGTTAATTCTGGGCCGCTTATTGTAAGCCTTGTTCCAAGTTTTGCCCTAGACAACAATAGCAGAGAAAAACTGAAAGTTGAAAATTATGAGAGACGGAGATATCTTCTTACAACTAGAAAGGGTAGATCAGATACTTCTGTTGTGTTTATGCCAGCAAGCTTAGTTGTGGCTAGAGAAGCGACAATAGTATTTGAAATTATCATGAAATCTGTTGCTACTGCAAAAGAGGCTCAAATTGCACAAGGAATTAAACTTACATGGAATGAAGCAGTAACAGAATCATCAAAGGTCTTTATTGCTATTACAAAAAATAATGATGTTATTAACGTTTCAAGCAGTATTCCAGCTGTCAAGGTGGTGGTTGACAAAACAACTTTTGTTCGTCTAACTTACATAAACCTTGAACACATTGATCTTGTTGCATTTTATTATGCTAGTAAATTGTATACTTTTGAAGAGTTGCAAAATGTAATTGCTGATTAAAAAAATATTTGTCATAAAAAATGGTGAACTTGTATCCACAAATACCACCTGAGCCTATTGAGCGTGATAAAACATTAAAGGCAGATTCATTTCGTTTAATGAATATTACAGAAGCGTTGAAGTATTTGGAAGAAGAACAAGCAAAATACTCGAGGTGTAAACACCGTTACAATACGGTTTTCAATTCTGTACACAACACATCAATGGCCATGGGGGTGGTTTCAGCCGGATTATCTGTAGGAGGTATAACTCTTTTTGCAACGGGGGTGGGAAGTGTTATAGGAATTGCTGTTGAAGGTATTGGTCTTGTCACAAGTCTAGCATGCTTTGGTATGGAAGCTATTAACAAAAGATTTTATATGAAGTTGCAGAAGCATGAAGCATTAAGTACGCTCGCAGCAGCTAAGCTGACGAGTATGAAACTTATTATTAGTAAATCTTTGGAAAATAATGAAATTGACGATAACGAATTTAAGAGAGTCCAGGATGATTTGGCTAACTATAAACAACAGAAATCTGAAATACAGAATAAGATGCGTAGTCAGGCTGTAAATGTTGAAGAGCTAAAGAAATCTTTTTTAGAACAAGGAAAAAAGATAGGCGTAGAAGAAACTATGAAAAAAGTTCGAGAACTTACAAGCAAGTAACGATAGGTTTTGGTAATCCATTATTTTTGTCACACACTTCGCAAAGAGATGTCATGCCTTTCACGTCTGCCCATCTAACACCATCTGCCCCTCCACCAGACTAAAAAAAAGTTTTCTTGTTGACCTTGTAACTTGAGAAATCTGTCCGAGTGTCTTATTGACTAGGGTCAAGAACTTACAAATTCTTATGTTTAGGTTCTTGTAAGAACTTGTTTTAAGTCACTTAAAAGAACTTATTACACTAACTTTAAAGTTGTAGGTATCTTTGAAGTTAGTTGGCAAGTAAAATCATGTTATTCTAGAAAGTCACATCAACAGTAACTTTCTAAGTTTACTTCCCACTCAGATTGCCCGGTAGTGTAATAGAATATTTTTTTTATTACACAATAAGGGTGTGTGCACATAGCACCCTGGAAAGAAAGGTCTATAGTGCAAAATCTGTCCATACCTCTGTGGACGTGAAAGGGGTATTTTAAAACACCCCTTTTGAATAGGCCTGATGGATAAGCCTATTGCCAGGGTGTGTTTTTCATGTGTTCTTGTCGCTGCAAACATAAAATGGGTTTTGTCTTTCAATTTCAAATGCATCACAGGTTGGTCTGCGCCTGTTAAATAACACTCACGATGTGCTGATGTGATGTGCTTGGAGTGGAAACAACAAAATTTTCTCCACACTTTGTCAGACGAAGAAACAGAAAACAAAATTATTTTTCTACTCACTTGGCGAGACCTATTTATTTAGGAATGACCTAGTGCTCTATATTTGGAGAAAAACCTATATTCAAGGTTTGTTCCATATTTTGGTGAACGCTCCATATTTTAAATTTGTTCTAGTGCCCTAATAACCCACTTTTGAAGCATTGACACAGAACGAAATAATTTGACCTAATATGTTTGTGTGTGCTTGTGTGTGCGAGGTGGGTGGCTGGGTGGGGTAGGGGGTCTGGGTGACAGCATTGATATTTTTAACTAGCCTTTTTTTTTTCCCAGATTATTTCCCTTTGTCCAGTGATGTACTTATTTTGCTTTTTTCCCTAACATAAAAAATAGGAAAAAAATAAGAAAAAAAAATTAAAATTAAAAAAAAAAATAAGAAAAAAAAGAAGAATAATTAAAAATTAACAAAGAAAAAAAAAATAGAAAAAAAAAAAACATTGACAAAAGGGCTGCTTAGTGGCCTGTCACCTGCTTCCACAGGAATCGATGTAACCCGGGTTATTCACGTGCTAATTCACCCCCTATGGAGGGGGCTATAACCCTGGGGGGTTGCACGTTCACCTTTTCCTGTGAAAGCCTCCGCGGTGGAGAGTGTCAACTGGCTCCGAGAGCGTGAAACGAACCCAGCACAGACAGAATAGCTTGCGCTAACTATTCTATCCTAACCAGCGGAAGTATCCTCTCAGCCACTCAGCAGACCCAAACAAAGGTAGATTATTTTACGTATTTATGGTTTGGCTGAAATCTTATTAAATCAGGGCTCTCCATGATATGAATCAAAAAGAATCTTAAGAATTTAAGCCTATAAAGACATAGGCTCCTGAGAATCTAAGTCTCTTGCAAAAGACCTCTGGTGTTTCCGTCCTCAAAGGTAGTAAGCCTAACATGCTATTATAAGATGTCCTTGGCATTGGTGAATGTCCGCTTCTCTGTCATACCTGTGTTTAAGCGTGCTCAGTACAACTCTGCCATGTCTGTGTTTAAGTGTTATGCATAGATTCAGCAATCTTTACAGTTGACTAAAACTCTATGAAATCGGTGGCTAATGAGAATCTCACACTGCTCATAAGAATCTGTGATGGCGTGGGCTACTGAAAATTAAAGCCTCTTGTAAAATAAAACATGCTTTTTCATGTTCTCAGAGGAAGGAAGTCAGATTTAATGGGGTTCCTATACTTGTTCAGTAGCGCAGAACGACTATGTGCTTCAGCTATTGTACAAAGGGCACTGTGTGTGTGTGTGTCAGTGAAATAGGATAAGTTTGTAACCCAAATAACTGTCTGGGTGGTGTGTGTGTGTTTTCATGTAAACATGTTATCTGTGTGTTTGAGCGTGTGTGTGTGTGTGTGTGTGTGTGTGTGTGTTTAACTGCATTTTATTTTGTATTGAAAGGTGGTGTGTTGATAGAGACAATGGTGATTAATAACTGAAGTACCTTTGCTTAAAGAAGTCAATGACAGCATTAATTATTTAGGTGTGGTGGGGGATCTGGCTTAATAATCACGGGTAGCTGATAAAAAATGCTGCTACTCTGAGAACACAACCGCACTCCAACACAAAGTAATGGAAAGATCGAGAATGTTCGTCTTCACACCCTACGAACGTCTCAACGACGCAATACTTGATCACGAGACTAGGGTCACGAGTTGACACGTGGTGTTGTTATTGGCAACATTGACGTCACTTACTTTTGGGTGGGTGATGTGGAAATTATGCCTAACGGGAATTCCCACAATTGCGCAAGTAGTCATTTCCCGAAAACGGCTGATAGTAGTCAATGACAGCATTAATAATTTAGGTTAGGTGGGGGGTCTGGCTTATGATAATCGCGGGTTGGTAGCTGATCAAAAATCGTTGCTTTGAATGATTTCTGGAGTGGAACTAAAATGGCTAGGTAATAAAGTTATTGGGTGTATTGGGTGGCGATGGGTTTGTCTAAATGGCTAGTTGATTACAATAATTAGTTGATCGATGTGGCATTTATCGATTTGATTGGTTTTCAAATCTTATATTCTCATTCTAGAATTAATTATTCTGAGAATGAGAATATGAGAGCCCCAGCCTACCCCTCCCCCAAACATAGCTTGAATGATTTCTGGAGTGGAACTAAAATGGCTAGGTAATAAAGGTATTGGGTGTCTTTGTTGACGTGGGCTTGCTTAATTACCGTGTTAATTAGAATAAATATATTGTTTGGGGGAGGGGTAGGCTGGGGCTCTCATATTCTCATTCTCTCCCTGTCCCCCATAACCCGCCCGTTAGGGCCGTCCATTATCACTTCGGTGCCGTGGATGTTAAACCCGAACTAACCATGATGCTGTCCTTAGCTTGAAAAAGAACGGATGTTAGTGGAACCAATAATAGGCTGAGGTCCTAATAAGCCTCGAATTTAATTCCGTGGCTCATCAAAATCCATGTCTCTTTAAGATGGTATCATACACTTTTCTTTTTATATGCAGAAAAAAAATCAATAGCTTTAAACGTTATGTTTTCCTTAAAACAATATATGCAGAGTAAGACATCAGAGGCATAGATTCTCATAAGCCCAGGCATTTTAATGCCAGGGCTCATGAGAATCTGCGCCTCTTCAAGATGGATCGACATAGCTTTGGATCGTACACTTAAGAACTTCGGTATCTACATAGGCTTACGTAAAACACAACACGTCAATCACGCGTTCACTTGAAGGCAACGTCCCTCAATTAGTACAGTGTAACATGGGTTCGGCTCTTACGATCACTGCTGGGTGCCGGGTCTTTCTCGGCGGTGAACCCCCTGCACCAACAGGACGGGCAACATCTGCAAGAGGCATAGATCCTCATGAGCCCCCGCAGTCGCGGAGGCTCATGAGGATCTATGCCTCTTGCTATGTCGAACTCACTCTATGTTGTTCAGTTTGTTTAGAATGCGTCGTAGACCTGGTTGTCGACTGTGCGTACTGCCGGTTTTGCGCGATATTTGCCGATACACTTGTGTGCTCAGTAGGGGTGGGGGGAGGTGGGCGGGGGGGGGGGGGGGTTAAGGGGATCGATAGAAAAATCTGTAAAACGAAGTAAAAAGTAGGCGCACTGTATCCAACACAAAAAATAAAAAGCAAACTGTTAAACTAGATTAAAAACATAACCTCTTCTCAGTCTATCGTTAGGAATCATGATATCAGCAGACGACTGTTTCCATTGTAACTAATTTTGTGTCCACCTGTATATGCCCCGTCAGCCTGTTTGTACTTTTGTGCATATCTTGCTTGTACGTGTTCCTGAATGTCTGCTCGTCTGCCTGTGTTCGTGTCTTTGCGCTTGTCTGCTTGCCTGCCTGCCTGGCCGCTTGATTGTTCGTATGTCTGTCTGTCTCGCCCACAACTCCTGTACACCTTTTTCAAAGGCCCTCGGCGCTCACGGAGTATTGTCAAACTGTTTGACGCATATCAACACCTGATATATACTGACTTCCATTTAAAAAAATCGCGAAAGCACCGTGCATCCCTTTTTTTTTTTTTTTTTTTTTTTTTTTGTTGTTGTTGCATCTCACTGGCGTAAATATTGAGTTGTGCACTAACGTCTTACATTGCACGGAAGTCTGGGGCCCCAGTGACACGTCACACAAGTTTACGCGTTACAGTTAATCAGGACCTCAACGGTGACTGCCAAGCGTGTAAAATGCAAAGAAGTACCCAACGGAAAAAGAAACACGCTTAGAAAAGACAGTTACAACACAATTGTTGTGTTGTAACTGTCTTTTCTAAGCGTGTTTCTTTTTCCGTTGGGTACTTTTTTTTTACAGTTAAGATGTTTTAGTATTGGAAACAACGTTGAAATTTTCGCAGGTTTTTTTTGGAAGTCAGTGTATAACAAGTGTGTTATGTTGCCTCCTAAAGAGTGGATATGGTTGTTATTTCGTTCATAACTGCGTGATTACAACATCGTGTGTCCGTACCGCTGAAGCGCATGCGTCGCTCAACTCCACTAAGCGTCAGAGCCGAGATAAGAGCTATTTATATGTGTGCATGATTGCAGTTGCCAAATCCACAATACGTTTTAGTATTATCTTAGGTTAACTCATTCAACGCACTACAGCAGGAGATGGGTCGAACATGATAATTCAAGGGCAGTGCCAGATTAGCTTGGCGCCTGTCGGCGCCAAGCTAATCTGGCACAGCCCTTGAATTATCATGGTCGACCCATCTCCTGCAACAGGTGCATTGTCGTTAGCTGACGCCTACCAAAATTTGGGAAATACGTGAGTCGGGCTGAATGAGTTTAGCCGCCATCATGTCTTGTTTGTGTGTCGCCGTATGTTTCTGTGAGTCCAAGGAAATTCTCCATTTTTTGCGTGTCGTTTACAGTGGCACAGCTGGAGTGCGCCTGAGTTGATCAGTGTTTAGGTCGTACTCCATAGGCAATAGATTTCCCTGTCCCCCATCACCCGCGCGTCAGGGCCATCCATGATCACCTCGGTGCTGTGGACGTTAAACCCGAACGAACTAACTAACTCGTTCTACCCCAGACACACCACAGGAAGATAAAGATAGACCATGATTTAAGGATTTCGGTGTTGGGGTAGAATTAGTTAATGGACAGTAACGTTTATTAAATTCAATTAAATTCAACTCCTGGTGGCGCAAAACAGAGAGTAGCTGGTGATGTGACACAACGGCCTTTGTGGGGTTACATCACAGTCAGGTGTTTTAGTGAATCAGTCCAGGAGTGAAACATGCAGATATGCCCGGAAGTCAGCGTAACAGGGTTGTACGGTCACCAAGGACAAGTAGTTAGTTCAAGAACTGTGCATCAAATTACGATCGTATTTTAACAACTTTTCTTGCTAGTTTTATTACCTTACTGAGTACGGCAGTTAACTCCTTAACTGCCGGGGAAAGAAGAACTACTGCAAGAGACATAAACCCTCATGAGCCCCCGCAGTCGCACTATCTTACTGCATTCGCGGGGGCTCATGAGGCTCATGACTCTTGCTATTAGTATCTTCTTTCTTGCGCCTTTGTTGTTTGTTGAGTTCGGGGTTTAACGTCCACGGCACCGAAGTGATAATGGACGGCCCTGACGGGCGGGTTATGGGGGGGGGGAAGGGGGGGCAGGGAAAGCTATTACCTATGGAGTACGGCCTGAACACTGATCAATTCAGGCGCACTGCAACTGTGCCACTGTGATTTACCAGGACCTTTCAACGGACATGCTATGGAACAAGCCCGTCATTTTTTTCCCCCTGGATTGAGAGTCCAGCAACCGGGGCCGGGACGGAGACTCGAACCTACGACCCGGCGATTCCCTTCGCTCTCCTGCTCCGACGCTTAACCGCCTGAGCTATTTCGGACTGAACTTTTGTGTTGTTGTTTTTGCGCCTACTGTTTGCTCCATGTAATCTGTGTCCTTCACGCGAATGTCGGTAAAACGCGAAATTTTGCGATCACTAGCAGCAAAAAGGTTTACACGGTCGATGAATATTCTAGGAAAAGTAGTCCGAACTTTTTTCTTTTTTAGTGGGGCACTATAAATCAACGCGTTTCCCTCTGTGTCCGCTGGCGTGTCTCAAGGCAACATTCTACCACAGAGTTTGATACAGCTAGTAACGCCTCAGCGCGAGCGTGCAAGCAGTGGAAGATAGGACATATGTACCCCAGCTAGCAAAAGACTGACGGGCCGACGCCGGCCTGCAGTGGGCCCGCGCACGACTGTGCGCGGGCCCACTGCAGGCCGGCATCGGCCCGAGGACCGTGGCCTCTCCGGATCCAGCTTTTATTGTTTGCTATGTTACGGGAAAAACATTGTAAGGAAACGACAAGATTACGCTGCATTGTTGGTCACGTCTGTCTGTCAAGTGCGAAATATCACTTATTATACACAGTTCATGGACCGGCTATGGATTTTTTCTTCCATGTGCTATGGTACAAAGAATCTGACACATAGAAAAAACGCAAGGTTCATGTCCGCCACACAACAACAGCTACAGCGACTACAGCACCACCACCGACGACGACCACAACCACAACAACAACAGCAGAAGCAATAAGAACGACGATGACGACGACAACAACAACAGCAACAATTACAACAATGAAAACAAAAATAACTAAACTAAAGAAAATTAAACAAAATGTATCTAAACTAATCTAAACATAACTTATCTAAACTAAACTGAACAAACAAACAAACAACAAACAAACAAACGACTAATCAATGCAAAGCAAACCAAAGCCAACCAATCCAACCAAAGAAAATTAAACTAAACTAAACTAAACTAATAAACAAACAACCCAAAACAAACAAACCACCAAAAACAAACAAAACAAACAACCAAACAAACAAAGAAACATTCAAAACAAACAAGTCTGTGCTTCCAAACGACTCAAAAACATCGCAATGGCACTTTTGTTTCTCGCCGTCTTGTGACGGAGGGAAAGCCATTCCCAATACGCAAAAGGCCATCGGGCTAACGGCGGCCGACGTAGGCCCGATGACTTTTTGCTCTTTGGCAATCTGGCGTTCTGGGGGAGCGAAGTATGATGACTTACAGGTGCTTCGCCGCTTGGCGACTAGTGCAGTTTTTATCAAGCCATTAGGTGTGCGATTTGGAGAGGGCTGACCTCGAGTGCGTGTTTATGCTGCCTGTAAAAAAAAAAAGAAGGCCTATCAATCACACAGTGAGTCACCGCGGCACTCCGCGCAAACTTGTTACCGGAGTGATTGTACGCGTGGAAGACAACCTTCTCAACAAGTTGTCCACGGCTCAAAGCTTGAAAAAAAAAAAAAAAAAAAAAAATTTTTTCACGTCCCGTGTGCGCAGATTTTGTGTCTGACATCGTCCTATTAATTAAAAGTAACAAATCAGACCAAAAAGGTGACTGCCAAGCGTGTAATATGCAAAGAAGTACCCAACGGAGAAGAAACACGCTTAGAAAAGACGGGTACAACACAATTGTGTTGTACCCGTCTTTTCTAAGCGTGTTTCTTCTCCGTTTGGTACTTCTTTAAAAGTAACAGGACAATAAATTGAACAAGATATCAACAAGAGGTGTAGATGATTTTAAACAATATACCTTTAATTAATTTGGATTTTCAAGATTATTAGGCGTGTGTGTAGTGTGTCAGTGTGTGGGAGATGATCGTGTGTGCGTACGGTACGCGTTGGTTTGTGATATTAGTTGCTTAGTTTGGGTCAAAACAAAACAACTAATACCCTGCTGTATGGTTCCGAGTCCTGGGCCCTCTACCGCAGCCAACTACGACTCCTCGAACGCTTCCACCAGCGCTGCCTGCGCACCATCCTGGGCATTCGCTGGAGTGACTATGTCACCAACGTCGAGGTCCTTGAACAGGCTGAAACTGTGAGCATCGAGGCTTTGCTGCTGCGGACACAGCTCCGCTGGGCGGGGCATGTCTTCAGGATGGAGGATCATCGCCTACCAAAGATCACCCTGTTCGGCGAGCTTGCTACTGGACACCGTGACAGAGGGGCACCAAAGAAGAGATACAAAGACTGTCTCAAGAAGTCACTTAGTGCCTGCCAAATCGACCACCACCAGTGGTCTTTGCTTGCTGTGGACCGTGACACCTGGCGCTCCACCATTTACAAGGCAGCTGTCTCCTTTGAGGACTCTCGCAGAGCTAGCCTTAAGGACAAGCGGCTCAGGAGAAAAAACAGAGATGCCGCAACTCAGAACCCTGGCCATACCTCCCCCTGCAGCCACTGCGGTGAAACCTGCCTGTCCCGGATTGGCCTCCGCAGCCACGAACAAGCCTGCACTGAACTCCTATAAAATCTTCGTTCGCGACGTCAAGCCAAGAGAGGTTTGTGATATTAGTTGTTTAGTTTGAAAGTTTTTACAGTGTGTGTAGGGCATTGGATTTGTGTGATGGAGTATTAATTATTTTTTATTGTTGACTATTTTGTTTGTAATTCTAATTACACCAACACACATTCCTATGCTTTATGTTCTTAAGGCAAGTGGCAATAAACAGTATCTATCTATCTATCTATCTATCTATCTATCTATCTATCTATCTATCTATCTATCTATCTATCTATCTATCTATCTATCTATCTATCTATCTATCTATCTATCTATCTATCTATCTATCTATCTATCTATCTATCTATCTATCTATCTGTCTGTCTGTCTGTCTGTCTGTCTGTCTGTCTGTCTGTCTGTCTGTCTGTCCGTCCGTCCGTCCGTCCGTCCGTCCGTCCGTCCATCCATCCATCCATCCATCCATCTATCTATCTACCTATCTATCGCGGGGTCTCATGAGGATCTTAGCCTCTTGGAGATGGTCGGGGTCATGTGTATGCTTTTGGCCCACACTGGCTGGTTCAGTATCCGCCCTGCCTTTGTTGGGTCCCAACCTCGGCGTTGACCCAACCTGCTGGTCACGAATAGTAAGGTGTACTCTCTTTTCATCTTTGATTTGCTAAAAGTCCTCAGAATCAGTATAATCACGGGTATATCAGTGATTAGCCATCGTACTGGTCTACAATTTCACAACATTGGTGTTACATATAGTGTTCACAAAAAGTAAAGGACACATTACTTTTAGCTTGACTTATTAACAGTTTAACATTAATCAGATCAAAAGGTGACTGCAGTATGCAGATGCAAGGTGTTTTTCGACATTTTAGTAATTCAAGCTGAAATTATGACGTCCCATGCTTTTTGTGAGCACTATACGTCACACCAATGTTGTGAAATTGTAGGCCATTGGGATAGCTGATCACTGATATAACCGCTAGTATACCCATTCTGAAAACATTTAGTAGTACAGGCTGAAAAGTTAATGTACCTTGCTATTTTTGAGCAGTATATGTCACGCTGGCGTAGGTTGAGTCGATGCCGAGGTTGGGACCCAACAGTCTTCGCTTGTCGTTCGTTTCAGACGGAACCTCACTCAAACGGAAGTGTGGTTTGAACCCAAACACCCGCTGTTCCCCGCTTGGCTGCCTGTGTCACCGGCACACAGCCAGCTAGACGTATGTTTCTACGTGTAACGCCAGTCCTGGACCCCTGGTATCCCCCCACCCCCACCCCCACCAATATCCGCCCCTGCGTTCAACGACCAAAATCCAACACCGTCCAAGAAACACGGACACAAACTGGTCTCAGCAAGAGACAAGATCCTCATGAGCCCCCGCAGTCGCGGGGGC
>BTPG01000002.1:9570322-9572822 GCA_036245525.1 Semisulcospira habei | reverse complement strand
ACTTATTATTGATTTATTAATTTATTGATGTTTTGCAGTATTTACGCATTTACGTTTGTTTTTGTTTTGTTTTGTTTTGTTTTTATTTATACGCCTAAGTAAGAATATCTTTTCATCTTACTGGCAACACAACTGATAAACGACGATTAGCATGTAGTCCTTTAAGTTAAAGTCACAAATTTATTTCACGTGCGCTTAACCGGATGTACTGAAGGTGGTTGTCAGTGTCCAAAGTGTTAATATATATGCATCTGAGATCTATCCGGGCGTTGGTTCCTCGTATCATTAACTTTGACAATTAACCCTACGACTGTCAATGGTATTGGCTAACAAGGATGTCGATTAAACAATTTAGACTGATCACCAGATCGTCCCGCCCGATTCGTCTCAGCGAGAAAGATAGATATGTAAGAGACCAGCAAGTGACATAGATCCTCATGATCCCTCGCGACTGCGGGGGGGGGGGGGGGGCTCATGAGGATCTATGTGTCTTGCACCTGGATGTTATTTATCGTATTTAAGCGGTAAAAGTGGCGTGCCGTGTCGTACTTAATTGAAACTTGTCCCAAGTCAAGTAGTATCCGTTTACCTGCCAGTTTAGACACATTTCTTTCTGTGTTGATTGTCCTGGCGCGTAAACGTTTAACCCCGTCCCTACCATACTTGGCGCATATTCATGTAGTGAGTTTGTGTGTGTGTGTTCAGTTTGGTTGTTGTTGTTGTTGTTTTGGTTCTTGTCGCCCAAGGGGGTTGGGGGATGTAGGGGAGGACGGGGTAGGCGGGGGGAATGTGGGGGAGGCTCGGACCAGGAGATAATATGAGAAACTGAGAAGTGTGTGAGATACTTAATTATACCATTGTGATAATGTGGCTGAAATCGTGTCTTTCGCTGTTTTAGCATAATGATCCCAACGAATGAAAATGTGTCGGCCGGACTGACACAATAAAGTTTTTGAATCTTGAACCATGAATTCTTTGGTTTTTTTAATTCTGTCTTCGTTCAACGACAAAAAGCCTCAAAAGTCTAAGGAACATGGACACGTTCATGTCTCAGCAAGAGGCATAGATCCTCATGAGCCCCCGCAGTTGCGGGGGCTCATGAGGATCTATACCTCTTGCTTTTGGATCGTGTTCACGTTTTCTTGGCAGTCAAGAGGTTAAAATAGCAGTATATCCGGCTTTTGACTTATCCAGTGCAAAACAACACAGGCAATACACCATTCCCATTTCTCTCAATCAGAAGACGTTTTTTAAAACGTGCTTTTTTTTTACGCAAGCAGACGATTAAATGTCCGGGCGTTTGCCCGGACAATTAATCTTGTGCTTGCGTCGAAAGACGCACATTAGACGCCATAAAGCAAGTTTTTGCAGCTTTGGAATCAGCCGTTTTCGATAAAACACGTGCAATTTCAATCTCTTTCTGTTCTGATTTCCGAACAATGTTAGTAACTTCTGGCTAAAACAAATAGTCGATGTTGTTTGTTTGTTGTTGTTTTTTTCTTTTGTTTTAACCAAAGTTTGCTGTAAGCGAAGTAGTTACTTACTTACGCCTGTCACCCCTCCCCCGGTATAGGACAGTCTCACTTCTCATCAAGTACGGGTTATCTTTCGCTGCTCTTTAGCGTAGGAGAACGCTCACTGAGTTCCGGCTGCTGTTTCGACAATGGCGTCAGCATTAAAGGCTAGATCGGCAAAAGTATGTGGAGGTGGAAAACATTACTGTGTTATTTGCCATAACCACCGAGGAAAAATTATTGACGGAAGAGTTGTCAAGCTACATAGCTGTCCAGCAAACAAGCAACTTAAAAGAGCTTGGGAGCAGCGCTTACGTTTGATCCGACAAGATTATAACACGGTCAAATATCCACTTGTTTGCTCGGAACATTTTGTTGGAAAACGTGGACCTGTATTTGGTGATGATGTCCCATCTGTTTTCCCGAATCGAACTTTTAAACTCTCTACGGTTAGTAAATTATTTTAATTATTACTTGTGTTTTTATTTACTGAAGCTTTATTTAGTCTTCTTTAATGAAGCTTTATTTATTAATCACACTTTGAGATTTCCTCTAGTCTATAGTATTAGTATTAGTAGTACTAGTACTGTAGTAGTCCAGCAATGCCATCGCCCCGATGCAACAGGACAAAGAAGGTGTCACCCACACCACCACTTCATTTTCAAGATAAATAGTGGCCAATCCGTAAAATAAGCAAAAATACTGTATGAATGAAAATTGACAGTAAATGTTTTAAACAACACATCTGTGGTGTTATTACTAATAATAATGACACTCAGTTGTAATTTTAGAAGTCTTATAACAAATAAATAATTAGTAATATTATATTATATAATATTGATTATGTTGGTATCTATTTTACAGCCTGCATTAGTTTAATTTGAATATGCGATTAAAAAAAAATGCAACAACTACTAGAAACCTCTACTTGTTGCCTATAGCTCTCTCTTTTATTTATATATATATATATATATATATATATATAT
>BTPG01000002.1:9515322-9565322 GCA_036245525.1 Semisulcospira habei | reverse complement strand
CACAGTGCATACATACATGGACCTAAAGCGAATCGAGGGAGACAACCAGTGTGCGATAACTCTGGTCCCTTTAAAATGCACGGAACACACGATCGAAGGTGCTATTTTACACCATAATTGTACTGTATAGCAGCTACTCGGTCAATAGGGGACTGAGAAGCGTGTAAAATGCAGAGAAAAACCCAACGGAGAAAGAAACTCGCCTAGAAATGACAGTTACAACACAATTTATTGATTTTTTTTCTTTTTCAAAACAGACCAACAAACAAGTAGACAATTCAGTCGCTACTTTATCGTGTCCGTGTAAAGAAGAGAAGTCTTGGACACTCTGCTTCTTGACAGCTGCAAGACACGGATTCTGTCGCTAGATCGATTGTAGTGCTAAAGTTGCTTTGTGCCTTTGCATGCATTACCTCAACTCATTCTACCCAAAGACCGAAATCCCCATAATTTGCCGCTGTCCTCTGAAGACTGCATTGCAGTGCAGGACACAGATCGACAATGATAGTTCAAGGGTGATGCCAGAATAGCTTGGCGCCCATAGGCGCCAAGCTATTCTGGCATCACCCTTGAACTATCATGGTCGATCCTTATCTTGCTGTGGTGTGCCAAAGTATGTACTTCCAACTTTCCGGTTAATATATACATAGTTGTTGTTTTCTTGTAGTAGTTGTTGTTGCTGTTGTCGTCGGTGTTGTTGTTGTTTTGTTTTTGTTGGTTTCGTTGTTGTCGTTGTCGTTGTCATCGATGTCGTCGTTGTTGTCGCTGCTATTGTTGTTTGTATTGCTGTTGTCGTTGTCGTATCTTTGTTGTTGTTTGTTGTTGTTGACTATGTTGCTGTTATTGCTGACGATGTTGTATTTGTTGACGATGTTTTATTGTTGGTTTTGTTGTTGTTTATTTATTGTTGTTTTTTGTAATTTGAAAAAAAAAATAGAAGTGTTTTGTTATTGGCTATGAAGCATTTTATTCAGAACCGTCAGACGACGCCGGACCTACACTGGAGGGATTTTCAGCCGAGACCTCTCGACAACAAAATATCGCTCATGTCAGGACAAATTTCATATCTTCCAGAAGCCAACGAAATGCGTGTTTCTGGTATGTGATTTTGGACCCTACGGCTTTAGCCGTAAGGTCCAAAATCACAGATCAGAACACACCACCATATTACCGGCTCTACAAGACCCGACACGAGAGTACAGTTCGGATCCCTTACATAAACAGCGCGTTCCGAACTTGTGCGTTTCAATAGCGCATTCTTCTATTTTCTTCAACTCTTCCGTCATGACTCACGGATCCTCTCCAACACGTTTGTCGAGACGCATAGATCCTCATGAGCCCCTGCAGTTGCAGGGGCTCACGAGGATCTATACCTCTTGACATTTGCGTGGGTTTATGAGCATCTATGGTCTTTGTTGTGAAGGACCCAGGTTATTAACACGAACGCTTTCGCGACGCCCCCCCCCCCCTCCCCCCTTCCCACCCGCAAAGAAAAAAAAAAACAACCAAACAAACAAACAAACAAAATCAACTTGGCGTGATACCCCTCCTTATCTGCAAAAAGTTAAAAATGCACACCCACACCAGCTGCAGGTGCTTATGAGGATTTATTTTTGTACTGACGTAATGATCGACCTGATTTACATCCGTTCTACTCAGTTCGAGGAGACCGACTGGGATTTAGGCTGCATTGTATTGATCGTGGTCCTTCGGAACCCGACAATACCCGGCTTTGCAAAATTTTAAACGTCAATATTTTTTGGGAACCGCTAGCCTAGCTACGTCATCTGTGGTGCATAGTCAGCGGTTACGCTCCTTGACGAATTGCAGATTATGGTTCTCGGTGCTGTGGAGTTACTCTCCTTGAAACATTAGGTTACGGTTCTTTTCTGTTTGTGGTTACGTGCCGTGGTGCTTAACGCTTCTGCGTTACGTAGTTATGCGCGATAGAATGTAATACACTTCTGTTATTGTTGACGTCATTAAAAAAGTTGTGTTCGATTGGAAGGAAACATTTCGACTCCCAAAGCTGTGAAGCCATTTTAAGTCGAAGCGCTCCCCCCCCCCCCCCCGCCTCCCACCCCCCCACCTACACACCTTCCCTAGCACACCCCTAACTGACCTATCTCTCCCTCCCCCTCTCACCTCCCCCCCCCCCACTACCTTCTCACCCCTACCCCAGCTTTCGCCGTGGGGTGGCCCTTACTGCGTATTCCTCAGCTTTGCGTGCTAATGTCTAATGAAGGTCAATGTCTTCAGTTACCTTCCTTCACCCGAGAAGCAAAGATTTAGAAGTAATTTAGTTAATTTAGCATGGGCATAGATTCTCATGAGCCCCCGCAATTTGCGGGGGCTCATGAGAATCTATGCCTCTTGCAGTCTTATCATAAGAAATGATTGAGTCGTTCGTTGTTGTGGGAAGGGAAAGTGGTTGCGTGGTGTTTTGGGGCGCAGCACGAGGTATTGAACAGTGGACGTGTCGACAGAAAGAGTTGAGAGAGGCGGTAAAAAGTGGTCGTGTCCGCGCAGGCATTTTCCCAGGGAGATTACAGAACGTTGATTGTTGGTGTTTGTTGCGCTCTCTCTCTCTCTCTCTCTCTCTCTCTCTCTCTCTCTCTCTCTCTCTCTCTCTCTCTCTCTCTCTCTCTCTGCTGTCTGTCGGTCTGTCTCTGTCTGTCTGTCTGTCTGTCTGTCTGTCTGTCTGTCTGTCTCTCTCTCTCTCTCTCTCTCTCTCTCTCTCTCTCTAATTTTTATTTGGTTTTAGTCACGCGCGTTGTGTTGTGTGAGTTTGAGTGAAAGGACATGATTGTAAAAAGGTCTGTGTACCTGATCATTTATCCTTGTGAAATTTCATTTCATTCTCTCTCTCTCTCTCTCTCTCTCTCTCTCTCCTCTCTCTCTCTCTCTCTCTCTCTCTCTCTCTCTCTCTCTCTATATATCTATATCTATATATATATATATATATATATATATATATATATATATATATATATATATATATATATATATATATATAAACTAGCTTATCCTTCTCAGGGGCACATATCTGGAATGCTCTTCCCGACCATGTAAAATCCACCTCCTCGCTAGCCTGTTTTAAAAAGGTTCTCTGCAAATATTTTGTGGATCACTCGTAGGGATGCCTTAACCTCTTGTATTATATGTTTCTTTTTATGCTGGGCCCAACTTATTCCCAATTAAGTCTGTTATCCTTTTCATTTATTATTTGGACTACTTAGCTCTGTCTATGTGTGAAGGGGGGCGGGTGGAGTGGGGGGGGGGGGTGCCTGTGAGTCTATGAGTATGTCTGTCTATGTGAACAGTGTTGTCATCTGTTTGCAAGTATTATGTTTACTGATATGTATGTATATTTGTAGTTAGTCTTGTAGTTGCTAGCAACGGCAGGTTTGTAAAATGGCTGTGTCGATGACGATGTCAATGCCTAAACCGTTGTAAAATAAAGTTTCATTGATTCATTGATTCTCTCTCTCTCTCTCTCTCTCTCTCTCTCTCTCTCTCTCTCTCTCTCTCTCTCTCTCTCTCTCTCTCTCTCTCTCTCTCTCTCTCTCTCTCTCTCTCTCTCTCTCTCTCACACGTGTCGCAATGGTAAAGTCCGAGTGTGGTGGCCCTTGTCTGCCATCGCTGTCCCAGTGTGCACTGCCCATTCAGCCTGTGTACTCATCTTCTTATCCCCTCAACCGCATCTTAACCCCTACAAGATGGCCGCCACGTCTAGCGTGATGACGTCAGCTTCAATAGCCCTATAGCAAGTCAGTACAGCTTTTGGTAAAGCTTAAAGCCGCCTCCACCCACCTGTACCCAAAGCTGAACTTGCTATAGGGCTCGTAAAGCTGACGTCATCACGCTAGTCGTGGCGGCCATCTTGAGAGGATACGCGACTCATGCGCTCATCGGAAAATCGCTGTCAGGACAATATCAGGAAAGTCCTTACGTGCTATAGGTAATAGCAGCAAGTCTTGCCATCACCGTAGGAAACTTTGTTTGTTTCGACAGAGGCAGAGACATGAAGAAAAACGTGTTGAAACACTGCTTCGCTACTATCTGAAGTCTATCGTATCCTCTCAATATGGCGGCCGCCGCGCCGACTCTCACCTAGTCAACGCGGGGAACTTTCCGATCCCTATTGACCAACAATTCATCATGGCTCATAGAGGTTCAATGGCAATTGTACAGCAGCCTTCCTCCACCTCCACCCCCGACCCCTTCCACCCCCTTTCTCCTACCCCCACCGGACGTGAACCAATGCTTAGAGACACAAGAGGCCATCTACAAACACGAATCACGGAAACTGGTGATGGTGCTGTAGCATTTCTGAAGTGTTGGCGGAATGCACCGTACGTTCGCTACGTAGAACAGCTGAAACGTGTACATCCAGGGCAGTTTTTAATTACATGGTCAGAAACAGACTTCGAAAAGCAGCCATTGACCCTCACTAAAGCGGAACACAATCCCGAACAATCTAGCAGAAACTCGCGTCAGGATTTGCGATGGTGCTTTAAAACTTATTACAAAAACAATATACTATCGCCAACGAAGGAGCACGGGTGGCACCCTCCTCATTCAAGGGAAGAAGAAACACGGGTGGGTGAGGAAGGAGTACATGGCGCTGTGCCACTATGTTCAGCAACTTCGCGCAGACACGGCCAGCCCTGAACACAACATCCCAGCAGCCATGGACAGCGCGCCGTCCCCTGTCACTCCACCCGCCCCCCCCCCCCCCTAATGGCTGTCTACTGGACGAGTCCCTGGACCACACCCCGTGTCATCCCGACCCGCCCCATTACGTCATCAGCGGCGGACAGTCCAGGCATCGCGCTCTTTACCCAGCTGCCAATGGACGACCTGCAAGCCTTTGCCCCGCCCCTCTCTTGTGGACGAAGCCGAGGGCACTGCAGCTAACGTGAGTAACGGTGTTGTCCGAGGGCGCACCGTACTCCACCCGGCCTTTCTCGCACCCTCTCCCACCGACCGATCCAGCCAACCCCCTCTCCTCCTCGCATCAGTGAGCAAGACAAGCCCTACTTTAGAGACGACCTCGTCTATACAGCCACTGACCCTTAATCCCTATCCACTGTTCTACAGCATGTGACACACCGGACAGTGCGTTGGAAACTCACTCCGGCTTGTCTCCCCTATCTAAGGTTCCGCCCAACGACTACCCAGCAATACAGACAGCGACACAACGGCCTCTCAACCCTCGCTCCAACAACCGGCCACTACTGATTGACATCAGTCTTGAACTCGCCAGTGCACACGAACTCATCGCTAAGCTCCGCACTGAAATGTCATCCCTGAAGAGCGACCTTGCGCGTGCACTGACCAGGATCGACCAGCTTGACAGCGCGATCAAAGACAATATCGTCAAAGTGGCCAACGACCTGAAGGTGTCAAACAGCATTCTGTCAGAGCTGGATGACACCGTATCTACGTTAACCACTCGTCACGCAGCTGTCATCAAAGGCCGGCAACCAGCGTCAGGTTATACAGGACGTGAGGAAGCGGGTTAAAAAACTGACCACGCACCCGCCGACCCCTCCACTCGCAATAACGTCAGGTAACGTAACGCCGCTAGTGAGCCAGCTGCCTCTGTCAGTGGTGACGTGGGCCAAGCTAGCTGTGCCCGCATTCCGGTGCGGATTAGCGCTGACCGCGCCCCGCAGGAGTTCAAAGCTGGTCCCGACTCTGCCATCAACCCACCGCGCTCTCACCATGCCACTGCCATAAGCCAAGCCAACTACTAGTAAGAAATGATGCACAATGCACTCTAGCAAAGTTTGTATTTGATTGCTTCTCCGTAAGAGAGAGAAACGTAACGACCAAACAGCATTGATACTGCGTATTTCTCTCTCTTCTCTTTCACGCCCCGGACCGTCGGAGACTACAAGACCGGATGGAGCCCACGGACCACACGAAATTCATTCACCGGCGCTCACAGGAATAATACGGACGGGACTGCACGAACACAGACGCCGCGCGATGAACGATGAACTGACTTATTGCCGACAGAAAAGTGCAAGCTTCCGTGTGGACTGAACGAGCTTAAAGAGTGATAAAATGTATTGTACATGATAGTTAAATCCGATCCCTCTGTGTCCTTTGGCCCCAATGGGCCCATCGACAATAAATATTGTTCTGTTCTGTTCTGTTCTGTTCTGTTCCATGTCACAGTAGATAGGCTACTCCCTGGTCAGCTTATCTCTCAACAGACAATTCAGGCTGACATCACTACGCTCTACCTTGGTGACTCTACGGTCAAGCACCTGAAGGGCAACAAGATGGCTACATACGAGGGCGAGGCAGTGTAAGTAGTGTCTATGTCAGGCCTGACCTCGACTCACCTGACACACTGGCTTAAGACTCTGCCAGTGTTCCCCCACATCAGCTGTGTCACCCTACATGTAGGTATTAACGACTGTAAATCCAGCGAAGTGACCAGCCAGATGTGGGCGAACCTTATCCATCACTGCAAACGAGTGTTCCCCGAGGCGCGATTTATGCAGGCTTCGTCCATTCTGCCTGGCAGACGTGGTCCCAGACTTGCCATGAACATCAGTCGCAGTTGCCAGTCCAATGCCAAGCTATGCCATGTTTGTCGCAAGTTTGGGGCCACGTTCTTTGACAACACGCCAGCCTTCACAACTACACAAGGGCTACCTAAGAAGGCACTTTGCAGCGACACAATTCACCCCACTGGCCAGGGAATTATTCGACTGACCTACAGGATAAAGTGGGGTGGGCACACTACCGACGACGGCCACTCCCAGACTGCTGTGAAAGAGGCCCACTCGCAGACTGAAAGAAAACAAACATATTCTAGTGTGGTCAGACGTCAGCCGCAGCCGCTCAACCAGTCCCACAGCGAACCCCCATACTCTGCGTCGAGCACGGACGTACTGTCACAGAAACATATTGAGGACGACCAACAGAACAGACTACCTAACCATCAGCAACAACAGCAGCATGAGCAGTCCTTTTCGCAACCACAGTGGTACCCGACACCCTCTCTTCACCAGGTCCCGAGCCCCTACGGTCTGTACAATTTGCCGGCTGTACACGAGTATCCCTGTGCGGGGCGGTCCGTGGCGCAGTGGTTAAGACGCCTGCCACCAATGCTAAAGGTGCGAGGTTCGATTACGGGTTCCGGCGTCGGATTTTTCTCCTCTAGTAAGTGTCACCATTAATTCGGGCGGACCGTCGGGGGTTCTTTCTCCGGGTACTCCGGCTCTTCCTCCCCCACGACTTTGGTATCAGTTTCAGCCCACTTAATCAAATTTCAAATACAAACGATTCTGAATTTCCAAAAACCTACAGTAGCTCGCTTGAGCTTGCCCTTAACACCACGTGAATGTTCTGTGTTTATGTACAGTGTGTGAGTGAATGCGCGTGATTCACGTGAGCGTGCTTGTTGGGTTCACTAGTTCGCGGAGGCGCTTTGAGCCGATTTTCAATTCGGATAAAGCGCCTATTTAATGCGATTATTATTATTATTATTATTACAAACACATACACACACAATCACACACACCATGACACACACACACCATCACACACACATACACACGCGCACAACATGCTGGCATGTTAAATTTGATAAACGTAATTTTCGGCGGACAATATATAAAATGAATATGCACACGTAGAGAGACAATAAAAAAGACTACATTGAGCGAAAGTGTCTCGGGCCGACGCTAGTCTAAGCTACCCCGCACGTAACATGTCCAGAACCCTAAACCAAGCAATACACCACTTCATGTACATTTACTGTGTTTTGTAACAAAACACGCCTTACCCCACCAAAGCCAACTCAAGCCGAGGTCTGCCCGAAGACCATTTGCCATTCGTCTGAGAGAGTGTATGCTGTTGTGCATGCGCAGTGAGTCCAGTGGTTTCCTGTAGAAAAGTGCAATACAAGAACTATTTATTATTATTATTATAACGTGGCGCATAAAGGTGCTGACCTTTCCACCCCTCCGATTGTTCAATAACACTTCCGTTGAAAGGTCCTGGTAAATCAAAGTGGCACAATTGGAGTGCGCCTGAGTTGATATGTGTTCAGGTCGTACTCCATAGGCAATAGATTTCCATGTCCCCTATAACCCGCCCGTCAGGGCCGTCCATTATCACTTCTGTGCCGTGGACGTTAAACCCCGAACTAACCAACCAACCCACCCCCACCCCAACCACTCTTTCCGTCAGAACTCTTCTGCTCTGGTGAATACACGTACTCCGTTGTAATTATACCACTGATACACGCGTTCTTCAATGCAATACTTCTTATCAGATCTTTGAAAAGAATATTGTTGTTAAGTGCTATCCCAGTTTTAACTCATTGGCGGCCAGCCGCTGTCTCGTGCACGGGCGTGCGCGGGCCAAAGGCGGCCGACGCGGGCCCGATGGCCTTTTGAGCACTGGGTAGGCAGCAGACTGGGTAGGCAGCAGACTGGGTAGGCAGCAGACTGGGCTTTATGTGGTACACGTTCGGTCTAAGTATGATGACTAGATTTTGTCTGCTGCGTAAATAAATAACAAAAAAAACCCAAAAAACAAAACAAAACAAAACAAAAAAAACACGTTCAAGTCGTGGATTTACCGTGATAGTTCAAGGCTAGTGCTCTACAATCTTCGCCTTTTCACCGCCCAACAGCCGCTGTTATTGCTGGTTGCCAGACAGGAACCGACCATGAAGCGAAAAGTAGTGTTTAACCCCTGGAAGTGCCGAACGCAAGGCGAACGTCTACCCAGCTGCAAGAGACATATACCCCTCGTGAGTACCCACAGTCGCAGGGGGTCTCATGCATGCGGATTTAGATCTCTTGTTAGCCCTGTGTAGTGTACGCCTATGTACGGTCCCATTTACATCTGTGTTTTTTTTTTTTTTTTTCCTCGCAAAATATCGGTCAGTATGTATTGGCAGCTATGGGTTTAATAAACTTGGAGACAGTAAATATGACTAGTGCATTATTACCTTTCCGCTCGTTATCATAGACTCAGCGTTAGTGCCTGCAAAGCTTTGGGTCTGTTATATAGACTCAAGGGTTTGTGCCTGATTATCTTGGAACCCCACGCGCCAAGTTAATCAGGCGCTACCCTTGAATGGTTATTACCGCTTCGTCTCTTACTGTTGGCGCTGGGGAGGACAGAGGCAGAAACCTACCCTGTACAATTATGCTTTTGACAGCTAGGGTGCCGTTCATCTTAACCCTTATCATTCGGAATACGTCAGTGTGTGAAATAACTTTGACTAAAATAGTTCAAGGGTAGTGCCAAGCTATTCTGGCACTACCTTTGAACTAATGCCATTGGTCTATATCCTCATCTGGAAGTACTATAATGTAGCTTGCATTATGGCAGTGTAAAGATTTTTTGCAGCTTTTAGCCTCAGTATGATACGGGTTGAGTACTGTTTACCTGCTCCAATGATCCGTGCAGACTTTTCAAAGTACCGTTATAATTAATGTTGTGTCAGAGAAGAAAAGAACCCACGGTTTTTTTTTATTTATTGAATGTGCGTTTGTTTGTGCTTGTGTATATGCGTATATGTTTGTAAGTTGGGGTTCTTTGGGTTTCTTTGCGGGAAGAGTGTGTGTGTGGGGGGGGGGGGGGGTAGGGGGGTAGGGGGGAGTGTGGAGGGGGGAGGGGAGGGAGGGTTGTAAAGCCTGGGTTGTGTGTGAGTGACTGTGTGTATGAGTGTGCGTGTGTGTGTGTGTGTGTGTGTGTGTGTGTGTGTGTGTGTGTGTGTGTGCGCGCGCGCGCGCGTGCCAAGGCGCAATTGTTTATACAGTGGTGGTTCAATGCGAAATTATTTTCCTTTGCAGTGAAGCAAGTTATGTAAATAATAAATAAATCAATCAATAAATAAATCAACAAAATAGTCAACCAACCAACCAACCAGTCAACACCAACAAATCAATCAATCAATCAATCAATCAATCAATCAATCAATCGATCGATCAATCAAGCAATCAATCAAGCAATCAATCAAGCAATCAATCAATGATAGTCCAAATGTTGAAATTGAGACTTAGAAAATAACCAGTTTGGAATTTGGAATTCATTGCTTAATTTGGAACGTTCTGCTTCTAGTGTATTAGACAAACCACATTCATATGTCTGATTTTGTGCCACTGCAGCAACCTGTCTGGTATTCTGTTATTTAAAAAGCCCTCGGTAATAATGAGGAAAGAAAAACGTTTGGAATTTGTGATCCGTTGTACACCGCAGCACTGCACCTCGAATGGTAAAACCCATGTAACTCCTTCAGCCCCGACACACCAGAGCTAGATTTGGGTGGAGCATGATAGTTCAAGGGTGGTGCCAGAATAGCTTGGCGCCCATGGGCGCCAAGCTATTCTGGCACCACCTTGAACTCTCATGTTTGATCTGTCTCTAGAATTGTAATACAGTCCTTCAGAGAGCAACTTCAAATTCCGGGGATTTCGGTCCTGGGGCAGGATATGTTAATACGACAGCCGAAAGCCTTTTACAAGTTAGGACCGCAATATCTCTAGAGGGTTAACTCTTTGGCTGCCGAGAGAAAGCATTAACACTGCCAGCTGCAAGAGGCATAGATCCTCATGAGCCCCCGCATTCGCGAGGGCTCATGAGGATCTATACCTCTTGCTGAAACAACTTTGTAGCCACACTTTTCTGAAAGACTAGTGATCTTTGACGTTGGAATGGCGAGGATTTTTTAGAAAAATACAATGTACGTCCGCTGTCTTTAAAGGGTTAACGTAGAAGACACTCATGATTACTTTCGAAAACGGGTAGAATTTATGACCAGTCAGCTGAACAGGGGTTAAAAACTCTCATTACCGCTGATAAGGTCAACGGTAAGTTATCTTCAACAGCACGCACGCAGCACTCAAAAACCTCTCTCTCCAAGTCACAGCCTGAAACCTCCACAGCCTCCCTTATCTGAAAAAAACAAACAAAAAAACAACAGAGATGTAAATGGTGATCCTGAGGATTACTTACTTGCAAGTGGGATAGATCCTCTCGAGGATCTTTGCCACTTAAAAATAGAAGTCTGGTTTTGTGACTGCCCGAGAGAAATCACTTTCGATCAGTCGATGCCTACGCGTCCGTAAAAAGCTAAGTTTGCGTTCCACTAAGCTTACAACAGCGATATACTCATATCACATTATCGCAGGTGCGAGGGGGCCATATGTGAGACTAACGATACTTCGAGAAAATTGCGATTGTCGTGCAGACTGATAGCATCCTGCGCTATACCTCGACAAAAAAAAAGAACAATCCTTGCCAATGCACCCCACTGAAAAAGCGACGGTGATAAGACGACAACACTACAAAGCAGCTTTCCTTGGTGTGATCTGCTGCCCTGATTCCGTTACCTTGTATGACCGGCCACGTCAGTAAGCGAGCGGACCAGTCAAAGCTCAATATGTTAAGTATGTAAAACACAATTTGATTCAGCTACCTGTCAAACAAGGGCACAGCGAACGATACTTTCTTAAGTTTCCACGAGAAATGGGAATTGTGTTTAATCACGGACTTGCAGTGGAATGTACAAAAGGTACTAAACCAATGCGCAAAAGTCTTTTGCGCACTTAGTTAAATTGATTTAACTCATTGTACCCCAAGACCGAAATCCCCAAATGTTGCCGTTGTCCTCTGAAGACTGCATTGCAGTGCAGGACACAGATCGACCATCATAGTTCAAGGGTCATGCCAGAATAGCTTGGCGCCCACAGGCGCCAAGCTATTCTGTCATCATCCTTGAACTATCATGGTCGATCCATATCTTGCTGTGGTGTGTCTGGGGGTAGAATGGGTTAAACCCTGATCTGCCAGTGATCACGAATTGCGCGTCTGACACTATCGCACGCTGACCGACATTGGCGTGAAGAACACATATGTAAATGCGTTTACAAGTAGGCATAAAGAGCATAGGACTAGCAAGGGACCCAGAACGTTTAAAAGTTTGCATGAAGAGCATAGGACTAGCAAGGGACCCAGAACGTTTAAAAGTAGTCATGAAGAGCATAGGACTAGCAAGGGACCCAGAACGTTTACAAGTTTGCATGAAGAGCATAGGACTAGCAAGGGACCCAGAACGTTTAAAAGTTTGCATGAAGAGCATAGGACTAGCAAGGGACCCAGAACGTTTAAAAGTAGTCATGAAGAGCATAGGACTAGCAAGGGACCCAGAACGTTTACAAGTTTGCATGAAGAGCATAGGACTAGCAAGGGACCCAGAACGTTTACAAATAGGCATGAAGAGCATAGGACTAGGAAGGGACCCAGAACGTTTTAAAGTAAGCATAAAGAGCATAGGACTAGCAAGGGACCCAGAACGTTTAAAAGTAAGCATAAAGAGCATAGGACTAGCAAGGGACCCAGAACGTTTACAAGTAGGCATGAAGAGCATAGGACTAGCAAGGGACCCAGAACGTTTACAAGTAGGCATGAAGAGCATAGGACTAGCAAGGGACCCAGAACGTTTAAAAGTAAGCATAAAGAGCATAAGACTAGCAAGGGACCCAGAACGTTTAAAAGTAAGCATAAAGAGCATAGGACTAGCAAGGGACCCAGAACGTTTAAAAGTAGGCATGAAGAGCATAGGACTAGCAAGGGACCCAGAACGTTTAAAAGTAAGCATGAAGAGCATAGGACTAGCAAGGGACCCAGAACGTTTAAAAGTAAGCATAAAGAGCATAGGACTAGCAAGGGAAGCAGAACGTTTACAAGTAGGCATGAAGAGCATAGGACTAGCAAGGAACCCAGAACGTTTAAAAGTAGGCATAAAGAGCATACGACTAGGAAAGGATCCAGAACGTTTAAAAATAGGCATGAAGAGCATAGGACTAGCAAGGGACCCGCCAGAACGTTTAAAATTAGGCATAAAGAGCATATGACTAGCAAGGGACCTAAACCCTCATAACTGCAGGGGGAGTATGAGGGTTTATGTCCCTTGCAACTGGGTAGCGTTCGCTTTGTTACGGCCTTTGTGGGGCTAAACGTGTGCTGGTCTGTGAACATGTACCTTGCGACTCTACACTGTCCAAATTCACGGACCAGGGTAGGCACCTGTCTGCCAGTCTCGAGAGATCATGCAGTAGCGCCTTTGAAAATGTCACTTTTTTCTCATGAACAACGCCTGCTTTGACTGTACTGGCCCACACGGGCATGACAGCCCCTGTTACATCGGGGGCATTTCCGCTGGTGCATTAATGATTGATATAAACAAAGAAGCATTTGTCTTGTGGTCTTGAAACTGCAATCAATCAGCGTGAACCATGTCACCGCCGAGGAAGTTTGAAAACAACGTAAATGCAATAGGTATAATAGATCTTCATGAGCCCCCGCAGTTACGGGGGCTCATGAGAATCTATACCTCTTGTTCACACCAATTTGCATCCAAGTTCCTTTGTGGCTAAAGCTCTTTGACACTGAGTTAATTTTTTTAACGCAGTCCACGTCCACTGAAGGGATTAAGACTTGCGTTCTCCATATCCCACCCCACCCCTACCTGTTTTTTTTTTTGTTTTTTTTTTTTAAATCTTTCAGATATAATGCAAATTCATCTTGCAATTGCTTGAAATACTATTCTTTTCTTTATTTTAGCTGTGTATCACTGTTACAGAATTTAACAAAAGGATTGTGAAATAAAATTTGTTAAAAGTGTTCTCGCGTCTTTTATTGTTAGGATTTGTGCATGAGATCATTGTATCGTGCAACCGGTGATTTAATGTTGTTTTCTTCATTTTCAACGTCATTTCCTTTTATTTATTTCAAATAACAGTCACGTCAAATGTAAAGAAAGTAATACAACAAATTGTACCATTCTGTCTTTACTGTTCGAATGTGTGCTCTTTTTCAATTGAAACGAGCTATACTTTGTCGTTTGCGAAGTGTTAAAAAAGCAAACAACCAGTTAAAACAATCTTCAGCGTAATAGAAATACGACATTACGGCTGCTCAGCAACAGCTTCACGTACGCGGGTAGAAGATCTAAGCGGTGTTCTACCTCGCCTGTCACCAAGACCAATATCGGTATCTGTCACGACGCCAAGTGTGCCCGGCCTTCGTGCGGTTCGTTCCATTCCGTTCTGTACCGATTTATGCCTGTCAGTCACCAACACCAAAACTCTTTCCTCCCCAACGCCAACTGTAAAGACAACACCGACCACGACCACTCAATGGCCGTGCTGGATTGGCTTGGCGCCTTTCAGACGCCAAGCCAATCCAGCACTGCCCTTAAGTTGGCGTATTTGTCGAATCTGAAATGAGATTTTAGAGCACAGCTTTATGAAAATTGATCAATGGCAGACGTGTTGTCTGTGGGGAGGAGAGAACTGCAGGCTGTAGGCTTCTCTCTGCAAAGTCATGTCGGTGCGTGTTCAATTCTGGCGCTGAAAATTCAGTATATATACACCTTCCCCTTACCTAACTACCTTATCTACTGTCGGCCTCCTTGCATATACGGGTAGATGATTACTGCACACGGGTAGCGGGGGCCTTAAAGGCTGGCTGAACCAACTTTTGGTCCGGTCGGTCTGGGGGCCCCCGGGTATCCACGAGTTTCAAGTCGGGTACAGTGAGGGCGTGATACTATCTGATACCTGGGTATATCAGACGTGAATGCGAAGAGAAGTGGTTTCTATCGGCGGTTATTTGAAGAGGCTGCTGTGTTTCGTGGATGCGGTGCGGCCCGAAGGTATGTTACTTTGGGTGTTCATTTCCAATGTGTCGTTAAATTATTTATTTGTTTATTTATTTATTTATTATTATCAGAATGCGCTTGTTTGCAGTCCGAATGATTGCGTGTCTCTTTAACATTATTTCTCTCAACAAACTGGAAACCGATTCACAGTTTTAACTCATTTTACCCCAAGACCGAAATCCTCAAATGTTGCGCTGCCCTCTCAAGACTGCATTGCAGTGCAGGACACAGATCGACCATGATAGTTCAAGGGTGATGCCAGAATAGCTTGGCGCCCATAAGCGCCAAGCTATTCTGGCATCACCCTTGAACTATCATGGTCGATCCTTAAATTGCTGTGGTGTGTCTGGGATAGAATGAGTTTAAAAAAAAAATAGTATAAAAAATTTCATGAATTCTAAGACTATAAATCGCATCTCAACGAAAGGTCTAAAATCTTAGACAGAATATGCATAAAATCATTTTTCAATCGACAGGTAACCCTGTGACTGTTGACTCCGATAGCCAAAGAGGAGAAATAAAAAAAAAAAAAAAAAAGCTTTGATGTTCTAATAAAAATTGTAAGCTGGTCTGTGATTTTAGACCTTGCGCCTCATTTGGACCAGCACAGACACGCACGTTCAACCACAGCTGAGTGCGGACTTTGGGGTGGCAACCTCGCCAAAGACTTTTTCCATAATAAGTGTCTGCCCATGACGTTAGCAACAGCGCAGAGCGTTACATATTCATAATATCCCCCGGTGACCTCAAAGCAGGCTATTATGGGAAAAGTCGACAGAGCTAACGGAACATGACGTATTGCCTGGCGTGGGGTGGGAGGGGGGGAGGGGGGAGATTGGGGGGGGGAGGGGGACCATAGTGTACCCATCCAAAGCCCACCCACTCGGTTTCCCACCCGGAATAATGCGGCTGACTCTCACGCCCCCTCTCTTGCCCTCTCCTTACCCGGCTCATATACCCGATTCGAGAGCCGGGTACGCCTGTGCGCTGCTCGCTTCAACTCTTATACTGTCTCAGAGAGCTTATCTTGCCGGTAGATTTTCTCCGTTTATTGGTGCTGCGATGTGGACGACGTTCACTTGCTTAGCTCGGTCATTGTGCCCGAGGTACGAAATACCCACATTTTGGAGTTTGCCTCTGAGGACTACTGCATTGCAATTCAGGAGACAGATCGACCATGATAGTTCAAGGGTGGTGGCAGAATAGCTTGGCGCCTATAGGCGCCAAGCTATTCTGCCACCACCCTTGAACTATCATGGTCGAGCCATATCTTGCTGTGGTGTGTCGCGGGCAGAATGACATAATGAAGTGATGTTTCAGTTAAGTGCCACCCTCTTCAGGCATGAAATAGTTAAAGTACCATTACTCATAAATCCGAAGACACATTTCAGCACCATTTGTGTTTGTTATGCCTTGTCGACACGCCTAATGAACTTTAACAGCAGTTTGGACACGCAGCAACAGCACACGCGTAATTGCACTTATGTATCCTGCACAACAGCCAATGCGTATTCGCGCCTATTTGTTAGCGTTTCAAACTATTTTTTAGCAGTTTCTCGTACTGATAGCACTGTATTTCTAGAACGGATTGGAGTTATTGTCAGGTTACTTGATATTAAGACGACGTGTGCTGAACTGGATTCTCCAGTGTCTAAATGAACCATAGCCAGACCTGTGTGTAACGTTTCGTAACCGTTTGTTATAGAAGTGTATCTTTGAACAATTACGGCGGTAGTGGGCCTTTCATAGTTTGCAATATTTACTTTATGAATGTTCTTAAACGACAGTGAAATGATGAACTGAGCGAGAAGAAGAAGAGAAAAACAACAACCTCAACCACAATAATGATACTACTACTACTACTACTGCTACTACTACTACTACTACTACTACTACTACTAATTATTATTATTATTATTATTATTATTATTATTATTATTATTATTATTATTATTATTATTATTATTATTATGTACAATACACTTTGGATATAACAAATCGTCTGATGCCCCAATGTTTCTTGTTATTTCGGAAGGTTGTATTAAGCGAAGTAAATTGCATTCATAGAGCCCTGTCGGGACATCTGAACAAGTGTTGTGATACTTTTGTGATACCCAACTTTGCGCAGCAGACTGTCGAAATAATAATACAAACACAATTAAAAAAAACAAAAAACAAACATATTGATAACAACTTCTCAAATTACTTCCCCCGCCGTGAGATGGCCTTAGTCGCCTGCTCGGCGTTAAACCCAAATAACTAACTAACTAACTAACTCAAATTACTTCCCCCAAACACACAAGTAAAGCCGGGCAGTCCGTGTGCTGGTCTGTGATTTCGGACCTTACGGCTTTCAGCCGTAAGGTCCGAAATCACAGACCAGCACACTTTTGCACGCACACAGTGTTTTAAACTGGTAACACGAGTTAGTCATGACAAGTACACATTCACAAAACAAATCATTATCTGCCGCTGCTGCCCAAGAACACCAACGATCACTTTTCACACAGGCGACGTCTAACCCACGCAATGACGTAATTTTCCTCGGATGCAGACAGTCGCACAGACCTTTTCTAAAAAATCTATTCGCAAAAGGCATAGATCCTCATGAGCCCCTGCGGCTGCAGGGGCTCATGAGAATCTATGCCTCTTGCTCGGTTTTAGCTGTTCATGAAACCTTGAGTGTTAACTTTGGTCCAGGTATCGCGCAGGGCGTTGTCCAAATTTGTGGACGGAAGTTCCCTGAGACAGCTTGACTGGTCGGGTCACAGAAATCGAAAGATCAATATATGCGTTTGTTCCTTTGTAGTTTGGCTGTTTCAATAGCGCCTCCAACTGCGAATGATCGTTGAGATAAATCGAAGGGCAGTGCTTGTATTAAACCTTATCAGTTTGGGACTTAAGATTTTAAACTAACTTGCGCCAACAGTAAGACATTTCGTGCAATCAGCGATAGGCGCCGAAGCGATCAACACGGCTCAGTGGGGTATTTTAAATTAATTATCTGTAAATCTGGTTGGCTTTGCCATTGCTGTCAAATCCCACACATCTGCAAGTAAAATAAATCAGTCACTACCCTTGGACAGTGAAGGTATAATTTATAACCCGCCTCATACCGTAAAAAAATAAGCTGTCAAAACCCAAAAAATCTCCTTTGGACATTTTGTGTTGGGGATCTACCATAATCGTACAACAGTTTGGTTTAAGTTCGTGGTTTAACGTCCACGGCACCGAAGTGATAATGGACGGCCTTGACAGGCGGGTTATGGGTGGTCAAGGAAATCTATTGCCTATGGAGTACGACCTGAACACGGATCAATTCAGGCGCACTGCAACTGTGCCACTTTGATTTACCAAGGACCTTTTTCCCTGGATTGCGAGTCCAGCTACCGGGGGCCGGGACGGGTACTCGAACCCACGACCCGGCGATTCCCTTCGCTCTCTTGCTCCGACGCTTAATCGCCTGAGCTATTTCGGACTCTGTACAACAGTTTGTGTGTGGGGTCTGCGATTTGTGGACCTGACGGCTGTGTTTGCTGGTCTGTGATTTTGAACCTTATGGCCTACAGCCGTAAGGCTCCGAAATCACATATCAGCGCACAGTTGCACGTGCAGTCTTCTAAAAATATTGGTAGAAAATATTTTGGGTCATGTTGGCTTTGAAAACGTAACGGATAACTGGACCTATGCCAGGGGTTGGTGTATGCCTTCAGTACACACAGTCTAGCAATTGTTTAATTCTTTCAGCCCCCAGGGTCCCATTTCTCAGATTTTGGAGGGGATGCCTGATGACTACGTCAGTACTGGTTGCAGCAGATGGGTCGACCATGATAATTCAAGGGTAGTGCCAGATTAGCTTGGCGCCTGAAGGCGCCAAGCTAATCTGGCACTACCCTTGAATTATCATGGTCAATCCGTCTCCTGCTGTGGGGAATCGGGTCTAAATGTCTTCATACCTTATTTTGCGCTGTTGTTGACTGGTATGAATAGGTCACCAGTTTGCGAACACGTAATTGTTATCCGAAACCGTGGGAACACGTGAAGTGTTGTCGATGTGCGCGGAATTACGAAAGAAAAGCAAAAGCTTTGTTGTCTGGCCGTTTTTGTGATGATAAGCAGAAATCAAAACAAAATGTTTAAAAAAAAGTGCAACAGTAGATCCCAAAACCACGTACGTAGACAATAGGCGATCAGGTGTTGAGTCATTTGACAAATGTTTTCATACCTGTGGGGATGGTTTTGTGGTTTGAGGACTATTCTGAAGGTAATCGCTTTTTATTGATTAGGACAAATGATTCGCAACTGTGAGTGTTTTATCTAGTCTTGTAAACGTGTTACGATAATTGTGAAAATAAGCCATTATTTTATCTATGCAAATATCTTCTCATTTTTTTTTTTAAAGAAACGAAAAACGACTTAAAGCTATTAAAATCAATTCCTGATTTATTCCACGTTTTCAAAGAATTTTGTCCAAATGCCATTGATACGAAGCTTTCGGATTTGTGTGCCGTGTGTGTGTGTGTGTGTGTGTGTGTGTGTGTGTGTGTGTGTGTGTGTGTGTGTGTGTGTGTATGTGTGCGTGTGCGTGTGCGTGTGTGTGTGTGTGTGTGTGTGTGTGTGTGTGTGTGTGTGTGTGTGTTTAAGCGGCTAAGCTATCAGATCAGAAGAAATGTTTGATCATTTTCGTTGCAGTGGACATTAAGTTGTTCTCTTGAAAAAACACACACCCCCCTCGCCCCCCCCCCCCTCTCTCTCTCTCTCTCTCTCTCTCTCTCTCCTCCCTCTCTCTCTCTCTCTCTCTCTCTCTCTCTCTCTCTCTCTCTCTCTCTCTCTCTCTAATTTCAAAAGTTCTCTCTTCAACAACGTTGGAACATTAGGCTAGCCTGTAGTTCATTGTTACTCAATGTTCAAACGATACGTGTGTTGATCTGTGATTTTGGACGTTACACCTTCAGGCGTAACGTTCAAAATCGCATACATTTTAGAGACGATATCAATCATATCGCGACCGCTAAATATAGCGGCAAGTGAGTTATGCAATCATTATTTGTGCCTTGCGCGTGCGGTCACATCGTTCGGGGAATATTGTGCCCAAAGATAAAATTAAATTAAACATGACTCACTAAATATTGTGCTCGGGTCACTCTTTAGGAATGGAATATGACCCGAGCCGTCCAATCAGTGGCCTTGTCGCAATGTACCCGTCTCCGCTCCGCCTATCAAAGGTCGGGTTACATGCCTAATAGCCTTCCTTTCCGGGTGGATTATTTGCTGATAATATCCACCAGGCGAGTACTGTATACCACGGATATGAATGCTGGTCACATCATGCGCTGATCACACAGACGCGCGTAATGGCTCCGTGTAAGCTATTGATGCATCAAGTGGGGCCTCCAAATGACCTGACGTGGGCGGTTAATGAGTGCTGTCGGCCGGTCGACTTGGTGTAAACTTTGACATTTGTTATGTATGTAAAACATGGCCTTTGGACTAGCATATTGATTCAATTTAACATTCAGAATGGAAAGGCACATGTTATTAAGCTGAAGCAACAAAACTTAAATGCGTGCTGTGCCGTAATTTGTGACCTTACGGCCTAAAATGCAACATCACAGAACAAAGGTAAGGGTCACACACACCTGCAATTACAACCCCGAACTGTCAGCGGAAGGAGAGAGAGAGAGAGAGAGAGAGAGAGAGAGAGAGAGAGAGAGAGAGAGAGAGAGAGAGAGAGAGAGAGAGAGAGAGAGAGAGAGAGAGAGAGAGAGAGAGAGAGAGAGAAATGAAATGAAACTTTGAAATGAAACTTTATTTCTCAACGGATGAAGTAATTATCACGTGTGCCATTTTTCATACTTGCCGTTGCTACTCTGCAAACACAGGGGGAGAGAGAGAGAGAGAGAGAGAGAGAGAGAGAGAGAGAGAGAGAGGAGAGAGAGAGAGAGAGAGAGAGAGAGAGAGAGAGTCAACCCTATACAGTCGCGCCCTAGCAACGTATAGCCCACTCTTACCCACACGCACACCACAACCACCACCTCGTGACATACCAACTCTACACACACCTTTCCTCAGTCCAAACTTTCTCCAATCCCCCCCCCCCCCCCAACCCACCCCCAAATGAAATTTAAAAAAGGTCTGAAAATCATTTGATCGTTTGATCCACTCTGACATTCCGTAATCCCATTGCAATACAACATCACGCCAAGCAACCTTTGTATGTTCAAGAGGAATAGATTGTCATGAGTCTCTGCACCAGCATGGCGCTCATGAGAATCTACGCCTCTTAGTAAACTGGTCTGCGGTCATGTATATCCTCAGACCGAGGGAAGAAGATGGGTTTAAGATAAAGCTTACAACGCTAACCACGATTTTTTGGACTCTCCAAAAGGCACGACTTTCAGACTTTCTACCTGTTCACACACGCAAGCGTGACTTTTATCCCTTGTGCGCGCAGATCCAGACGACTACAATGCATTACAATTCAAGGGTAGTGCCAGATTAGCTTGGCGCCTTCAGGCGCCAAGCTAACCTGGCACTACCCTTGAGTTCTACAATGCAGTTTAACTTTGTGGCTGTCGGTGGCGGTTTTTGTCTCGGCGATTCCTACATGAATCGTCGCTACAAGAACCGCTAACGACATCCAAGGGCTTAGCATACGATCTACTGGGGCATGATCTACTGTTACACAGACCATTATTTTTCACGGGTTAGTGCCTGATTCGCTTGGCGCCTGTCCAGGCGCCAAGCGAATCGGGCACTACCCATGAGTCTTGAGATCAACCCTTCTAGAACAGTTGGCAAGGGAAAGGAAGGGCCAAGGGAAAAACAGCAAACGAACAGGTGTGGACGGGCCCGCAAGACACAGAGCACGATTCTTTGTAACTTATGCAAAATAACTGTGGGAATTTTCTGATTTTTGAAGCTGAAGAGCTGAAAGAAGGCTGGTAAATCTCAGGGCTCAGCTAACAATGGCGGTGGTGTTTCTGGTGTACAACAAGCATTTGAGATTTTATTAGTGTACTCTTGACGCGAACTGCAGCGCTGTGACAGGCGTTTAGGGGGGAACACGCTCGAAAGTGGTGTACATGTACATGAATAAAGTCCAGTACTAAATATAGATTTTAAATTCAGCTGGGTCAGTTAAATTAAGTTACAACTTCACGGAACGAATATGGCAGTCATTTAAAAAAAATTCTAATAAGTTCCAAGACTGCGAAGAGTGCCATGGAATTTTTCATAACATAAAGCCGCTACCGTACCTCGGGCATTGTCAAAGGCTATAATTGATTTGAAATTCCTACAGACCCCTTTGAGAGGCACAGCAGTAAAAGAAAATCATGCCAAGCCATGTTTGCCAGAGGCCCAGATACTCATGAGCCCCTGCAACCTGCATGGGCTCATGAATGTCTGCGTCTCTTGCAACTTGAAAGTAATGCTTGGCCCACGGGGCGTTCTGCGGTGTTAATATGCTCGGAAAGGCTCGGGCCAGTTTTGCTTGAGTGAGCTTAGCCGTCCTGCGTCAGCCACTCGGGCCTTGTGAAGGGGGGATTAATCCTCTTGTGGGTCTTTCAAGGGTTGCCCGCCTCTTCTTCTCACACCCCCCGCCCCCCACCCCACCCCTTAGGCCCGGGTGTGTGTAGAGGAGATCAGGGAGGGCAAGACTATTAGCGGCGCGCTGTCAAGGTAACAAGTGTAAAAACGAAGCCAGGGAGGTGCGTACAAAGAGCGGCAGAATGCGGGCGTAAATAGCGATACCGTGAAGGAGGGAAATCAATAATAAAACCATACGGGCGTCAGCAATAAAGTTGCAAGGACGTGAACAATGAAATTAGGCTGAAAGAGCACGCTAGGAGCGCTCAACTCATTCTGCCCGCGACACACCACAGCAAGATATGGCTCGACCATGATAGTTCAAGGGTGGTGGCAGAATAGCTTGGCGCCTATAGGCGCCAAGCTATTCTGCCACCACCCTTGAACTATCATGGTCGATCTGTCTCCTAAATTGTAATGCAGTCCTGAGAGGCTAACTCCAAACTGTGGGTATTTCGTACCTCGGGCTGACTGACTAAGTCCAGTTTTATGTCCCCACGACTTTACTATGTATGGGGAGTACTTCGGGCACAATGAGTTAAGAAGTATCACTGTACAGACCCTGTACCTAGACTGCACAACCATATACATGTACACATACACCATATCGTCTACTTCGCTTAAAACGAGGCCGGATATAACAGACGTCGGCTGTAACAAAGCCTCGTCAGAGGACCAGACTGTACTCTGCTTATAATAAACTTTGGATATACTGTAACAACAAGAAAATGTGGGTCCACTTAAACTAACGATGAGTCCGCGGTGAGCGTGCAAACCTGTTGCAGTGATTTCCGGCCCGGGCTTAACTGCACGGTTCACTCACAGGCAGATTAATTAAGACACCTGACTGTGATAAAGCGCCACAAAGGCCGTATGAAGTATCAGCATCGCCAGCTACTGTCTGGTTTGCTCACTGAGTCCGAAATAGCTCAGGCGGTTAAACGTCGGAGCAGGAGAGCGAAGGGAATCGCCGGGTCGTGGGTTCGAATCCTGTCCCGGCCCCGGTAGCTGGACTCACAATCCAGGGGGGAAAAAAACCGGATTTGTTTAATAGCATGTCCGTTGAAAGGTCCTGGTAAATCAAAGTGGCACAGTTGGAGTGCGCCTGAGTTGATCATTGTTCAGGTCGTACTCCATAGGCAATAGATTTCCCTGTCCCCCATAACCCGCCCTCCAGGGCCGTCCATGATCACCTCGGTGCTGTGGACGTTAAACCCGAACTAACCATCTGGTTTGCTCGTGGAGTTTGTAGCTATAAATAGCTTTTACCTCGGCTCTGACGCTTGCTGGAGTTGCCCGGTAAAGCGGACGCAAAGTGACGTAATCACGCAGCGGTTATGAACGAAATGACAACCGTGGCCACTCGTTAGGAGGCATTATATCACATTTTGTATACATCAGGTGTTGATATTCATCAAACAGTTTTATGCAATGTTGAGAATGTTCTGCGAGCGCTTAGGGCTTTTAACTATGTACGAAAAGCGTAAAAACATACATTAAAACAGCAAAACGTAAAAACATACATTAAAACAGCAAAACATAAAAACATACATTAAAACAGCAAAACGTAAAGAAGTACCCAACGGAGAAAGAAACACGCTTAGAAAAGACGGGTACAACACAATTTATTAATATTTCGGGTAAATACCCTTTGTCAAAATAGACAAGAGTTGCCACATTCCATCTTCCAATGAAGATAAGTAGCGGCTAATCTCTCTGTTTGTTTGTTTGTCTATTTTGACAAAGGGTATTTACCCGAAATAATAATAAATTGTGTTGTACCCGTCTTTTCTAAGCGTGTTTCTTTCTCCGTTGGGTACTTCTTTGCATATTACACGCTTGGTAGTCACCTTTTTGGTCTGGATTGTTTAGCAAAAGGTAAGAATATAAAAATAGAAGCATACGGCCGGTGCAACTTACTTACTTAACTCATTGTACCCCAACACCGAAATCCCCAAATGTTACCGTTGTCCTCTGAAGACTGCATTGCAGTGCAGGACACAGATCGACCATGATAGTTCAAGGGTTATGCCAGAATAGCTTGGCGCCCATAGGCGCCAAGCTATTCTGGCATCACCCTTGAACTATCATGGTCGATCCTTATTTTGCTGTGGTGTGTTTGGGGTAGATTGAGTTAAGTAGACTATTAATAAGAAAGCTGAATGAGCTACAGACAACGTGCGTGTAGTTCGTATTACATATTTAAATACGACACGTGACACATAGCCACAAACCGGTTTCATATTTCAAATGCATTGAAGATTGTGTTTACATGAAGTTTGCTTTGTACATTACTTAGTGTACATTTCATTGTCTGTGCAGAAGAATTTATTAACCCTTTTCATCCTGATACAATCTTTCTTGAAATAAAGTTAAATATCATACTTCAAGGGTGGTGCCAGAATAACTTGGGGCTTGAGACGCGAAGATATTTTGGCACCACCCTTGAACTAAAATGGTTGATCTACCTTCTAATCTGTAATGTAGCCTTCGTTGGACACTAAGCAAGTCCCCTCTCCCCCACCTCACTCCCCCCCCCCAACCCCCCCCAAAAAAAAAAAATTAATGAAATAAATAAAATAAAAATAAAATAAATAAATAAATAAAATAATAAAATAATAACAAATAAATAAATAATAATAATAATAATAATATAACAATAATGATAATAGTAATAAATAAATAATAAATAATTAAACAAATAAATAAATAAATTAATTTAAACAAACAAAAACAAACCAGGCACAGGAATTAATGGTCTCAAACCGGTCAGTTATTTTCTTTCGTAAATTTTCACGTAGTAATCTCACGCACGACTTCAAAGTCATTACTGTTCAGTATTCGTGTTAGTCTGACCCGCGTGAAGGGCGACGCTCAGAAACAATAGCTGACTTGTCTGTTTCAACATGCATTCCGCATACAAGCACGCACCGAGCAATCAATTCCACAGTGTCTCAACACTAGCTGTTTTTGTGCTGTACACACTTGTCCATACCAACACAGAAACAATCTCCTATGACCCACCGCGAACGAGGAATAAAGGAAGATACGAATGTCAGCAAGAGACATAGATCCTAATGAGTCCCTGCAGAATGCGGGTACTCATCAGGATCTTTGTCTCTTGCAGAATTCTGGTGTTAGATGAATGAGCCAGAAGACAAGGCCAGAAGACAAGGTCTACAGAGGACAATGATTTGACTCATTGTTAGGTGAAAAGTTCGTCATGAATAATTCAGCAGCTGCACTTTTTTTTTTTTTTTTTTTTTTTTTGAAGGAACGCGAACAAAATACCTGTTGGAGTCAGACATTCAATACTTAGTATTGGCACACTGGTTCATGGCGAAGACCCCCTCCCCCCACCCCACCCCCACCCCCTCCGCCTCCTCCGCCCCCCCCCCCAAAAAAAAAAAAAAAAAAAAAAAAACAAAAAACAAAAACAAAAATAAAACAAATAAACAAACAAAAACAAAAAACAAAAAAACAACAACAAACAAACAAACAAACGAACAAACAGACAGACAAACAAACATCAACAAACAAACAAACAAACAAACAAAAACCATAAAAACAAACACACTCACGCACACACTCTCATACACACACACACACACACACACACACACACACACACACACACACACACACACACACACACACACACACATACATAAACAAACAAACACACACACACACAGCTCAAAAATGAGAGGCCGCTGGCAATATGGATATTAAAATAAGTCAGTTCTATGAGCAATATGCTTTATTGACAGAAAGTTTGAGTACAAATCAGGTGATGGTTCTGGAGTGAATGATCGGTATACTATCATCCGCGTGAAATGTACATCGAGTAAACACATTCCGATAACTCATGAGAGGACCATTATCTACAAAGCTTATAGTACAAAAAGTCTACCTTGCAACCAGTACCCTTTGCACGAAATTCTGTTGCGGACACAAGTGGTCGCCATTGCCTTCTATAATGATTGGGGTACGGGTGGGGGTGAGGGGAAATGGGGGGGGGGGGGGGGCGAGGGGGGGGGGGGGGGTGGTGGTGGAGGCGAGGTAACAGAACGACGCAATGTCATGTTCTGTCTGTTCGTTATTTTGATAAATAGGAACGTGTGAGGGAAGTTTATATCTGTCCCTTTAACTCATTCGAGACGTGGCGCTTCCGGATACGCGGCATAAGCCGCGTATCCGGATGCGCCACGTCTCCAATGAGTTAACTTCATCATGTGCATTCGTAGGCAGCTGCAAAATTAGGTCGTCGGTCTCTAAGAGTAGAAATTCCGTTGATATGTCAATATCGTCCCCCCCCCCACCCCACCCCCACCCCCCCCCCCCCCCCCCCTCCACTAAAATGTTCTTCGAATGGTTTAAATACACTTACTGTGTTTCAATTTCAAAGAAGAACGTTAAAACTACGGAATCGAAATTGTGCTAAAATGTATCAATTAACCTGCGCAAATGTTTAACGTGTTTGCCTAAAGTGAATTCATTGTTGGAAAATGATCATGTTTGCGTACAAGCGCTCCTGATTATACCGGGCCACCAAGCAACAGAATATCTATGCCGGAACACGGAACAGAACCCCCCCCCCCCTCCCCCCCCCCCCACCCCACCCCCCCCCCAAAAAAAAAAAAAAAAAAAAAGTGTTGTATTTCCTTCGTCTGATTGTTTATTTAGATAATTGCGTGTTTTCCGTTGTATTTGTTCAGTCAATCATCACGTAATTAAATTTCGAGTGTACATGGAACTAGAGTTTCCATACGATGACACATGTATTTGAATACTCTAAAAAAGCTGACACATTCCTCGAGCTGTGATTGCTATCTAATCGTTGGCTTCACCAAATGTAAAGTGCATGTCAACAGAGCCACCTCTTGCGCAATTTCATTTCGTCACCTGAACAAAAACATAGATCCTCATGAGACCCTGCAGCTGCAGAGGCTTATGAGGATCTATGTTTCCAGCTCGAAGAGATCGGCTATATTATTTCCTCAAACGCAGTGAGACGTCAAGGGTTTAGAAGGAACGACATTGCTAAACAATTGCAATTTGAAGAAAAAAAAAACCGGAACTATTTCTACACGTTCAGCACCGATGTGGAAGAGGCATAGATCTTCATGAATCCCCGCATGTATGCGGGGGTTCATGAAGATCTATACCCTTTACTGGAAAGTATTTTCGTGTTTTTTTTTGTGTTTTTTTTTTTCAGCGAGAGACTGATATTCGTCGGGCTGTTGGCCATGGGGTTTAAGACTATTTTAGCAGAAGGTCGTCCAAAGCGTGTATCTTTAAAACTACGTTAAAAATGTTAATGTTTTTGGCCACATAAAAACTTTTTAAAGCAATTAAACACACACACACACACACACACACACACACACACACACACACACACACACACACACACACACACACCCGGTCTATGTCCTAGCAAACACATTTTGTGTAACAATGTGACGCAAACATAAATCAACAACAACAACACCAACAACAACAGCATCATTGCAGAGGGATATTTTCGGAACTAGACATCTAAGTATCTAAGTCGTAGTTCCAGTCAAGCTTCCGCTTTCATATTTGACAGTTTCCGAAAGGTTTGACTTACTTAGGTCTAACGTCGTCTGCACATGATTAGACAATGCTGTGTCAGCATGGTCCATGCAAAAATCCAACTAGTTCTAAAATAAGTTAACTCATGGTGCCCGAGGTACGAAATAACCACAATTTTGGAGTTACCCTCTGAGGACTGCATTACAATTCAGGAGAGAGATCGACCATGATAGGCGCCAAGCTATGCTGCCACCACCCTTGAACTATCATGGTCGAGCCGTATCTTGCTGTGGAGCGTCGCGGGCAAAATGAGTGTATGCTCCGAATGGTATCTTTAACTCATTCAGTCCCACGCTCGTATTTCCCAAATTGTATGAGGCGTCATCTAGCGACTATGCACCATAGATCCATCTCCCACTGTAGTGCGTCAGGGCTGAATGGGTTAAGTTAACACATTCTACCCCAGGACCGAAATCCAAAAATGTTGAAGATGCCCTTTGAAGGACTGTATTACAATTCTAGAGGCAGATCGAGAATGATAGTTCAAGGGTGGTGCCAGAATAGCTTGGCGCCTACAGGCGCCAAGCTATTCTGGCACCACCCTTGAACTATCGTGCTCGACGCATGTCTTGCTGTGGTGTGTCGTGGCTGAATGAGTGAAAGAGAAGCTAGTTTGCACGAGGCGGTATGCACAGAACAGTTTTTTTCTGTCAAAGAAGACAAGTGTTCAACCTGTCCTTGCCTTGACTGCGTGAAACAACCTTTAAAGTTTAAAGCCCTACACACCTCCTTTGCTGAACGGACACACACGTGAATTTGTCTTGATGTTGCTGACACGATTCCTAAAATCCCAAATGAAATCCCTTTCCTTCCTAACGACTCACGATTGTCGCGGAGTGACCTTGTGCACTCCAGGACATGTTTAATTTCAAAAGTCTGTTTTTATCCTTTTGAACTTTTTTTTTTTCTTCTTCTCGCAAAAGAAATAGGTGGGACGTGCTATTCAAATGCACGGGGCAGTTCAGTGCTGAACGATCAGAAAATTTAAACTGGCTTTCGTCGTATGTAGCTAGTCATACCGTCCCTTTGTCAGAAAGTTTCGCTGCAAAAGGCATAGATTCTCATGAGCCCCCGTGCGACAGAAGGGAGCTCATGAGAGGCTATGTCTCTTGCAGAGGAATTATACTCATTTAAATCGTCAGAGCTCAACTTTTTATTTATAAAAAAAAAAAATAAATAACCTTGGATGACTGCGCGTTGCAAGAAAGTACCACAGATCACTATGCGGCTCCGTCGGCTGCAGGGAGTCATGAGAAGTTATGCTGGTTTTTTTGTGGTTGGCAATGCGCTGCGCCATTTACATCATCCAGTTTGAGGTAGTGAATCAGGGGTGTCGTCAAAGGTTGCACGGTGTAAGATGGGAAGTGCAGACAGTTACACAAGATTGAATATGGGGACCGGTTGTGCGACATATTATAGCCTCAACCTGCTCTACAAAAAGACGACTCTGTGTGATAAGGGCCTCAGTGCGCAATGGCCATCGGGCCAACGGCGGCCAATGTCGACCCGATGGCCTTTTGCGTAATGGGAAAGGTACCTGTCTGGCCGAGTAATTAGGAAAGGAGAGTAATAAAAAAGGTGTTTTGAACTTGAATAAGTACCAGAGCGCGCTGAACTTTTCACCTCCGTGTTTTGGCCAGAAATACAATAAACATGGATGCCATGTTACCTGAAATGTTGTATTGATTTTGAACAGAGGAGTTACGTAATGTGTGTGTGTGAGGGAGAGAGAGAGAGAGAGAGAGAGAGAGAGAGGAGAGAGAGGAGAGAGAGAGAGAGAGAGAGAGAGAGAGAGAGAGAGAGAGAGAACTGACTCGCTGACGATATTTTCCCCAGACAAAAAGTGTGTTTTACGTGTCCTGTTAAGCTCGTCTTTCGTTTTAGACACTTTAGCCTGAAATATTTTAAAGATATATTTACATCTTGTCTTAAAACATTTGTTTAGTCTGGTTGGCCAGATTTTACCCCTTAGATGGCCTTAGTCGCTCGGCGTTAACTCATTCCAGACATGTCGCCTCCGGATACGCGGCTTATGCCGCGTATCCGGATGCGACAAGTCGCGAATGAGTAAAACGCAAATAACTGTCTTTCTTTTTCGGGAAAATCTTTATGCTTTCTATGGATGTCATTAATTCAAAATATTTACATTTTGGTCCTTTTCTTCTGTTTCAGAAAACAACACCTACCCGTGAACAGCCGAACATCAGGCATTTGAATTACTACCTATCAACGTCATGACACCAAGAACTCAGGCAGTAACGTCATGTTCAGTTTACGACGCACCACCATGACATCAGGGGCACCGCCAATGACGTCGTGTTCGCCTTATGACGTAACATCATGACATCAAGCACACAGGATATTTCGTCATCGTCATCTTATTAATTAACATCAATGACAGCCTTTCGCATATGATACTGGAAAAGAAAGAGATTTGACTATTCACATCAGCCCTAAAAACGTCACTATGCCAAAACGTCAAAAACAACTGACGTCAACAAATGAACTCATCCAAAGATCAGTACTGGTCATTACATCATTTTGCGCTGATATATTTTTAAAAATTCTTTTTAAACACTCCATAGAAGATCCACACAAGTACAAAAACAACACGCCATGAGAGAAAGATTTAGAAGCCGTGAGATCTAAACTCATTAATTCGTGTCCATTTGTTTGCCGGTATGTGATTTTGAATCTTACGGCTGAGATCTGTAATCATAGACCAGCACGCATTTGTAAGGAACAAAGTGCCAAACCATTTCAATCTGTCTCAGTCGTGACAGCTCACTGTAGCATAAGTAGTGCCCCTGTAGTCTACCATATTGCTGTGTTTTTAAGTTACCAACGTAATGTAGTAACGAACCAACATCATCCTAGTCCCGCTAAATGGATGTGCTGGTCCGCGATTTTGGACCTTACGGCCGTCAGGCCGTAAGGTCCAAAATCACAGACCAGCGATTATTGTATTTTCTGCGAATCGTGCCAACCACGTAACCAAAAGCCAGTCATTCTAAGCACTCAAGTATTATGCCAACAAGTATTTGCATAACCATCATCACTTGTACGTTCATTTATCCCATACTTCTGTCGATTTCTTACTGGAAATACTGCTGAACGCTTTCTATTTTGTGGAAATACTGCTGAACGCTTTCTATTTTGTGGAAATACTGCTGAATTCTTTCAGGTTGTTAATCTACTGCTGAATCCTTTCTAATTTCGTGGAAATATAAGGGCGATCGTTTGAATTCTTGTGGAAATGCTGCTGAGCGGTGTTACGACCGGAACCTATGAAATTTCAGTTTGAAGGCCGTCAATACTCGTTACGTGTGATTTTGTCCTGGTTTTTTTAAAGTTGAAACTGTTTTAAAAAAATCTTTTCATTTTGAGTGGCAAAATTTCAGTTGTTTTTAAGTAATCTGTGAAAATGAAAACAAGCGTAGACAACATTCATTTTGTATCTGGAGAATTTCACTGGCCATCAAATATTCTCCATTTTCCTTTCCAGAAAGTTGTTGTACATATCATGTATTGTAGTTACACGCTGCATGTGCGCTGGCCTGCGATTTGAACTTATGGCGCTAAATCGTAAGGTCGATAATCACAGATCAACACACGTGTACTATTCTATGTGTTTGATGACGCTTATTATCGAGAGTTAGCTTGCTGTTGCTCACTCGACGTCAAGCACAGACACGCACGCTTGTGATGATTTGCGAGTTTTGACCTCGCGGGTAAAAAAAATCGCAGACCACAAAGCCGTGCATGTACTCATATATTTATGTTTGAACTCAGGACATTAGAGGAGTGCTGGTTTGTGATTTTGGACTTTACGGCCGGAGGCCGTAAGGTCCAAAATCACAGACCAGCACCGTGTGTAGTTGGCTGGAAGCCAGATCTGACCAATCTGTACTGTACAGAAAGTGTTAAAGGCGACGAATCTCACGAAAAGCTGACTATTATCCAAAATCTATTGCTAGTTGATCTATTGATACCGTTTCGGAAGAAGGAGGCCCCAATACGTTATAGTGTGACGTCCAACGCAGCGAAAATACGTCATTACTTGACGTCACTCTCTGCGGGGTTTCTCACACGTGTGACGTTAAAGTATGACGTTCGACATTAGGCCATTTACAGCATCCTTCACCGCGCGTGTCGTCAAATTATGACATATTGTAGCTAACACGTAGACTCCGCCATAATTCAACGTCATTTTCTAATTAAAAAAAAAACCTGCTGATTATTTTTTTTTATTCATTTAATGAAGAAAAGTAATCAACAAACGTGTCCTGGTCTGTGAATTTAGACTTATTACGGCTGTAAGCCATAAGGTCTCAAATCACAGACCAGCACCTACAAGCTGAACAAATTTGTTTGGAGAAAACTGATTGAACGATTTATAGAATGTAGAGATAACGTGGGTGGAGATATAAAGCAAATTGTCGTTAATCCTTTGGCCGTCGGCAGCATGTTTGGTCGAGGTGATTCCTGCTGGAATCACCTCGACCAAACATGCTGCCGGTAGCCAAAGGGTTAGCGACAGAAAGACAAAGACTGGAGTTATATTGTACAGTAAATACAAACGGAGAACAGCGGGTTATGAACAATTATTCATTCATATTTCCTTTAAGATCTTTGACTTTTCCTGCCTTTTAATTTTTTTTTATTTTTATAAATCAGAAATATAAAATAACATTTTTATTTTGGGGATTTCTTAAATAAATTAATGACATTTATGTTTGATCTCATTTTTATATGTCCTTAAACTGGAATCTCTTCGTTTGACGATAAGCGCAGTGTACATGACGTCATTGACATATGCGTACTACGTCATGCTCTAAGCTCTGTATACTACACTCCATCAGGTGGATTTTTTTTATATTACATACGAAACAATAATGAGAAATGTATGCACATAAATTTGCTTCCTTTTAACTCCTACGTGTTATGTTATCACGTAAATATGTATATGTATATTATTTTGTATACTGTCAAAAAAAAAAAAAGTATTGTGTAAATAGTGTTTACAGGGTGGAGATTGTTTGTTTCACTCAGTGCCTTATCGCTTCCGTCCAGCGACTGTACATAGTTCCATGTACCAATATTTATGTGCTGATCTGCGGTTTTCGACCTTCTGGCTCAGAGCTGTAAGGTTCGGAATCACAGACTCGCCAACATATTTATTTACCAGCCATACGTGTGTTTTGGTTGAGAGAGAGAGAGAGAGAGAGAGAGAGAGAGAGAGAGAGAGAGAGAGAGAGAGAGAGAGAGAGAGAGAGAGAGAGAGAGAGAGACAGAGAGACAGAGAGACAGAGAGACAGAGAGAGACAGACAGACAGACAGACAGACAGACAGAGAGATAGAGAGACAGAGAGACAGAGACAGAGAGATGTAAACTTTGTAAATATTTGTAAATATTTGTAAATATGCAACCACTTTTTTTTTCTGGCGGCCGGTTTCGAGGTGAGGCGATTTTTCTATAAAAGGTGCTGAAAGTTCCTTCTTAACATACTCTACCCCAGGACCGAAATCCCCAAATTTTGAAGTTGCCCTCTTTAAGTACTGTATTAAAATTCTGGATATAACTCAAGCAAGACGGTTCAAGGATGGTGCCAGAATAGCTTGGCGCCTATGGGCGCCAAGCTATTCTGGCACCATCCTTGAACTGTCATGCTCGATCCATGTCTTGCTGTGGTGTGTCCGGGCCGGATGAGGTAATGAAAACAACCTGAAAAACAGGACAACAATCAAATTATTTTCAAAGATGGACGCAACAAATGCGTAAATACCACAAAATGAGGTCAGTTTAACTCAAACACCGCCTGTACTGTCAAACACCAAAACCCTCGAAATTTGTCGCCTGAGAAAAAAAAAAGTGTTTGCCCTTGACCGATATATCCAAGGTCGCCCTAAATTCGTTTGTCACTCAAACGAACAGTGGCAACAGCTTTATCTCATTCCGTCCAAGGTATTGTACATAGACGATGTAATCGATTTTATTTATATATATTATTTGTGTAATTTCGTGTGTGTATATGCTGGTCTGGGATTTCGGACTATCGGGCTGTAAGCCGTAAGGTTCAAACTCGCAGACCGGCACACACAATATTTTTTGTGTGTATTATGTCACAATTCATTTCATTTGGCATATATGGATCGATTCACTTCACTTAAGCTACGTGAAAAACTGCCATTTTGTGCCTGGATTGTGAACGAAAATGACCAGCGACGCGAGGACATTATTGCAAAGTCCATCATCATTAACTCACTGCAGACGCACCATATACGGATACGTGTCGATTCGCCGCGTATCCGTATATGGCACGTCTCCTTTGCGTTAAAGTTCAAACGTATATTGTGGAAAAAGTCTAACAAGTTCATGACCTTTGAAATTTTGACGTAATACACAATATTATGACGCAGCATCCTTTTTTTCTTAACGGGTGTACTGAAGTTACTTTTGCTATCTGCGCATAATATATGTTCAGAGTTGATGTTACGGTTGACGAAAGGGTTAAGCAATTAACAGGAAATTTTGACTGTCAGCTGTGCCAGGTGACACATACTGAGTCTCTGCTGTCAGCTGTGCCAGGTGACACATACTGAGTATCTGCAATCTTCCTTGATTCAACCCCAAGAGCTTTAGCCGTCCCAGCGACAGGGATTCAAAGTGGTGTCAGCAAGAGGCATAGATCCTCATGAGCCCCCGCAACTGCGGGGGCTCATGTGGATCTATACCTCTTGCAGATGGGTAGTATTAAATTTTTCTCAGCACTGAACAAGTTAAACGTCTTTGACGAGGTGTTTTATGAAAGGCAGTAGTAAAAGAAAGAATCCATTTTTTACAAACGTGTTGTCGCGTCATTGCTTATTTGGTTATCAACTTCCAGGACAACTATAGACATATTAGACATTTAATCTTCTTGTTTATGCAGCCCCCCGGTGCTGTGAATAACACCGGTGGCTGCAGGCACTTAGAGGGTCACATTAAATTCAGTTAACCAACATTACACCATTCTAACACACTATATCATTTTATTCCAATCGTACATCGAAGAAAGTAATTGTTTATTTTTCTTCGGCTCACTTAAGCTCAGACTGTGATACAAAGCGATAACTCGGTTATCAATGTACAGGACATGACGTCATAGGTTCCGGAAACACATTGGATTCTGGGGATTTAACCTTCATGTGCATGCAGCCAGCACCACTGGCCGCATGTACAAAGAGGTTAATTTATTAGTGGTTTGTTGTTCGCGATTTTGCTGTGGACATTTTTTTTTTGGTATTAATATTTATGGTTTATTTGCAGATTAGGTTTTGATTTTGGATTAGGTTTCAACATCTCGACGTGGTGCATTGTGCATCTAGGCCATATTTATATTTTCATATTTTGAATTAAAAGATGTATTGTACAGACATTGGTGTGCAGTTTTGTAATATATGTGTGTAATGTATATGTGCGTGTGTGTGCGTGCGTGAGTGTGTGTGTGTGTGTGTGTGTGTGTGTGTGTGTGTGTGTGTGTGTGTGTGTGTGTGTGTGTGACAACATGATCAAACACAGAAGCAACACAGCACAACACAGCACAGTGGCCACACCACACCACACCACAACACACCACACTACAACACACCACACCACAACACTCATCACACCACACCACACCACACACAACACCACAACATTCATCACATCCCATCACACCACAACACAAACCACACCATACACCACACCACACGATACACAACACCACTCAACACACCACACCACAAAACACAAAACACACACCACAAAACAACACATCACATCACATCACATCACATCACAAGACAAAATAAAACACAGCCCGTCACTTTCCAACACAGCACAAAAGAACACAACTTTATCGTGTGTTAAATTTCACACTTCAGCCATTTGGCTGTGCAGTGAAAGGTTCGCACACTGAAGCCAAAGCCATCTATCACTGGTTAAGCCAGGTGTGAGAGAGTCAGAGTTTTGCTCTTTGGGCACGTAAAATAAACACCGCCGCCTTTTCACATCAACTCAGGGGGGAGCCGTGTACCCTCCATTCACTTCTGAATGTCTACACCACGTATACGTATACCATAATACTTCAAGGGTTGTGCCAGAATTGCTTGGCGCCTTATAGGCGCCAAGCTATTCTGGCACTACCCTTGAAATAAATAACAATAATAATAATTACGGTATTTATAATGCGCTTATTCTATAATTATTATAACTCTAAGCGTGTACTCACAACACGCGCACGCATGCGCACGCTTTTGACAATGGCTCACGTACCATAAATGCATTACAACAGTCAGCTCAAGGTGGAGAGCGTGATGGCGTTAAAGTGCTAGAACTGTTGAAAGCGGTGAGTTTTGAGGGCGGACTGGAAGGAGGAGAGAGAGTGTTTCTGACGACCACTTTACTCCCACGAACCCATCCCAAGCAAGTTAGTTATTTGGGTTTAACGCCGAGCAGACGACTAAGGCCGTCTAACAGCTGCACACCCAACAAGACGAAACCAACACACAGAACGAAAAAATATCTCAGTACAGTAAATTTTAGATATAACAAATCGCGAAGGAGCCCGGCCACATGTTTTTGTTGTAATATCCGAAGTGTGTTATAAGCGAAGCAATTTGTGTAGAAAATAATGCTGTCGGGTTCTCTGGAAACTGGTGTACTATCTGATCTTGTTAGAAGCAACGTATACCGTATATCCATTACAAGTAGACAGCAAAGAAGAGTTCGTGCGCAAAGGTATTCTGGCATCAGCCGTGAGCGATCAGCCACCTGATTCTAACCAACCTGCCCCCCTTTCAGCACACCGCCCACGCCACCACCACCCATGCCCCCCACACCCATACCAACTAAACTCTCCCACCCTTACCTTCCTCCCCCGATACACACACACACACACACACACACACACACACACACACACACACACACACACACACACACACAAACGCACACACACACGCACGCACGCACGCTCCTCCCTCCCAGGGGCGGATCAGTTACCTCGAGGGAGGGGGGTTCCAACGTTTGTTTGTGACCTTCAACTTGATACAAAAGGCCTCCCCGACGTTAGACCTTGCTTTCAAGGGCCGAGAAATCGAAAAGCGAGGTTAGTGTGGGGGGGGGGGGGGAGGGTGGTGGTGGTGGTGATGGTGGTCGTGGTGGGAGAGGGGGGGGGGGGTGTAGAGAGGGCACCTGCCTGTTAAGACTACAACCATTTACCAAAATATCAAATAACGGTTGGCGGGTCCAAAAATCACAGACCAGCGCAAATTTCTGTTATCCAAACGGACATCGTCTTCGGGCCGCCCGTGGTCGGATGGATAAAGGGATTCAGACTAAGTGAAAACTAAAGTCATAAAATACACCATTTTTTTCCTGAAACGGCGTAGAGTGTAATGTGCCCTCGCATGTTGCCGGGTCACTTGAGAACCTATTCCCGTCTGGCCAGATCTACGTCTGTGTTACTGAGGCGTATAGCATTCTCTTCAGTCTTGGATCCGACGCAGGGCGGGGGGGGGAGGGGGGGAAGTGGGGGGGGGGGGCTGGTCAAAACACCCCAAAAAGGGACATATATCATTTTTTTTAAAAAATGGGTCGTTGGCGGGGCGGGGGGGGGGGGGGGGGAGGGGAGGGGGGGAGGGGGGGGGGGGCGGAACCCTTGGAAACCCCCACACCCCCCGAACCGCCCCACCTCCCCCAAAACAAAAATCCCCCACACCCCCGCTCCCACCACATGCCCAAAATCAAACCATTTCTACTACCAGCAGACGGCAAACAAGACTTGCAAGCCTGATGACATATCTTTGGAGAGAGCTGTCGAGATCAAAGGCCTTGAAGTTGAAGCTCATTCAGCCTTTTGTTGACGTCTGTTTAGAAACATCATCAGACGATACAAATCCCGCATTGCAAGGGACGTCCACGCGTATCTCAAAAGCTACAACGGGACATGATGGCTCTTTAACTCATTCGATACGTGAGGCATGCGGACACGCGGCCTAGAGCCGCGTGTCCGGATGCCGCACGTCTCGAATGAGTTAAAGAGAGCGTTGAGGGTGGGGTGTGTGGCAATGGTGGGAGGGTGGGGTGGGGAGGCTGTGGGGGGAAGGGTGAGGGGGGGGGGGTGTCTGTTTAATAGCTGCATATCTTTTTGCAACTTTGTCGTCCTTTGAGTGGAAATTTGTCGTCTCGCCATAGAATCACGGCTGAATACGGCCTGTGTATCTTCTTCTTCTTCTTTTTCAGGGAGCTATATTATTAGACTGTGGTGTTGGTTCTGTAGAAGTTCAGTCTAGAACTGTTAACACACGTATACGAGACAAATGAAAACTGACTTCATTCATCCAACCTCCAGAGCCATAAATTCTCTTGAGCACCGTCGGCTGCTTGACGTCAATTTATGCCTCTGGCTAGTCTCATTTACGTGTTTGCAGGTCTGTGATTTTGGACCTTACGGCTAAAGGTCGTAAGGTCCAAAATAAAAAGACCAGCACACATTTCTGTTTTGCAGACGGACATCGTCTTCGAGCCGCCCGTGGTCGGATGGACAAAGCGATTCAGATTAAATGAAGACTGAAATCAGAAAGTACACCTTTTTTTCTGACAACGGCATAGAGTGTAATGTGCCTTCGCATGTTGCCGGGTCACTTGTGAATTTGTTCTTCTGTCTGGCCAGATCTGCGTTTCTGTTACTGAGACGTAGAGCATTATGTTCAGTCTTCGACGCGACAGCAACATAGCTTTAGTAAACTCTGTCAAAAGCACTGGGGTCTTAGCATCCAAATGCTTTAGTTTACATTTTATGGAAAGAGAGAGGAATAAAAACGTGCGAGACTTATCAGCAAGAGATATAGATCTTCATGAGCCCCTGCTTACAGCAGGGGCGCATGAAGATCTATATCTCTTGTAGATAGGAGGGATATGTTAAGACAATGTGCGAATGAAGAACAGGGCGTGTTGTCAACAGGGTGAGGACCTACTTAAGAGCGTTGAGGGAAAACGGAGATGGTCCGGTAAGAGACCTTAAAGGTCCTGGTTCAGCAATTAGTTAGAAGAGGACAGCCAAAAAAAAAAATTAAAGTCCCTACCTGACACAAAGTACAACCCGTACAGGGCCCCGTCACATTGGATCCCCGAACACGCACGTTACTATAGCTGCTGTAGAGTGTCAGACGTCCTTGACGGCTGTCACAGTTCACGCAAACGGGTATACACTACCCAGTTGCCAAAGGTCACTTCCAGTAGCATCAGTCTGCACACGGGAATATATCCACGGTTCACGTGCAACCACGGGATTGTCAGTATTATCCAACTTGCAGGAAGTCTCACAGAACTACGGGTTGCCGAAAAATCTACAAATACCGCCGGCTCCAACATGGCTCAGCAAATGCTGACGGTAAGTCTAACACCACATAGTTTGCACTTCTTAGTTTTCTCCTCCGAGCATTTAGCAAAATAGCATTTTGTACAGCACTTAGTTCCAAACACAAGCCATGCAACAGTCCAGGTAGCCGCCATCTTTCGAAAGGAAGGGAAGTAACTTGAACATGTGCTATCAGGGGACGCCACTCCCATGCTAAGCAACAAACAGTACGAAATGTAAACAAATACTAGGGGAACGTAATTATGTCATTTTGTGTTGCCGTGGTGTTGTGATGTGGTGTGCGTGCGTGTGTGTATGTGTGTGGACAAGAGTGATCGGTTCCATCGAATGAGGGAAATAAGTTTCGTGCTGAAAAAAAAAACAGTGTTTGGGTGTACAGGATGAAGAATTCCGAGAAATCATGGTCACAGACACCGAAGAGGATGAGGAAGATGTGGAAGATGACGAGGGACAGGAGGAAGAAATAGACTGGTACTATCTCTTTCTCACACTCTCTGCGTTTGCGTGTGTGTGCATGTGTTTCTTTCTTAATTTTTTTGCAAATTTAATTATTTTTATTTGCAATACAATATGCTCTTAATTTGTGCATTATGTGTCGATTATATTAGCAACGGCAAGTTCGAAAATAGTTGTGCCAGCAAAAACTTTCACTATTGTAAAATAAAGAATCATTGCCATTATCTCTCCTCCTCCTCACTTGAATAATTATGACCTTTGATGTTTACTTTGCCATTATACATGTATGTGTCTGTGCTCTCAGTGTATATAATAGCTTGCATGTGTGTTACATGTGTATAACTTACACATAGAATGGAATATTGTTTCCTACTTTCAGCTCAACAGCAAATGAGGTGGCACAAGAGATGCTTAGTGAACATCTGCGCCAACCACTCTACTTGATTTCGGAACAGACCTTTGTAGATCTGGTCAAGCAGACTAGGTGCCGCACCTGTGGAGCCCCCCCAAATCTGGCAACAGTGCAGAACACACACCACGCATGGCATCTCTGACTGTAAAATATACATGCAGTGGCGAGGTAGGTGATCAAACTGTGTGTGTGCATGCATTTGTGCGTACATGTGTGTGTGTTTGTGTGTGTGTGTGTGTGTGTGTGTGTGTGTGTGTGTGTGTGTGTGTGTGTGATGGATTTTGCTGCAGCTGCTGTTGTTGCTGCTGGTGATCATTATGCAACTTTGTTTTAGAGGCAGACAGACAGAACTGATGCAATTATGGAGGCAGCTATCACACTGTATGCTGCATCTACATATAAATCAGTTTGCATGTACATGCTGATTTCCTGCTCACTGGGCATGGATGCCAATAATTCCTTTCTTGTTTTTCTTTATACTTTTAGGACAAGTGCACTCAAGTGTACAGCACAACAGCCTACTATGGTGCGCGGGGGATGGCCGGGCAAATGTTGACTTTGATGGTATTGCTAAGTGGAATGACGTATAGTCAGTTTGCACAGGGTGCAAGATTCATAAAACTGCAAATACCATCAAAGTCAACATTTTTCCGGCTGCAGCGCCTACTGTTTGAACCCATCAAGGTCAGTATATAATCACACCAAATTTACCCAAAATGTGTGTATACACAGATTTAGACAAATGCATATATACACATCTGTTATATCTTTATTGCATGTGCACATAAATCTGACATACAAATATACATTAGGCAGTGAAGTAATTGTTATATGTTAGGGGGAGCCATTGTACGCAATGTACATGTATACTTTCATCCTAAAGTCTTTCATGTTTTTTTATGGCTTTTGGCGAAGCATGCATGTGAGTATTTTTTCTTTTCATTTTCTGTAAAGGTTGATACTTGGTTATTTCTTCAGACACTTTTTTATCTGTTCTTTTGTGGGCCAGTCTTTTTACCAGAGGCACATGCAGCAAATGCGACAGTCAGATGATAGACACATTGTTGCAGTGGACACACGCTATGACTCCCCTGGTATGTACCTTTCATGTTTGTTATGTTTCCATGTAAGGAATAGTCTTATCAGTATGTCAAATGTGGTATAATGTCTGGAAAAGAGCTGCATCTGTACTTGCAGTAGCTGATTATGAGGGTGCTGCATAATAGCACAGGAGAAAGATAACAGGATAAACATGAGAAAGATACCAAGCATGATCTCTTACATAAGTGCATAATTTAGTACACTGACATTAGATTGACAGTACACGTCTAATAATTATTGGGTTGCATGTACATGTGTATGGCTGTGTACACATGTGTTTACCAGAGTATTATATTACGTTATGCACATACTGTGTATATTGCATGATGTGAGACACTGGCATACTGGGATTTTTATAACCAACAATATTTGGGAAGACACACCCACATGTGCAGACATGCCCAGTCAGAACTATTTTTCAGTTTACATTTTATTTTTCTAACAGGCTACTGTGCATCAAAATCCACAACTGTTTTTATGGACTATGACTCAGGGGTCATAGTTCATGCGGTCTTTGGTGACAGCCGAGCAACAGCAAGAAGATCAGCAGCAATGGAAGCAGCAAATACAGGGACTGGCCTCAACTTTCTGCGAGCAACAACACCAGTGCGAGAAATTGTGAGCGATGCCAGCTCTGCTGTGATCTCCTTGCTAGGTAATCTATAGAACCATGACAGTAGAGTGCATCTGCAGCCTAGCACACCAGTGTGTTTGCTGTTCACATTGCAGTGACATCAGTTGTATACTAGCACATAACAGTGGTGGATCAGTTACCTCAGTGTGTGCGGGTGGGGGTGGGGGGTGGGGGTGGGGAGGGCTGCATGTACATTCCGCTTTACATGTGACTGTTTCTATCGCGTGTAACTATTTCTTTTACATTGCAAGTACATGTACAACTGGAGTGTTCCAGAAAGTCTTCAAACAGGTGCAATTTTTGACCTTATTTTCATGCATATCTTGTTTCAGTACTAATGGCCTTGTATTACTGACTCAATTGCAGCCACAGATCATCCGGATCTTCATCATTCCCTCGATATTTGGCACAAAGGAAAGCGAATCGCTGAAAGGTGAGTTGAATAGTGTGCTTACATGAAGGATATGTCGTGCTGTTTGTAAAATAAGGAAATATTTCTAAGCATATATATAATTTACTAGAACGTAATATTCTGCTCAGTTTGTTGCTTATTTGAAGTCTATCAATCAGCAATTTTTATTTCAGTATCCTTGCTGTTGCAAAAGGTGCTAACAGCCACCTAAAAAACATGGGTTAGGCCTGTCGTGAACCATTTTTGGTATATTGCCACCCATTGCTCCGGAGATGTCGAGGTGATGCATGAGCGATGGGCTTCCCTACTCTGGCATGTTCAAGGTATTGTTTGAAATATATGCCATTATTTTAAAGTACGGTAGACATGTTTCAGTCTTATCATCGAGTGTGGCGTACTTTGTTGGAGGAGATTTATCGACTCAACTAATTTGTTGGCTGCTAGCACATGGAAAGTACCACACTGCAAATTACCAGTCTCATATGAATTGCAGGGGCTGCACATTTTCCGGACGCTCAGGCTGTTCATTTGATTGCACTGATCATGTAGGGACGCACGTTTTAGGAGAAGGCAGCCATTATTTTGTCTCATTGGAAAAGAAAATAGTTAATATAATGTTTCAAAAATGCAGTTTCAGTTTTTGCCATTTCTGATCACCATGGATATGTGTATGTTTCATATTTGCAGTGTACATATTTCAACTTTTCTGTTTGCTTGTCCTTTTTTGTGTGCTTTGCACTATTTGCCCCTTGGTTTCAGGTATCCACAGGTGGACTGTGGGCAAATGCCACCATGGCCCTCTGCATGAGGAAACAAGTCCTGCCCCCCCTAGACCCCACCTCAAAGGCTTTCAAGACTCTCAGGTTGGTGATGGGGTATTACAGGTCGGCACCATTATAAGTTGTAGCATAAGTGTTCTGGCAAATGTGTGACAGTTCATTCTGCTATAGCGGCCACAATTATAAAGTCTTTAGCAGCTGCATAAAAAGTACACCACGCCTTCATGTTGACTATACAGTGACCATGTACACAATGTCTTCCTGTCTATAGTGGTCATTAGTGGCTACCTGTCCCTGTCCATTAGGTGGCCATTATATGCAGATTTTACTGTATTACACATGGGGGTGTTTACATCAGAAGCAGGGGCACATTCTTCCATAGTGTGGGTCAAACTGGCACCAATATAGACTGACAGCAATAGCTGCTGTTTACCATACTAGTATTATACTGACGGTGAGTTAGACTGTAAAATGAACTGACATGACTGTACCATTTTGTAGGTTGTACATAAGTAAATGAAACTCTGTATGTGCACACTTGTATATGATCTTCTGTCATTATTTTGTGTTGCAGAGGCGTAATCATGAACCCCAACCTGCTGGGCTCCTTCACCCACTATACGTTTGCCCGCCACACCTCCAAAATTGAGTGCTTCTACTCGCACTCTCTACTTCACTACTGTCCCAAAAGACTGAACTTTGGCTATGATGGATATGCGGTGCGCAACATGCTAGCAATCTTGGGACCACAACCACCACCGCAACAGAAATAAGAACTACACCCAGACTGGCAATCCTGTGCTCTTCTGCCATTACAGTAAAAAGAACCAAACACTGGGTAGCCTACCAAGCAATGGTGGAGAAGGAATATGCCTATATTCCAGGTATGGTAAAACCAAAAGTATGCCATTGCTCACCTGAAAGCATGGTATTTTTTAGCCTGAAAATAATGCTGCTTGCAAAAATATATACTGTTTCAAATTATGCCACCGACAACAAATACTATATAATGGCCACCTAATAGACAGGGACAGGTAGCCACTACAGACCACTATAGACAGGAAGACATTGTGTACATGGTCACTGTATAGTCAACATGAAGGTGTGGTCTACTTTTTATGCAGCTGCTAAAGACTTTATGTACACATAGGAAGGATGGAAAATGAAACCGGATACATATATGTGATTTGTAATGATGAATGTGGAAACATATGGAAAACATTGAACAACACTGTATGTTAGACATGGCATACTTTACTGTGCACAGCCTGCCTGAAAAAAGTACAAACATGTGCAAATAGTGACTTTATTACATATGTGAATTTGTCGCCATACAAACCAAATGATGACTGCAAATTATTAGTCTTTTTATGCAAACAGTGGACAAAAAGTTATTGCATGTTTGTCCAAGCTTGTAGTCCATTTATTGCGGACAGTTCAGTTTTGCCCTTAATCGGAATCAAGTCTATTGTGGAAACAAATGTAACACTCTCCATCCTTGGACCAAAAATCAAAACACCTGAAAATTGTTTTTCTTTTTCCTTATGTTTTTAGGTCTGATGAAAGAATGCCTCGAAGCACTGTATGGCAAGCGCATCAGTGATGGCAGGCCCTCCAGTTTTGCTCTGTACCTGCGCAATGCAGATGACCGGGTTAAAACCCAGGAGCTCATGCAGTTTTTCAACAGCAGCAAAGACGTGGAGGTAGGTGTCACATACACGATGAAGATGATGCATTAATTTTACAGTAAACACAATGGTGATCGAAGAATCATCCACAGAAAACCTGCTTTCTGCACACAAAGATGTACAAGCTGTGCATACACTGTCTACAGACTGATGCACATTACTGAACAGGATGTATAGATGTCAGTAGAAAGTGGATACTTGCTGTTTTCCACCTGCATAACAGAAGTGGAACACCCCAAAATGTACTTCAAAGGGATAGAAAAAGCAAAAAGAAAATGAATTGCTTTGCAAGTAATCGAAAATTGCAACACTGTGCATACCAAAGTGTGTGTTTTTTACCTATTGTAATTTGAGATGTTTTTTGACAGTTATGCAGAACACTAATCAAAATGATGTGCTACCAAGTCTTTGAATAGGGTACTGTTTGCACTCACCGGTGCAAGATGGTAGCAAACCATTACTTTCCTGGCAATGCACGATTTCGAATCATCAGCACAAACACATTAGTGAGAGAGTTAAACTTTATTATAAGTTGTTTAGTCCATGCAGCCACTTTTGCTGGATAATAAATGTACTCAGATCTCCTATGGTGGCCTGTATTTTATTATTATGGTAAGAAATGTTTATACCCTAAAGTGAGTATTTTGAAATTTTGTTGGTTATCAAAGTTTCCGAAATAAACAACAATGCTATTTTTGCCTAGCCCTTTCTTTATGGTTACTGACTTTGGCATATGCAAGTTTGTCGAGTACAGTGCAAGCCCTTTGATCACCATTTATTGTGACCAGGATCAGATAACAGTCTAGACCCCTTGCAAGTAATGTACTAATTCAACTTGCTCGTCCTCATCACTACTTATAACCCTCGTTGGCCGAGGCATAGCCTGTATAGGTTTGATTGGGGTCCGGGTACCGGTCGCCATCTGATTCTGGCTACAAACACAAGAGGGACAACGCTTCCTGTTACCAGGCCCCATATGACCCTCCTGCCACAGTTGAAAAAATCTATAGGCACAATGTCGGTATTTTCGATTGCTGTATGTTGGATTTTTATTGGCAAAGGTGCGGCCGTAATTAGTGACACCACAGATTTCAACCACTGATTGTTTCATGCAGATGTCAATAAATGTGGTGTTTCCTCTGTTATGCACGTGGAATACCCTGCAACAGATGCGATCTTTGTGAGAGTCCATTAATAGGCAATTGCCCACAGGAGCAGAAGGCTGGTTTGTCCTGAGTTGTGAGACGCTCATATGGCGCTGCTTCCACACCTATGTATGGCGCTGTCACTAAGGGCTGTTCTGTCCGCAAGACGATTCAATGCATCTTTAGCCTCGTCAAGAGACATGCTCGCAATTTTGGCCTGAAAGCATATTTATATAACATCAAAGGTTACCATGCAAGCAATGCAAGTCCCCCACCCCCCCCCCCCCCACCCACCCCCTACCTCCCCAAAATTTTGGCAGTCACAAATTTACTCCATTTGTCAAAGCCATTCATTATTAGCCTCAATCTGTATACATCTTGTGACAGTCACTTAGACAAATAGATTGTTTGCAAAACGACTATTGTTTTGTATGGATTTACACTGGCTCTGATTGATGCTGGTTTCAGATGTGCAGATTATGCCATGACATACACACAGTAGCAGAGTGAACACCTTCCAAAGGCAGTGCAGTATCTGCTCTAGATCAGTATGTGTAATAACTAACCTTTGCCTCTCGTCGTGCAGCTGCCTCTTGAGCACGGACAGGAGCACTGTTCACCTCCATCATACTGTTGGCTATTCCTGAGTTTCTTGCTGATGTTGCCGCGAACTACTCCGGAAGTTTGGTGAGGTGCTTGCCGCAGTCTGGCCTGTTGGGTCTCCACATGGAGGGTGGCTATATGCTGTGGAGTTATGGCAGTGTTGTCCTGTTGGTGAAAAGCAAATTGTGCTTCTAAACTGTGTAGTCATGGTCATGTTGTGGCACAGACAATTTATGGGAAAGGTGACATTTTTTTATGACACTTTCTATTTCATTTTTATTTCGCGCCGAATCATTTCATTTCTATGCATGCGTAGAAGTATTCATATTTTGATGAACGTTTGATTTGATCTTGCCATGCAAAGGGAAAATGGCAATTGTCCAGGCCTAGTGTTGGCTCATAATGAAGCTAACTATCAGATTTATATATGTTTGCATGATATGTTTTTTTCCCTCAGATGACTGAAAGCTGGATCAAATTACCAATATCCAAAACTGGCACAATACTATACAGGTTGGAAGAAGGTTGGCAGAATATTTGCTGCATGTTGGCACCAGAATGGATTAAGCTTGGGCACTATATTGGCAGCCAATATTCACCATACTGGTCCTAGGATGGATCCAGCTTGGCACTATATTGGCAGCCAATATTCACCAATACTGGTCCTAGGATGGATCCAGCTTGGCACTATATTGGCAGCCAATATTCACCATACTGGTCCTAGGATGGATCCAGCTTGGGCACTATATTGGCAGCCAATATTCACCATACTGGTCCTAGGATTGATCCAGCTTGGCACTATATTGGCACCATACTGGTTATAAGATGGTTCCAGCTTGGCACTATATTGGCAGCCAACATTCACTATATTGGCCAAGGATGGATCTAGCTCGGCAGCCAACATTTAGCCGATATTGGGCCAACATCGGGCAAACTTGCACTTCCAATATTGGACCAATATTGCCACCCATATATCGGCCCAATATCTAAGCCAATATTGGGCCAATATTGGACCTATATTGGTGTGCTGGCTGGGATGTATAATAGTATTTGTAGTTTTGTAGGTATGTTAACCTTTTTTATTCTGATACACTACTGTGTGAAATGAATTTGACTCTGTTAGTTCAAGGGTGAAGCCCGAATAAACTTGGCACCTTATTCTGGCACCGCTGTGTTGAACAAACTGGTTGATCAATCTCGTAATCTGTAATATAGCCTTTATAAGACAGTAAGCACATTTTACCAAAATCAGCCTGAGGATGTGTACTGGGTTTAAAAGCTTTCTGTTCATCAAAGCAAAAAAACAAAATAGATATCATTCAGCATCGAGATGTTTGTTGTTGATCTTTTGGTTCTACAGTATATTTACAGTCTGGGAAAATCTGTGCGCAAAGACCTCATTATGCAACCCAGTGTGTACCACATATAGTTTGATTGAGGGAATTTAGTAGTAGGATGATAATGTGCTTCAGTTATGGCATAAAGAAAAGGGGTAACAGCACAGAAAATAATGGACAATCCGCAAATTTAGCATGCATGTTCTACATTTGATACTGGCTTCTTTTCACATGACCCCAAAAAGGTCATCAATCAAGTAGTTATAAACTAAATTGGTTGGTCCCCATTTTGGGGGTTAGAGATAAATCTGTCCATTATAACAAAACATTTATTTTGAAATCCTATAGCTTTTATCAGCACTGAATGAAATTTGTTATTAAATTATTACAGATGAATGCTGCTAAATGGGGCCCAGCATTTAGCTGCGTCCAACAATACCAACATTACAATTTACACACATAAAAGATGTGACACCAAAGCTAATTTTTGAATGTTTGACATTGTTATTAAATTCCAATACAAATATATTATACAGGGATAATATGGTGGCATGCAATTTTTAAACAATGCTATTTTACCATTTTGTGTGAAGTGAAATATATTATACACAAACTTGTTGTATTTTTGGTTTTGTTTGTTTTGTTATTACTGCTACCTTTGGTATGTCATTTTAGGGAGGTCACCCATTCCTACCATCTGATAAACATAACTGAGATTGGGTATATAAAAACTATAATTATGGTGTCATGTACTACCTGGCATCTTCATCAATAAATCCAACATGGCTTGCAGATGTGCACACAATGAGCAAGGTATGAAACTAATTTTATGTTGTAAGCATTTATTATGCATTTGGGAACTTACCTCTCCGTTGTTTTCTGCAGAGTTTTAGCTTTGCAGTTTATGCACACGGTCTGTCGTTGCAAACAGGTGCACGATGCACGCATTATACAACGTGGCATTTCTTGTGCACGAACAGCAATTTGTCTGTGGGGAAAGAAAAACACATCAAATCACTCAACTCAGCATGTCTGAAGATGATAATTTCCTTATGTTATAAAACATTTCTGGTACAGAACATCAAGTTACTGAAAGGCCACTGCCCGTAAGCGTGTATATATACGAATGATATGTGATCGGCTGTCTAACACATTACCATATGTTGGATTGCACAGGTAACATAATACTTTATCGTAACACACACACACACACCACCGCCACCCACCACAAACACACATGAAATATCACATTACATCACTGCTCGATCGCCCGTATAGGGCCTTTCCCTTTTTGTTTACGATCTCGCACAGCCGGAAGTAGGCGTTTGTGGCAAAGGGAATAGCTTTCCCCATAAAAGTAGCTTCGGAGAGTAGCTTTCCCTTCGTAAACAAGAATGGTGTCTACCAACCACATAAGCGATGGGCCTTTCCAAGAACATCAGAGGAAATGCTAAAATACAAGGCAACAAAATGTGCAAGAAAACGCATATCATCGTGGACTTACCGTCAACATTCCCTGGGCCATTGTGGAGCGATGTTTTCTGGTGGGTGAACAATTTTCCGGCAAGACTTCAAAGCCGCGCAGCAGGTTCAGCGGTTGGATAATCCCGTGGTTGCACGTGAACCGTGGATATATTCCCGTGTGCAGACTGATGCTACTGGAAGTGACCTTTGGCAACTGGGTAGTGTATACCCGTTTGCGTGAACTGTGACAGCCGTCAAGGACGTCTGACACTCTACAGCAGCTATAGTAACGTGCGTGTTCGGGGATCCAATGTGACGGGGCCCTGTACGGGTTGTACTTTGTGTCAGGTAGGGACTTTAATTTTTTTTTTTGGCTGTCCTCTTCTAACTAATTGCTGAACCAGGACCTTTAAGTGGCTCACTGTTGACAAGCCCTTGACCGCTGTCTCGGGTACTAGACAAGGCAAGTGACCGTTACGACCTCAGGTTGAAATCCCCAGATGACATCCTTACACGAGGAACATAGGGATACATGGGGAGGCCAAAGCATATGATTTTTGCCTGCTAATGATATGTCTGTTGACTGGAGTTACAAATGAGTTCACTGTTGTTGTTGTTGTTGTTGTTGTTATAGATAGAGTTTTT
>BTPG01000002.1:9490359-9515312 GCA_036245525.1 Semisulcospira habei | reverse complement strand
TTAAGTGGCTCACTGTTGACAAGCCCTTGACCGCTGTCTCGGGTACTAGACAAGGCAAGTGACCGTTACGACCTCAGGTTGAAATCCCCAGATGACATCCTTACACGAGGAACATAGGGATACATGGGGAGGCCAAAGCATATGATTTTTGCCTGCTAATGATATGTCTGTTGACTGGAGTTACAAATGAGTTCACTGTTGTTGTTGTTGTTGTTGTTGTTATAGATAGAGTTTTTGTGTGTGTGTGTGTGTGTGTGTGTGTGTGTGTGTGTGTGTGTGTGTGTGTGTGTGTGTGTGTGTGTGTGTTTTCTTTAAATACATATTGTCTCCCAAGGAGAAATTGGGGAAGGCGCGATGCCAACAATGTGCGCGACCTTATCTGTCAAGACATCACAACTATTACATTTGCTGTTATTATTAATCTTATTGTTATTATTATTATTATTATTATTATTATTATTATTATTATTATTATTATTATTATTATTATTATTATTATTATATTAATTTACTAATTTATTAATTAATTTTATTTGTTTAAAGCTTTCTTATTTACCGTTTCAGTCTAAAACTGGACAGTAATATAAACGCTTTACAAATATCACTTCGAGTGAATTTGATCATTAGCATCTTTTCCTCACAAATAAAGGATTTCGCCGGGAGACTCACTAAGTACTTGAACCATCATGCTTGTCTCCAGGACAAACAACAATTTCGGCCCCAGAACCAACTGATGCACATTTAAAACTCGTCTGCTGCGCGATTTGTGCGCTGATCTGCGATTTTTATATATTACGGCTGCAAGCCGTAAGGTCCTAAATCACAGACCAGCACACATTTTTGTACATTTGTGCACATTTTGTGTACATTTGTGTATATGTGTGTGTACGTTTGTGTTTATTTCTGTATATGTGTGTGTACATACTTGCAAGTTGGGACTAACATTTTTGAGATAACAGATTAACAAGACATTTCACTGATTAATCAGTGGAACTTCAAACGCCATGCTCGCAAAGCACTACAGCTAAGCTTTTGCGATCATTCCGTCTGCTGAGGGTTCCATGTAAAGTGAACTTCCCTCATAACAAAGTCGGTATAACAACAAAGTTCACAACGAAAAAAGAAACACGCTTAGAAAAGACAATTACAAGACAGTTTGTGAACCCTTTGGCTGTACGTAGCGGTTTTCGTCTGGATGAATCTGGCAGGAAGGGTTACAGGAGGGTCCTGCAGGAAGGGTTACAGTAAGGTCCTGCAGGAAGGGTTACAGTAGGGTCCTGCAGGAAGGGTTATAGTAGGGTCCTGCAGGAAGGGTTACAGTAGAGTCCTGCAGGAAGGGTTACAGTAGGGTCCTGCAGGAAGGGTTACAGTAGGGTCCTGCAGGAAGGGTTACAGTAGGGTCCTGCAGGAAGGGTTACAGTAGGGTCATGCAGGAAGGGTTACAGTAGGGTCCTGCAGGAAGGGTTACAGTAGGGTCCTGCAGAAAGGGTTACAGTAGGGTCCTGCAGGAAGGGTTACAGTAGGGTCCTGCAGGAAGGGTTACAGTAGGGTCCTGCAGGAAGGGTTACAGTAGGGTCCTGCAGGAAGGGTTACAGTAGGGTCCTGCAGGAAGGGTTAGAGTAGAGTCCTGCAGGAAGGGTTACAGTAGGGTCCTGCAGGAAGGGTTACAGTAGGGTCCTGCAGGAAGGGTTACAGTAGGGTCCTGCAGGAAGGGTTAGAGTAGGGTCCTGCAGGAAGGGTTACAGTAGGGTCCTGCAGGAAGGGTTATAAGGGTTACAGTAGGGTCCTGCAGGAAGGGTTACAGTAGGGTCCTGCAGGAAGGGTTACAGTAGGGTCCTGCAGGAAGGGCTACAGTAGGCTCCTGCAGGAATCACTGCGGCAGAAGCGCTAGGACAGCCAAAGGGTGAATATCCTTTTAAAAGCCGTTTAAAACTCATTCTACCCCAACACCGAAATACTTAAATTTTGCCGTTGTCCTCTTAAGACTGCATTGCAGTGCAGGACATAGATCGACCATAATAGTTCAAGGGTGATGCCAGAATGGCTTGGCGCCCATAGGCGCCAAGCTATTCTGGCATCACCCTTGAACTATCATGGTCGATCCATATCTTCCTGTGCTGTGTCTGGGGTAGAATGAGTTAAATTCGGTCAAATTATCTTTCGCAGGTCATCACCATGCGTTTTCTATGTAAGCACTTCGCTAATACCTGACGTAGAACATAACAACAACAACAACAACAACCCCCCCCCCCCCCCCCCGAACGCCCCCCGCCCCTCCAACCTCCCCCACCCAAAAAAAAAAAAATAATAAAAAATAAAAGATATAATAATAATAATAATAATAAATTTAAAATATAATAATAATAATAATAATAATAATAATAATAATAATAATAATAATAATAATAATAATAATAATGATAATAATAATACAAATAAATAAATAAAAGGGAGCCTGGACACTTGATTATATCCGAAGTTTATAGTATCCTTCATTATCTGTGAATATAGACCTAACGAATCTAAGCTATAGGTCTCTAAATAAAACACCACGACCATAAACGGATCCAACACTCACCAACCCCTTTATCTTTAATTACCCCCCCCCCCCCTTCCCCCGAATCAGAATTTTGTTTACGAAGATTTGAAGAGGGGTGTTAACACAATAACAGAATGTTACAATAAACGGACCCAGCCACCTCACTCCCCCCTCCCTATCCACTCATTATCCCTCCCCCCCCCACCCAACCACCTCCCACCCACCCTTACTTCAACCCCCACCCCACCCCCACACGCACACGCACACACACACACACACACACACACACACACACACACACACACACACACACACACACACACACACGCACGCACACAAATAAAATAAGGGCTGATCTCATATCGAAAGACGTGAAATTTGTTTTACGAAGAGGTGAAGAGCAGTGTCATCTCCGCCGAGACAGAAGGTAAACTCGTCTTACAGACGGAGGTTGAATGTCAAGCACCATCTTGACAGCACCTAAGACCTGGATTTTCCTGTAGCAAGAGGCATGTATTCTCATGAGCCCCTGCGTCGGCAGATGCTCATGAGAATCTATGCCTCGTGCGACGGTCAACAATCTCATACTCCCTCAGGAGGAGGAGTAACCTTGGTTTATGTCTGCAGCATAAGATGTTATGAGCGGACACTGCCGAAGATAAAATGTTGACGTCAAGGACTGTTTTACTAATATTTGTTGTGGGTGTGTGAATTACGATGTGTGTACGCTGTGCTGAGTCATAGCGCTATTTTTAGAAGTATATATATATATACCCTCTCGTATTACCACGATAAAATAAAAAGGACGAAACGTGGCTGTGTGATCTAGGCGGCTTGTGATTTTGGTTACTTGTTTTGCTTTGTCGTTGTTTTGTCACATTTTGTCTCTATTCTGGTTTTTTTTTTTTGTTTGTTTTTTTTTGTTTTTTTGGGCTTTCGTTTCATTTCGTTTCGTTTCGTTTGGCCTTGTTTGTTCTTTAAACTCTGAATGTTTTATATAGGGACGATATGTCGATTATTAATCAACAAGCGGAGCTGATAAACGTGAAACGTTTAGGGCTTAACCGGTTTAATGCCAGTTGATGCCGACTGTGTTTCTGCAGCCTCCGTTAACCCATACCATACTGAGGCTAAAAGCTTCATATCTGTACACTGCCATGTGCAAGCTACATTACGGTACTTACAGATAATGATATAGACCAATGGCTTTAGTTCAAGGTTGGTGCCAGAATAGCTTGGCGCCTAGAGGCGCCAAGCTATTCTGGCACCAACCTTGAACTATTCAAGTCAAACTTATTTCACACACTGGTGTATTCCGAATGGTAAGTTTTCTTTTAGCACCAAGAGATCCTAGCGGTCCCAGGAACATGGCTTCAAAGCGGCTTCAGCAAGAGGCATAGATCCTCATGAGCCCCCGCAATTGCGGGGGCTCATGAGGATCTATGCCTCTTGCAGGACCCTGGTGTTCAAATTCTTTTCGTCACTGAACGGGTTGTCGTCTTTTGCCGGATTTTAAAGTCATGGCACCAAATAGCGTACGAACAGGTTTTGACCCAAGCTGAATTTGAAATCCCAACCTATCGGACGAGATTCGAACTTTCTACCACCTGGGCTATTTAGGGTAGCTCCCCTCACAAGAATGAATGACAGAATTGTTGTTGTTGCCGCTGCTGTTGCTGCTACTCTTATGTTTGTAGTTGTTGCTGTTTCTGTTGTCCGCTGTTTAATTCGACGGTTCCGTGTGAGATATACCGTACTGATCACGTAATGGCTTTAGCGACAATCTAAGCACACAGCATGATACTTTCATTCTATGACAAGGACCGCAACATTAAATTCAGCTTGTTGATATACAAATTTTTAACACACATTTCAACGCGTCGTTCAAATGAGTGTAAACCTGTCAAACCTGTTTTCATGTTCCGTGAATGAATTCTCAGCCTTAAAATTCGCTTTTGCGAATACTACTCATCTGCATGAGGCAGAGATCCTCAGGGGGGGGGGGAAGGGGGGGGGGGGGCGAGGGCTCCCTGCAATTGCTGGGGCTCATGAGGATCTATATCTCTTGCTGGAGCACTTGTGAAAATACGTTCCCAGAGGTGACAGTCAATGAACGGCTGTTGTTACACTGACTTTGGTCAAGTCCACTTATAAAGTCTTCCACCAAGATCTTCAGTCCGCGAAAAGCGAAGATTCTCATGAGCCCATGCGGCTTAACCCTTTCACTGCCGAGATAAAGTGAACGCAACCCAGCTTGCAAGAGGCATAGATCCTCATGAGTCCCCGCGAATGCGGGGGCTAATGAGGTTCTATGCCTCTTACTGAGACCAATTTGAATCAGTATTACTTGGAAGGCTAAAGTTTTTCTGTCATTTAAACAAACGAAGATTTCATGAAGATAATAAATGCGTCAACTGGCATCGGTGGGGGATCAGAGTTCACGAGAGTCTTCATCCCTCCCCCCCCCCCCCCCCCCGGGCCCCTCCCCCAACCCTGAGCTTACTTCCCCCGCCAGGTTAACTTACATCAATCTGTTTTCCTCCGACTGGAGAGATCACTTGGGTATGAGTCTACAGCCTACTCTTCTTACAGGGGCGGATCTGGGGGGGGGGGAAGAGGGTGGGGGGCAAGGGGAACCACCCCCCTCCTCCTACCCAAAATTCGTTAAAATGCTATAAGTAAGTCCCTTTTTGGGGTGCTTGGACCCCCCCCCCTCCCCCCCTCCTCTCCCCCCTCCCCGTTGTTTGATATTTTGACATTGGTGAATTTAAGCACAGGGCTTCTTTCTCTTACAATCCCCGTACCCACCCTTCCCCCCCCCCCCCACACACACACACACAACTCCCCCCACCTCCCCCTCCCCACCCCTATTTTGAGTTGTTTTTATTCCCCCTGGAAGCAAGGTGTAGCGTCGAGGAGGACTTTTGTATCGGTTGAATTTCCAAAAAAAAAACTGGACCCCCATCCCTCCCTTAGAGGTAACTGAGCCGCCCCTAGCATAACAGGGTCGGATATAACAAAAGTCGGATATAGCAACCTTTTCTGAAAGGTCATTTTTTCTCTCTCTTTTTCAACGTAAATCACTTTGCTTATAACAACAAGACAAATTGCGTTCCCTGAATTTTGTGATATTAGTTAGGTAGGCATGCACATACCCAATGCACAAAAAGCCATCGGGCCCAACGCCGGCCGACATCAGCCCGATAGCCTTTTGCACATTGGGTAAATAGATAGGTAGGAAGGTATTTCGTTGGTAGGTACAGTCGTTTGTGCTGAGAAAGCACATATTTTTCGCATATACTTTATTAAAAAAATATGTTCCAGTTCTTTAACAAATATCATTTACGTGCCAGTTGACTTAAAAAAAGATATTAAAAAATTTAAGTTTGCTTTCTTTCAGATACAGTCGTAACAGATAGATCGAACATTACTTATGAAACAGCAAACTTTATATTCCTAAATGTGCATGCAATATATTCAGTGCAGCATTATACTGACATAATAATTCATTTTCACGTAAATGAGTAAATTGTAGACATTTTTACAGTTGAAAAAGAATAGGTATACAAAAAATCGACATGTTTGACAATGAAATTGAAATCTGTCCGTTTCTCATTATTAGGGTATTGAAACATGGCCTGTTGGTTTGTTAGTTCGGGGTTTAACGTACACGGCGCCGAAGTGATAATGGACGACCCTGACGGGCGGGTTATGGGGGACAGGGAAATCTATTGCCTATGGAGTACGACCTGAACACTGATCAATGCAGCTGCACTGCAACTGTGCCACTTTGATTTACCAGGACCTTTCAACGGACAGGATGACGAAGGAGAGGAAGGCAGAGGAAAAGATGGGAGGACAATATTTCAGAGTGGACAGGAATGAGACTGGGTGATACGCTAAGAATGGCAGAGAACAGAGAGGAATGGAGGGAGCTGGTTGCCAAGTCATCAGTGGTGCCCCAACGGTCGGCAAGACTACGGGATATAGAGATAGATAGCTTCAACGGACATGCTATGGAACAAGCCCGTCTGTTTCCCTGGATTGCGAGTCCAGCTACCGGGGCCGGGACGGGGACTCGAACCCACGACCCGGCGATTCACTTCGCTCTCTTGATTCGACGCTCAACCGCCTGAGCTATTTAGGACTCTGGGCGCTACAGACTCAAACATGTTATCGTCTCGACTACATTTCTACGATATTACAGTTGGTTATTTGGGTTCAAGCCCCCGAATGCAACAAAGGCTGTTCACCGCGGTTCGACACTCCAGCAAAGACAGCTAGTCGTACAAGTCAAGTAAAATAAGCTCGAGCAGTGTGTTGGTGATATACAAGAGTGTACTTATAACTGAAAAACAAATAAATAAATAAATAAATAAAAATAACAAAACATTTTGTGATCCAATGTCAAGCGGCCGATCACCCGTACGGCCCCAGTTGGTAGGCGCGTAAGTAGGTAAGCAGTAAATGACAATGCTAACAAGGAAAAGCAATGGGAGGTGTTTGGAATCATCGGACACACTAAAGTGTTCCCGTTGATTCCAAAAATGGCGCGTTGATTTTGCTCATCAGTGTACCTAAACCATCTTGTGTAGGCAGATGGCCAGGCAGGCATTTTACAGTGCTTGATAAATGAACTGTTGGTGGAATTTCAGCCTGAGCAATGGAAGGGCGGAGAAACTTCAGGGGTTCAGTACGCAGTTCATATGATAAGTGCCAATTTTAACCTTATTACCTTTTTGTTCATCGCAGGGATCAACATATTTTGGGCACACACTGACATGTGGTGTGTGTGTGTGTGTGTGTGTGTGTGTGTGTGTGTTTGTGTGTGTATGCTTGTGTGTACGTTGTGTGTTTGTGTGTGTGTGTGGTGTGTGTGTGTGTGGGTGTGTGCATGTATGTGTTGTGTATGTGTGTGCGTGTGTGTGTGTGGGTGTATGTATGTGTGTGTGTGTTTGTGAGTGTGTACGTGTGTGTGTGTACGTGTATGTGTGTTTGTATGTATGTGTGTGTGCGTGCGTAAGGGCGCGTGTGTATGTGTGTGTGTATGTGTGTGTGTGCGCGCGAGAGAGAGAGAGAGTGTGTGTGTGTGTGTGTGCGTGTGTGTGTGTGTGTGTGTGTGTGTGTGTGTGTGTGTGTGTGTGCAGTGTGTGTGTGTATGTGTGTGTATTATATGTGTGTGTGTGTGTTGTATGTGTATGTATTTGTATGTGTGTGTCTGTGTGTGTGTGTATGTGTATGTGTTTGTATGTGTGTGTGTGCGTGCTTGTGTGCTGCATACACTTTGCCCTGGCTTGTCCTCAAATCAATGAATTGTCAAATCTAACAGGAATTCCCAGTGAATATTTACGGCAGTCAGATAGCCTCACCTATCTGGTTTGTGAGTAGTCAGTTGCGGGGAATTCCCAGTGAATATTTACGGCAGTCAGATAGCCTCACCTATCTGGTTTGTGAGTAGTCAGTTGCGGGGCGTAAGCCGAGTTCACCTCATGCCGGATACCCCGATTAGTAATACCTGGCCTCTTAAGCGACGGCATCAGTTCTTTCAACTTCAATCGCAACTGCTTGTGATACAGTATCGCCTACAAACGTGTGTCTTCAGGTTGCTTCCCCGACCTATTGACCGACTTGGCTAAGTGAGTAATCCCATAGGTGTCATAAGTATTTTGTAATGTAGTTATTACAAAAGCTATGAAGAGTTGTGTGAGATTCGGTGTGGCTGATTCGTTGAGACGGGTATGACTGCCAATGTTGCGGCTATGATTAGCCATCCAAGGTTGATCATGTACCAGATGCGTACAAGGCCATCGGACCGACGTAGACCCGATGGCCTTCTGCGCATTGGGTATCTATCGTGTACATTGTAGTAGAGAGTGCTAGTGTTTGTTATATGTCTTATTGTAGCACTTTATTGATCTCTTCACAATAACCACCATGCAATAATTTCCTCTAAGTTTCTTCTATTTATTGAAGGGACTTTTTAGGATGGGTCGTGCTGGGGGGAATTACATAGCTTTCCCATGACAACATAGGCGGGCAGATCTAAAAATCTGTAAACTGAAGTAACCAGATAAAAATTACGCCACGTCTAGTTACGCTAACCTCGCTGCTTAACGTAAATATATATATATATATATATATATATATATATATATATATATTATATATATATATATATATATATATATATATATATATATATATATATATATATATATATATATATATATATATGTATGTATGTATGTATGTAAACACGTGTACGTACAAGCTTCAAACTTAGTGCTTTGTTTAAGTTATGCCTAAGAATGCCTCCGAGCATATGTAGACATATATACTAATGGTCAAAACTTAAGAGCCACCCAACTTTTTGTGTCTTTGTTTATCATCGCTGGTACGCTAATAACATACAATGATCTTTCGATCCAAATGGATTAAAAGTTGACCTTAGACAGTTCACTGTACAGGGAACAATACACAACAATTCATCAATTTCCACGAACGTGTCAAATGCACGTGAAATATCGTCAGTTTTTGTGAAAAGCTGTGCGATATTGGCAAGCGTACCAAGGGCAGGCAGGAGGAAAAACTCGGTAAAGTCGTGGTGCACGTGCTAAAGGGGTCAGTCGTGAACACGGAGCACTTCTGTTTCGCTACAAATACCGGTACAGTAGGAGAATAATTGTCACTTTCCTAACCATGCCACCACGACTAATCCTAATGGCAGTAGATCAAAGACGGGCGTTAGCATGGCTGCAGGATGGAATTTCCGGAAGATAAGTTGGGAGACGTCTTGGAGTGTCCCATTCAGTGATTCGGAGGCTGCTGGTACGATTCCAAGAAACTGTAAGGGCAGAACGATGACCCTGCTCAGGATCTCCGCGCTGCACCAGCAGAAGGGAGGACAGATGCCTCTGTGTGGCGGCTTTGCGCGACCGAACTGTCACGTCAACCACTCTGCGATGTCAACTGATGCAAGCTACAAACGTTAACGTCAGCAGAAGCACAGTCTGCCGACGTCTGCGCGAAATTGGCCTGGCTTTATGCAGAGCAGCAGTGAGAATACCCCTCACTCCAGCTCATCGCAGAGCCCGGGTTTCCTAGTGTCATCACCATGTGAGGTGGGACAGACTCCAGTGGACCCAGGCTCTGTTTACTGATGAGTCATGGTTCACCGTGTCGTTCAACGACGGCAGGGTGAGGGTCTGAAGATGCCAGGGCGAGCGATTCACGGATGGATGCGTCCAAGAGGTGGATCGCTACGAGGAGGCTCAGTCATGGTCTGGGCAGGCTTCAGCAGGGAAGGCAGGCCCCTTCTACGTCATCCGAGGCACCCAGATTTGACTGCGCTTTCGGGACGAGATTATGCAGCCCCTTATCAATCCAGCTGTCCAAGCCATAGGCGACAATGCTGTTCTGCAGGACGACAACGCTCGACCTCATCGCGCTCGTGTGGTGGATGAGTACCTTGAGCAGCGAGGCATATGAGGATGGAGTGGCCAGCTCGTTCACCTGATCTGGCTCCCATCGACCTCCTCTGGGACGTGCTGAGGCAACGTGTAGTCACCCCCACCTCAAGGCGTCCCCCAGCTAACACAGTTTCTGCATCAAGAGTGGTAAGCGATCCCACAACATGTTCCCCGAACCCTGGTGAACTCCATGGTTCAAAGCTGCATTGAATGCTTGGCCGCAAACGGTGGGTACACTCGCTACTGACTGGACCAGTCTTGTCTGACTTTTCAAATGGTCAAATGAGGGGTAGATAAACATTCTAACGTACTGCTGTTGTTACAATTGCTTGATTTACTCAACACGTAAATGAAATTGTTACTATCTCGGAAAATGACCTGGAACTGAATGTCTTAAATACAAAAGAGGTTGTGATTGACTTTCGTCAAATTAAAGACCCGATACTGCCCCTTGTCATCAATAGGGAAACCGTAGAACAACTCGACTCGTTCAAATTTCTCGGCTCCATCATATCGAGCGATGTGAGTTGGGACAAAAACACTACGTCCATTGTAAAAAAGTGCCAATAGCGTCTCCACTTTCTGAGACAGCTGCCGAAACTCGGTATGTCCAGAGGAATCATGGCACAGTTCTACCGATTGGTGATAGAGAGCACATTGTGCTTCCCTATCACTGTATGGTATGGTAGCACAACCGCGACAGAAAAGAACCAGCTCGAGCACATTGTTAAGACTGACTCCCAAATAGCTGGTTGCGACTTCCCATCTATCGCCTTCATTTTCAAAACGCTTATGGAACGGAAGGCAGGAAAGATCGTTCGCAATCTGTCACACCCAGCTAATCATCTCTTCGAGTTTCTGCCCTCTGACCGGCGGTTTCGTGCTTTAAAAGCCAGAACCTCTCGATTCAGATGCAGTTTCTTTCCAGAAGCTGTCCTCAGTTCATCACCACCCATGGAACAACGTGATTCCATGATCGTGACATATGACTGATTTGTGTGTAAATATTGTGCTTATCTATCCTTAGTGCTGTATACAGGACGATCGCCAACTGAGTGTATGACATGATGAATGCATGTGCAGCCCTAAACGTGAGGATATATTCCATGTCACATGAAAATCCTTGTAACGTTTCTCTTGGCTTGACTTCGCGAAAGAAGATTCTATACGGGTTGCCCACGACGTCTGCAGGCATGCTCGTGGCTGCGGAGGCCAATCCGGGACAGGCAGGTTTGACCGCAGTGGCTGCAGGGGGAGGTCTGGCCAGGGGTTTTGAGTTGCGGCATCTTTTTTTTTCCTGAACGGCTTGTCCTTAAGGCTAGCACTGCGAGAGTCCTGAAAGGAGACGGTTGCCTTGGAAATGGTGGAGCGCCAGGTGTCACGGTCCGCAGCAAGCGAAGACCACTGGCGGTGGTCGATTTGGCAGGCACTAAGTGACTTATTGAGACAGTCTCTGTTTCTCATCTTTGGTGTCCCTCTGTCTCGGTGTCTAGTGGCGAGCTCGCCGAACAGGGTGATCTTGGGTAGACGATGATCCTCCATCTTGGAGACGTGCCCCGCCCAGTGGAGCTGTGTCCGCAGCTGCAAAACCTCGATGCTCACAATTTCTGCCTGTTCAAGGACCTCGACGTCAATGACATAGTCACTCCAGTGAATGCCGAGGATGGTACGCAGGCAGCGCTGGTGGAAGCGTTCGAGGAGTCGTAGTTGGCTGCGGTAGAGAACCCAGGACTCGGAACCATACAGCAGGGTGGTGTGGACGACAGCTCTGTACACGTTGATTGTAACGACGGTGTTTTTAGTGTTGTACTGAATTCAATTGTTACATATATAAATGTTTATTCTAATGGAATGAGTGTGTGCGTGGGTTTTCTGCCAATCTGTATATAGGTGGGTGTTCTATCTCTGTTTACTAGACTCTTCCATCCACCACACACGCGCTTACAAACAAGGACAAAGGCCACACAGGTATCTCTCTTTGCCCTCTGTTTAACTATTAACAAGCACTCATAACATACATTAAACCACACAATTCACATCATATAAACCAATCTACACAAATAACTAACAAGTGGCATATAGGTTATTCACAACTTCGGCGCTCACACATTCACTCGCTACCGTAGAGGTCGTTGTCTCTCTCGAGAGACGTCACTCGACTCCTCTTTATACTAGTGTCGACACAGTCAATATCACATTGACGACTTGACGGAGATTCCCGAACTGGATATTACTATTCAATGACTACTCAGATTTAGAACATTCCTAGGCGTGAAATTATCAACGGCGCTAGGCGACAATAGCTACACTGAAGGAACACTGCATGTGGTCCTGTAGCTCGAATCTGTGGCTTACTTCGCTCTGTTGCTGCACGTAGCACCAGTGATGGTAGGACGAAGGAGAGATGAAAGCTTGATGTCCGCATTCGGTCACGTACGTGATGCTTTCAGGACAGCTTCATCGGCCATACACCAGGGGTTTCCGCTCCGTACCGGCCCCGCTGTACACAACATTTATACACTCATAAATATTCGCTCTTATACCCAAAAAGTCTGAAGGCGTCTTCGACACATTATTATACTTCAGAGCGCTCTAGATCATTTCCTCTGAAAAATGTCTTCTTTATGCCACCATACTACCGTCACTATTGTCATAATTCTTATGACAATTCCTATAGCCACTTTAACACAGTGCACACAATTCCTATAGCCACTTTAACACTGTACACACATTTTGCGTACCTACACCCAATGGATCATGAGCCAAATATTACAATCACAGCTCACCTTCAATTCGTAACATATTACTGCACATTTCATCATTAGGTATACCTAAATATATACTGAATTCTATTCCTATTTCAGTCCCACATCTTCACATATGAATGAATACAACATGACATCCTGGTTATAAACTATATCACATAATTACATGACTAAACAAGTATTGACACGAGCCATCGCATTTCCTTCAACCATGGCTCTTCTGCACTCTAATAATAATTCATAAAACAAGACTTTCCTTTTTCATCTGAATAGCGTTATAGGTCATTATAAATACCGGTAATAAAAGAATAAATACCTGTATTCAATATACAGCTACCGAATTCTCTAGCCAGAATTCTTCCTCAGAGCCCTAGCGAAAACGACTGCTCGGCTCGACTGTAATAGCATCTCTAACTGGCAATTATTCCCGTTACATTACCGCACGTGAAAATTGCTTATCTGTACATTACCGCTCGTGAACATTGCTTATCTCTACATTATTCACACGTGTACATTCGGTCCAACTGCTAATGACGTCACACCATCGTCCGACCGACCTGTACTAAAGGCGTTCGTTACACTATCCCCCTCTCAACGAAAAAAAGAACCGACCGAGGGTCTTTTTTACAAGTTCGGAGGATAATGTTAAAATACAGTAACGACTATGAAACCTTGATCTATGGAACCGATTGATCACGATCAGCGCGTGACAACAGATCCGCGAACACATTGTGTGTACCTGGAAGTGGTTCGAGATTGAATCTAAACTCTTGTAAGGACAAGGACCAACGCATGATGCGAGAATTCTTAAAGCGACTTGTATGCAAGTACGTCAGCGGTCTGTGGTCAGTCTGGAGAATGAAATCGACCCCCCAAAGAAATTTGGAAAATTTCGAAATGGCCCAAATAGCGAAACAGGAGAGGAACAGTGGAAAGACCACCAACATCATCATCACCTTGGACAACACCAATAGCCACTGATGGGACAGTATGCCAATCTGAAACGTCCACATGAGGAACATCACACTGAGGTTCCACAACCTCGACATCTGGAAGTAAAAAAGGAGAAAATGCCCAACGAGATCAATAGCGACCCTCTCGAACGGAGTCGAGATAAGAGGCATAGTCGCCAAAGGAACAGGGGGGAACTTTGCCTTTTGAAACTGACGTCTGGCAAATGTCACAAGTGTGAACATAAGTACGCACATCAGCAGAAACACCAGGCCAAAAGAACTGGGACAAAATCCGAGTCAGAGTTCTACGAACCCCACAATGACCAGCCAAAAGTTGATCATGCGCAGCAATCATGACTGAAGTACGAAGTTTCTCTGGAACAACAACCTGATGCAAAATACCTTGGATTTCTGATACCTCCTGTACAAAATATCTTGAAAATAGAAAGAATAAGTAGCAGAACCAACACCCTTTTCTTCACCGGAGGCAGCTAAATTGAAACAACCTTGCAGAGTAGCATCACCCTTCTGCAACTGAATGAGTTCAGCACGAGTGACCTTCAAATCATCGCACACAGTGACAAGAGGTTTGTGCGGGAGACCTTGTTTCCTAGCCTGAGCACGAGTAGTGACAGCAGCAACAGGGATCACATCAGCAGCAGCAGCAACTTTGGTAGCTTGGGACTGCTGGACAATCAAACCTGGAATATTACCCACAATCAAGTCAGCAACTGGATCCTCAAGAACACAACAAACCAACTCTCCAGCAAAATATGGACAAGAAACAACAACTTTAGACTGCTGGTAAATTGATCTCTCCACCAAAAGTTTTACAACGGTCAGTACCTGGTACATACTGTTCATCAGAAACCAAACGTTTTCGAACACCACAAATGGTAGCACCTGTGTCTCGCAGAACTGAGCAAGCAGTAGAATTGACAGAACCAACTTCTAAATGCAAGTGACCAGCTGACTGATCAAAAATAGAGCAAACAACTTCAGAGTCTACAGGGACAACTGCACAACCTGAGCTTGAGTTATTCTTATCATCTGAAGCTATGGTTTTTTTCACAACAAAGAGACAAGTTTTCCGAGTATGACCACCAATGTTGCAAACAGAGCAAGGGTTTGGACTGTTGCGAAGAGGACATTGCCTGGGACCATGACCTTTACCATCACAAAGAGGGCAATTATCAAAATTGGTGTAAAATGAACCACCTCCACGTCCACGTTTCAAAGATCCGCGAGTATGATCAAAACGACCTTCGACCTTTTGGTTCGAAACTGAGGGTGTTTGGTCATTCGTTTGAAAACCACCACGATTCCTCCAATACCCGCGACCTCAATAGTTTGAGTAACCACCGCGAGAATCTGCAGAGCCAGGAACAGATTGTGACTCTTCAGCTACATCAACTGATCATACGGAACCGAAAACTGTAGCAGCCGATCTGCGTGCCAAGTTTTTTCCGGGACGAGCAAGACGATAACTTTCAGCAGTTTTAACCATATCATCTAATGTGACAAGTCCACGCTCGCGAATGAAAGTAGCAAGATCCTGTGACACACATTCTAGAAACTGCTCACCTAACACAAGATCCATAATTCCTTGCATGTTTCTAGTAACACCGGACAAAGCTATCCATCGATCAAACAACCTGTTCAGCTCAATACCAAACGTTTGGAAAGGTTCGTTCGAGTCTGGTCGGATTTCACGGAACTTCTTGCGAAAACCTTCTGCAGTACATTGGAACTTCTTAAGCAAATTGTCCTTCAGTGTTGAATAATCAACAGGACCATGAGCAGCAAGACTGTGGTACAAGTTCAATGCGTTACCTTCTAACAAAGCGGAAAGAAAGGTAACCCATTTGCATTGATCCCAACCAAGGGCTGTAGCACGAGTCTCAAAACGAAAAAGGTATGAATCAATATCATATTGTCTTTCTTTGAAAAGAGGCAACTTGGGGTAAACAGGTCTAGCACCAAAAGAAGAACTATCCCTACCTCTGTTTCCATGACCAGCGTCTTGTTCCTCAAGTCTACGTTCAGAACGTAACTCAAGTTCCTTTTGTTTTGTTTTCTCCCTTTCCAGTTCTAACTGAACATCCGCTTGTTTATTTGCTAGCTCAACTTCTGCTTGTTTATGTGCTAATCTTGTTTCTTCTTCCAATTTCTTTTCATCCCTCAATCTTTGTCTCTCAAGACGATCAAAACAATCCTGTACATATTTGCCACGTTCCTTTTCAGGGATACCCAAAGTTGTAGCTTGAGCAATAAAAGATTGGAACAACTTATCATAATCGTCAGACATGGCTAAGTGCAATGTAGATCAACAAACAAAAGAAAACCGACTAAAAAATATCAAAATATCTAAACAGGAAATCAATAAAGTACTAAAGTGTCAACAACGAAATGGCAAAATGCAATTAATCACAATAAATTGTTCTATAAACCTTATGAAACAATGAAGTTTCTCCAAAAGTAAATTTACAGGACAATGCACAGTCTGAGTTACAATGAAAACAGTAAAGTCTTACCAGTATACAAAGCAAAGTATGTATTGTATTAACTCAATATGTCTATAAGTAATGCAGTGACCAATTTTATACCAAATAGAACACACTAACTCAATATATGCTGACGAACGTCAACTTTAGTTGATAGAAGCACAAGAAATGTACAGCGAAAAATGAAATTACTAAGTGAAAAGTTTTAATCCAAATATATGTTCAAAGAAAAATACAATAAAATTTACGTCAAACACCCAAACACTATAATCGCTAATACTAAATACCAAATGTACGGCGAAAGGGAAATAAACCCAATCAAATTATCAAAGTCTCAAACAAAATAAATCAAGGGAAATAATTTAACAAAAATAACCAATTATGACCACATACACAAATACAAAAAAAAAATAGATCAAAATCAATACAAATCAAATAAACAAAATAAATTAAATCAAATGAGACTGAAATCCCAACAGGATAATCTACTTAAAATAAGGGCAAAGAGAACATACCCACAAAAACACGCATGAAAGGACAGGACCCTATAACAGTGAAGAACTAGTAAAACAAATACATTTCCCAAACAGAAGAATAGAGCCGAAGAGAGAAAGGAACCCCCAAGACAGAAAAAGAGCTAAATCCTTAGTGCCCAGAAACTGTACACAGACACAGCCGTTAAACTGGAGACGGCAAATCACACAAAACACATCCCAGTCATACACTAACAAAATTTCAAAAGAATAAGCCCACTAGTCTACCGATATAAATATAAAATAACTAGTGGTGCCCTCACTAAATATGAATATGTATGACGTAATGCTGACACAAAAAGTCTAGGGTCACCAAATGTAACGACGGTGTTTTTAGTGTTGTACTGAATTCAATTGTTACATATACAAATGTTTATTCTAATGGAATGAGTGTATGCATGGGATTTCTGCCAATCTGTATATAGGTGGGTGTTCTATCTCTGTTTACTAGACTCTTCCATCCACCACACACGCGCTTACAAACAAGGACAAAGGCCACACAGTTATCTCTTTTTGCCCTATGTTTAACTATTAACAAGCACTCATAACATACATTAAACCACACAATTCACATCATATAAACCAATCTACACAAATAACTAACAAGTGGCATATAGGTTATTCACAACTTCGGCGCTCACACATTCACTCGCTACCGTAGAGGTCGTTGTGTCTCTCGAGAGACGTCACTCGACTCCTCTTTATACTAGTGTCGACACAGTCAATATCACATTGACGACTTGACGGAGATTCCCGAACTGGATATTACTATCCAATGACTACTCACAGATTTAGAACATTCCTAGGCGTGAAATTATCAACGGCGCTAGGCGACAATAGCTACACTGAAGGAACACTGCATGTGGTCCTGTAGCTCGAATCTGTGGCTTACTTCGCTACCGTTGCTGCACGTAGCACCAGTGATGGTAGGACGAAGGAGAGATGAAAGCTTGATGTCCGCATTCGGTCACGTACGTGATGCTTTCAGGACAGCTTCAACGGCCATACACCAGGGGTTTCCGCCTCGTACCGGCCCCGCTGTACACAACATTTATACACTCATAAATATTCGCTCTTATACCCAAAAAGTCTGAAGGCGTCTTCGACACATTATTATACTTCAGAGCGCTCTAGATCATTTCCTCCGAAAAATGTCTTCTTTATGCCACCATACTACAGTCACTATTGTCATAAGTCTTATGACAATTCCTATAGCCACTTTAACACTGTACACACATTTTGCGTACCTACACCCAATGGATCATGAGCCAAATATTACAATCACAGCTCACCTTCAATTCGTAACATATTACTGCACATTTCATCATTAGGTATACCTAAATATATAATGAATTATATTCCTATTTCAGTCCCACATCTTCACATATGAATGAATACAACATGACATCCTGGTTATAAACTATATCACATAATTACATGACTAAACAAGTATTGACACGAGCCATCGCATTTCCTTCAACCATGGCTCTTCTGCACTCTAATAATAATTCATAAAACAAGACTTTCCTTTTTCATCTGAATAGCGTTATAGGTCATTATAAATACCGGTAATAAAAGAATAAATACCTGTATTCAATATACAGCTACCGAATTCTCTAGCCAGAATTCTTCCTCAGAGCCCTAGCGAAAACGACTGCTCGGCTCGACTGTAATAGCATCTCTAACTGGCAATTATTCCCGAACCCACACTGTCACTCCCACACGTGACACGTGAACATCGCTCACCGTTACATTACCGCACGTGAAAATTGCTTATATGTACATTACCGCTCGTGAACATTGCTTATCTCTACATTATTCGCACGTGTACATTCGGTCCAACTGCTAATGACGTCACACCATCGTCCGACCGACCTGTACTAAAGGCGTTCGTTACACTGATCTTGGTGCCTGTTTTCACACCTACTTGAATAGTCGCCCGAAAGCGCTGGTTGCTTTTGCCAGCCTGCTGTCCAGCTCCTTGTCCAGCTTGGCGTCTGCCGTGATGATGCAGCCAAGGTAGGTAACCTGGTGCACTGACTTCAGTTCAGACTCGCCGATAGTGATGTGGAGAGGGCGATGCTCTACCTTGGGTGCCGGCTGATGAAGGACCTCTGTCTTTTTCAGACTGACCTTGAATCCAAAGAGCTGGGCAACGTATGCGAAGAAGGATGTGATGCGCTGCAATGCTCTCTCTGTGTGTACAACGAGGGCAGTGTCATCAGCAAAGAGCAGCTCACGAATCAGTTGGTCTAGGGTTTTCGTGTGGGCCTGCAGTCGTCTGAGGTTGAACAGGCTGCCATCGAGACGATACCTGATATACAATGCGTCGTCATCGTCGATGTCCACTGTGGTCTGCTTCAACATCATGCTAAAAAGATGGTAAAAAGTCGGTGCCAGCACGCAGCCCTGCTTCTCACCGTTGAGAATGGGGAATGGTTCTGAGAGGTCATTGTTGAGTCTGACCTGGCCTTGCTGGTCCTCGTGTAGCTGGACGATCATGCTGAGGAACTCTGGGGAACAGCCAAGTCGCTCCAGGATCTGCCACATGCCTTGCCTGCTCACAAACGTTACGTACAGCCATTTGTTCTGCTCGCGGCACTTCTCCTGAAGCTGTCTCAGTACAAAGACCATGTCGGTGGTGCTCCTGTTAGCTCTGAAGCCACACATGCCCTCTTGGAGGTGGTCTTCAGCGATGGCATGTACCAGCCGATTCAGGAGCAGCCATGCGAGAATTTTCCCGGCAATGGACAAAGGGTAAATTCACGATAGTTGGAGCAGGCAGACTTCTCTCCTTTGTTCGTGTACAGGGTGATAACAACTGCACCACGGAGATCTTTTGGTAATGTTCTTTCCTCCCGGCAGCAGAGGAAGAGGTCGTGGAACCTGTTGTGCAGTGCTGGGCCTCCATGTTTCCAGATCTCTGGTGGGATTCCTTCAATGCCTATTGCTTTGCCTCTCTTGAGCTGGTGGATGGCTGTGAAGGTCTCTTCAGCGGTGGGCGGTTCGTCCAATTCAACCTTTATTGGGAGGTGTGGAATTTGGAAGATGACTGCTTCTTGAACAGTGCGCTCAGCGCTGAAGAGGTTTTGCAAGTATTCTGAACAGCGGTACAAACTGGATGTATTATCTGTGAGAAATGCCTGACCATTAGCGGTTCGCAGGGGACTTTGTACCAGGTGCTTTGGGCCATACACTGCTTTCAGTGCTTCGTAGAAGCCCCTGTAGTCACCGTTGTCAGCACAAAGCTGGGTCCTCTGTGCGAGTCTGGTCCACCACTCGTTCTGGAGATCTCTGAACTTGCGCTGGAGAATGCTGCAGACGAGGCGGAAGGCAGACTTCTTCACAGGCAGGAAGGCTGGGCTAGGTGGGCCTGATGGGTGGCTCCTCTTTTTGTTTTGCTAGGAGTTCCTGGATCTCTACATTGTTTTCGTCAAAACAGTATTTGTTCCTCTTACTAGCAAAACCCAAGACTTCTGCGGATTTTGCAATAGCAGTTTTCAGTTTTCCCAGAGTGTTTCAGGGGAGGAGTCTGCTGGGTCCGCTGTGTCTTTGAGCCTTCGCTGTAAATCTGTCTGAAAGGCAACTTTCACGTCGTCACGCTGAAGGCTGGCAACATCAAGCTTTTTTCTTGGGAGGCCCCCATTCTTGGATTTTGGCTTGAAGTGGAGCCTGCGTTTGCAGCAGAAGAGGCGGTGGTCAGTGTGGCACTCTGTGCTGGGCATCACTCTGGTAAGGAGGACGTCACTGCGGTCCCTCTGACGCACTGGGTCATAGTCGATAAGGTGCCAATGTTTGGAGCGAGAATGCATCCAGGTGGTCTTTCGACTGTCCTTTTGCTGGAAAGTAGTGTTTGTGATGACAAGTTGCTGCTCTGCACAGAACTCCAAAGTAGGCGGCCATTGTCATTGCAGTTCCCGATTCCATGCTAGCTGAGGACTCCTTTCCAGGCTTCAGAGTCTTGGCCCATTTGTCGTCTGCAGGGGTGCTCTGTATGAGGCTGCGCAGGTCAGTGATGAACTTGTCCTTTTCTGCAGGTTCTGCCAGGAGGGTCGGGGAGTACACACTAAGAAGGGTGACGTGTTGCTGGTGTCTTAGTGGGAGGAACATGGACATGATACAGTCTGAGTGACCCGTTGGTAGGTTTTTCATCTTTTTCGCAATGGAGGTCTTGACCATGAAGCCTACGCATGAGAGCCGTCTTTCTGATGCAGGCCTGCCTGACCAGTAGAGGGTGTAGCCAGCGCCAAGTTTTTGGAGGCTGCCTTCGTTCGGAAGGCGTACTTCGCTGAGCGCGGCGATGTCGATGTTTAACCTCCCCAATTCAGGGGCAACGAGGGCGGAGCGACGCTCTGGGAGTCCGCTGTCGGCTGTGTCGAGCATGGTTCGGATGTTCCAGTATGCTACGTTGAGTCCAGTCGTCGAGGTCATGAGAGTGGATCCGTTGTTCTTTCTTGTTTTCTGACCGCAGGAAAAGAGGCCCGTTGACCGCAGCTAGCCAACTGGGGTTGCGAGAGGACGAGATTTGGTTTGGCCACCTTTTCTAGGCCCCTCTCCGTGTGGAGCAAGCAGTGTTGTCTCTAGAGAAGGCTGCTTGATCGTTCAGGGTGTGCCGAGTGACGTTGTCATCCCCAGGTCAACATCAGGTGACCAATATCCTGAACCGCCTGCATGCAGGTTTGAGACTGCGGCTTCCAGTGACATCTTTCACCTGCCGTTTTGCCCCTTGCCCATCGCTACAGGACTTGGAATGGTCTGTGTCATGGTCCGCGGATGTTTCTTAAAGCCTGCGCGGTGGAGCTTTTTGGTGGAGTGCAGTGTGCGCAGTACTGGCCCCACCCTTTAAACCCTTGGTTCGTCTGCCATGACTTAGCAACCTGTGACGATGTCATCGAGGTCATCGGGTCGTAGGTTTTATATCAGACTGTCCTTGTCCTAGTCTCTGGCTCAAAAACCTTCCCCGGAGACACGGGGCTTTGATGTCTGGGTTTTCCTCCCTTTGCATTTCCGCAGCCAAGCGGCCAGGCCTGCAAGGCAGTAGGACAATTATTTATTTTAGATGTTCTCTCATCTAGATCCTCCGTGTTTAATCTGAGGGCTAGTACTGCCCAGTTTTTGGGGTTACCTCGGAGAGGATGTGGTCAGGGACTACGCACGGGCGGTCTTGGGATAGAGGGATGCTATGCTAGTCCGGAGGGATTACACTCGAGGGTGCCTCACGAAGGCCAAGAGGCCCTAGACTAGAGTGATCCAGGGGGAGGAGCTGTAAGAGTTGCCCACTAGCTGCACCAACACAACTCATCCCCTGGGGCCCCCACCTTTTGAGTCGGTCACAGATCCCTTGACCCCCGTTACCCTTGTAACGTTTACTTGGTTAATAAATGTCTTACGTCTTATATATATATATATATATATATATATATATATATATATATATATATATATGTATATATATATATATATATATATATATATATATATATATATATATATATATATATATATATATATATATATATACTCACAAACCAGATAGGTGAGGGTAGCGCTGGCAGAATTGTACACAAACCAAGGGGAATCACTCAGCGCTGGACAGACAAACAGTTAGATCCCCCGCCCCTGCCTATCAGGCACCCAATCGCCAGCCCACAGAGAAATACGCAGGTATAGAACAAGACGATCATCTACATCCGGTACATTTACAACTGAACGCTAGATCGATAGAACAAGTCACAGAGCGTAAATTCTTGGGAATACATGTTGTCGAACAACTATGTTGGAAGACGCATATAATAGATGTAGAGGATGTAGATGATCGCCTTGTTCTATACCTGGGTGATTGGGTGCCTGATAGGCGGGGGCAGGGGATCTAACTGTTTTATCCGTCCAGCGCTGAGTGATTCCCCTTGGTTTGTGTATATATATATATATATATATATATATATATATATATATATATATATATATACATATATATATACATATATATATATATATATATATATATATATATATATATATATATATATATATATACATATATATATACATATATATATATATATATATATATATATATATATATATATATATATATATATATATATATATATATATATATATATATATATTACCTCCAATGGACGTAATATTTCATTCAATTCTGAGAATGCTCTTTCTGTGCTAATGCCATGGAATTCCAGGCTGGTAAGCGTGCATTGTGTCATCAGGACATCAGCTGTCCTTTTTGTGACTGCATCGCTTCACGAGATCTAGAAAGAAAAGGTATTGGGAGAGAAGGAATGTCAGTCCTATCTCTTTCAACCTTCAACTGAACACCTACTGCATATAGTAATAGTGACTACACCCCAGGTACCCTGCAGTCCGCTGGAGAATATCTTGACCTCTCCCCGACTTTCCAGCACTGCTGATCTAAGGTTTGGGTTGCGACTGAGCAATTAACAAACTGTGGCACATTTCTTGGAATATTTGTGTTGTGTTTATCTGTGACAAAGCAATGATTCGTCAAGTGTATATGCCCGTGGAAATTAGAAAAAAATAACCCTGGTGAGTCACACGGAACCAGTCAAGATGTCTCTGGCTAAAGATCAAACTAAATACATTATGGCAGGGCAGTATCCGCCACCACTTGATATCGTTCTGTGGAACGTGCACAGTAGTGATGCTGGTGTGAGAGCAGCAGAGCGCCACAGAATTATGGAGTGTGTACTCAGCAACATACTGCGGGAAGAGACAGACAACCTGTTCATTTTATGTCAGGATACCATGGACAGCACGAAACAGAAAATCATGTCTGCCATGCTTGATGGTGTAACTCAAAATGAGGACAACACTGCGATTTATTACCATAGTACAGATTACAGCGTGCACATAATACCGCCTTGCGATTCGTGTCTGACGGCGTTTTGTTTGACTGGAAAGAATGATTCTGGAAAGATTCTACTTGCCTCATATCACGGAAAATATAGGCTACCAAAATCGGAGAAAATCAAGGAGTTTCAGAAAATAATAACACTTTTAAACGATACTAAACAGAGGTATGTGTGTGATGCTGTCATTATTGGTGGGGACTTCAACCTAGATTGCGAAATAGCTCAGCAAGAGATAAATGATGTCAATAAGACATTGAATTTAAACATCGGTCTTCTGCCGAGACATGATATGTCGCAAGACAAAAGTTTAGAGAGGACTTTTGAGTACATATTCCACTGGCCCAAAGAGTTCTTTGATAAATGTGAACCAGTTACAAAACAATTAAGCAAATCAAGTTGGTTTGACCATCCTATTCTGATGTGTCGTTTCATGAAAAATGTCCCCGTTCAGAAAGTCCATGAAGATGTTTTGGAGGCACGGTTCACTGACCTTGATTCCGACACACGACGTTCAGAGTTTGGTGACGGGAAGTTTCGGGCTGACTTCAGCACTTGGACAGAACGTCACAAAGCGTTGTTTTTCCACAACATGCAGGAAGCCAAAAAGAAATTCCATGACGACGGCGCCTCCATCGTGTTCAGCTTCTGGGATTCTGAGGCTTGGAATCCGCAACCAGGCACAGTAGTAATGTCCGAAGCTTCCGAGCAAGTCATCCTGAACTGTCTACCGAAGCACGAGATATACAGAGCAAGAAGGATGCACGTTATCAAAGATATGTCAGACGTGTACCTTCAACAGACGGACCGAAAAGATTTGTTCGTCTCTCACGGCTGCAAAGCCTACAGTCTACTGTTTTATCACAACTCGTCATTGCCGCGCTTCACTCGGGATATGGCGTGCGTGTCTGTGTACGGACTGTTCACCCTTCAAGGCTTCGCACCGTTGTACGCACCTGGAGAGGTAAACATCTCTTTTTTGTCTTAACCCCTTTGATACAGGGCAAGACGAACGCTACCAAGCTGCAAAAGACATAACCCCTCATGAGCCCCCGCAGTCGTGGGGGGGTCATGAGGATTTATGTCTCTTGTTAGTCGCGTGTTCTGTATGACATTTACATTTATCTCTATTACCGGTGGTGTGCAGTGGCTTCAGGCGCAGTTCGTGATTACTGGCAGTGAAGGTGTTAAATGTGTATGTAAGTGAAGCTGTGTTCGCTCTGCCCACTGGCATGTGATCAAAATATCCTCCAGCTCGAAAACAAATCCTCAATACATGTTACGAAAAGTAGTATATTGG